>CM053033.1:227515855-227558355 GCA_028564925.1 Lithobates sylvaticus
CACTTTGATCTGTGAACCGATCTGGGGGTGTCATTATCATTGTACTGACACCCGCAGCGGTTCACAGAAGGCAGTGTGAACTGCCTGCAGGATAGATGCGATGCGGGAGCTGGCGCTGTAATCGTGCTGCGTCCCGCATCGCTACAGTGTGAACCTAGGCTAAATTGCTATTGACATGAAATTTACACATTTCTGTACCAACCCGTGCAATCCATACATACAGAGAAACCAAAAAAAAATAAGTTCAGAAATTAAGTTATGTGTAATAAAATGGAATAACACAGGGAAAAAGTATTGAACACATGAAGAAAGGGAGGTGTGAAAAGGCATGAAAAGCCAAGACACCAGCTGAAATCTATCAGTAATTAGAAAGCAATCCTGCCCCTTGTCAGTGCAAATTAATATAAGCTGGTTCAGTCTCAACTGATAGCCTAAAAAAGGTGTCTCATTACCAAGGTGTCCCACAAGAAACATCTCATGATGGGTAAAAGCAAAGAGCACTCTCAAGACCTTTGCAACCTTATTTTTGATGTCAATTGGTACAGAAGGATTTCTAAACTTCTGAATGTTCCAGTGAGCACTGTTAAGGCCATAATCCAGAAGTGGAAAGAACATAATTTCACAATAAACCAGCCATGACCAGGTGCTCCTCACTAGATTTCCGATAGAGGAGTGAAAAGAATTATCATAAGAGTTGTCCAAGAGCCAAGGACCACTTGTGGAGAGAAAGACCTGGAATTGTTACATTGCATTTATCATTTATTTCATATGTAGATCAAAGGTGTGATCTTTGATCTGCATATAACATCAGTTAAAGAAACAAGTAATTAAAAAAAAAAAATAATAATTAATCAGTTTCATCACTGGGAAGACCTGGGGATGGGTCATTGAGGCAGGTTACACACATCCTGTGTGTTTCTTTGCTAGACATGTGCACAATATAAAAATTAATTTAGTTTCGTTTCGTTTCTGTTCGTTTCCGTTGATTCGTAACGATTCGTAATTTCGCAAGTCGTCGGTGTTCGTATTCGTAACGATTCGTATTTTCGTAAGAGTTATTTTTTCATGGATTCGTTTTTCCGTTAGTTTAATTTTTGTTTATTCGAAATTCGGATGCATTCGTATTTTTGTAGATTTAGTTACATTCGTACTTTCCTTAGATTGATTTATTCGTACTTTCGTAACATTGTTTTCGTAGATTCGTAATCGGAGCATAATTCATAATTTTATGTAATGTGTATGCTATTATTACATTGTAAGAGACACGGAAAATTACGAATCGAAAAAAAAAGTTACGAATGTACGAATTTTTTCGTTCAATCCATTCGAAGCACGTTAAGCATCACCATTGTAAGGGACACGGAAAATAACCAATTTAACAAAAAAAAAGTTACGAATGTACGAATTTTTTTGTTCATTTTGATTTTCGTTGTTCCTGTTTTTGTTTTTTGGATTTTCTTCTTTCATAGATTTGTTGTTTCTAATTATTTTTTTTCGGATTTTCTTGTTTTTCGGATTCGTTCGATTCGAACATTCGTTATTCGTTAAAATTTTTAGCGAATCGTTCGTTCATTCGTACGATAACGAATGAACGAATATAAAGAATTTTAACGAAAAACGAAAAAAAAAAAAAAAAAACGAATTGCACATGTCTAGTCATACATCCCAGGAGTGTTCGGAAGGGGAGGCAAGGAGGCGGGTATTATCCTCAGCTAAGCATATTCTCCTACATGTATACTTGAGCTAAGGGCAGGAAGTAAATGCTACATATGAGTGGGAGTGAACCCAAATAAAGTCCAAATGGGGCCTACTACACCAAATAAATGAAGAAGACCGTATTGTGTCGAAACGCGTCGGGCCAGCTATCTTGTGTTTTTCACATTGCTGATCCTTTTATATCTACTATTCTCGAGATTTTATTGTCACATGTATGATGTGAATACATTTTAAGTTACTTTTTGACCTGCACCATCGGAGTGGCTTCCGCTTTTTTTTGTACCCTTTCCCTTTTTGCCTCGGGGATTCCGTCGAGTGGATTTACATTGTGTTTACGATTAGCGCTACATTTTTGTATATTTATTGCTTTAGACTTTGTTTGTTTTGTATGTTAGCTGCTTTTTTCACATATTTAAGGTTAGCGCAGTTTTTGTTCCCCAATTCACAGTAAATGCTACATTGATTATCGCCATTACTCAAGATGGCCATGGCCATTAATGCTAGGGGGGTATTTTTCAATAAGATTTCTCACCAAAATAAAGCATGGAGACATGAATGGATTGGGGGGGGGGGGGGGCGTTTGCTTTGAGTATAAAAAATTAATAAAGTGGTGTTTTTGGTTTGTGTCAGATGGAGTGAAGATCCACAGTCCAGTCTTCGTCAATTAAACTCCATAAGTACCCTTGAATGTGTATGGGTGGGCACTATAAGTACCTTTGTATGTCTTTGGGAACCCTAAGTATCCTAAGAAGTGTATGGGCTCCAAAAGTACCCTTGCATGTCTATGGGCACCTACGATATCCTCATAACTGTATGGCACTAAAGGTAGCCTTGTATGTCTATAGCCACTTCAGCCACAGAAGATTTGGCTGCTCAATGACCAGGCCATTTTTTTTGCGATACAGCACTGCGTCACTTTAACTGACAATTGCGCAGTCGTGCGACGCTGTACCCAAACAAAATTGATCTCCTTTTTTCCCCACAAATAGAGTTTTTGTCACAGTGCCACCCATAAGTGCCACCCATCAGTGCCACCTCTCTGTGCCACCTATCAGTGCCACCTCATGAGTGCTTATCAGTGCCCATTAGTGCCACCTTATCGGTGCCTGGTGTTTTTTCACCTTAATGCATTCTATGCATTAAGGTGAAATAAAACCTGTCAGTGACTGGCCCCCTGCCCCCCCCCCCCATTTTACTTACCTGAACCCTCAAACTTGTCCCACAGGGACACTCTCTCTCTGCCTGGGGTTCTCAGCTGTTGATTGGATAGATTGATAGCAGCGCAGCCATTGGCTCCTGCTGTTGTCAATCAAATCCAATGACACAGCCTGGGGTTCTCGGCTGTTGATTGGATAGATTGATAGCAGCGCAGCCATTGGCTCCTACTGCTGTCAATCAAATCCAATGACAGCCTGGGGTTCTCGGCTGTTGATTGGATAGATTGATAGCAGCGCAGCCATTGGCTCCCGCTGCTGTCAATCAAATCCAATGATACAGCCACCGGGGGGCGGGGCTGAGTCCTGCATTTGGCGTCCACAGACGCCAAATACTGGCTTCGGCAGTGCGCCCGCAAGGTAACCCCCCGAGAGAGCGCTTCTCCTAGAGGGGCTATCTGATGCAGGGAGGAGCCGAGACAGCCGCAGAGGGACCCCAGAAGAACAGGATCGGGGCCACTGTGTGCAAAACGAGCTGCACGGTGTAGGTAAGTATGATATGTTTGTTATTTAAAAAAAAAAATGCCTTTTAGTGTCACTTTAATGCCACGTACACACGGTCGAAATTGCAGATGGAAACAGACCGAAGGGAGCTTTTCATTGGATTTTCCGACCGTGTGTATGCCCCTTGGTCTTTTTCTGTCGGAATTTCCGACGGACTTTGGATTGAGAACCTGTTCTTAATTTTTCCAACGGTAAACCTTTCTATCGGATTTTCCGATCGTGTGTATGCAATTCCGACACGCAAAATTCCGACGCATGCTCGGAAACAATTCTACGCATGCTCAGAAGCATTAAACTTCCCTTTTATAGTGCAGTCGAACGTTTTTTAAGGCGTGGTGTTATTGACCATCGGAATTTGGTGTGACTGTGTGTAGGCAAGACAGTTTGAGCGAAATTCCGTCGGAATTTCGACGGGAAAACCATCAGAGCTTTTTCCGACGAGAATTCCGACCGTGTGTACGCGGCATTAGACAAATGATTATTATCAGATAAACCACACATACTGTATTTACCATTCTTCCAGTATAAGCGTTATTTGGCACATTCTGTATGATAACCTCTTGTTTGTACAAATTATTCAGAAAACAATAAATATTCTAAAAAAAAAAATCCATAAATCAATCCCATAGTTTGTAGACGTGATAACTTTTGCGCAAACCAATCAATATACGCTTATTGTTTTTTTTTGTTGCCAAAAATATGTAGCAGAATACATATTGGCCTAATTTTATAAAGAAATTCAATTTTTTACATTTGTTTATTTTTGTTTTATAGCAGAAAGTAAAAAATATTGTTTTTTCTTTTTCAAAATTGTCGGTCTTTTTTGTTTATAGAGCAAAAAAAAACAAAAAAAATGCAATGGTGATCAAATACCACCAAAAAAAGCTCTATTAGTGGGAAGAAAGGACATCAATTTTATTTGGGTACAGCGTCGCACGGCCGCGCAATTGTCAGTTAAAACAGCGCAGTGCTGTATCACAAATAATGGCCTAGTCAAGAACGGGGTAAAACCTTCCGGGGGCTGAAGTGGTTAAACACTAGACATGTGCACAAATTTGTTTAGTTTCGTTTCGTTTCTGTTCGTTTCCGTTGATTCGTAACGATTCGTAATTTCGTAAGTTGTCGGTGTTCGTATTTTCGTAAGAGTTTTTTTTTTTTCGTTGATTCGTTTTTCCGTTAGTCTAATTTTTGTTTATTCGAAATTCGTATTTTCGTATTTTCGTTATATTTTGTATTCGGACGCATTCGTATTTTCGTAGCTTTAGTTACATTCGTACTTTCTTAAGATTGATTTATTCGTACTTTCGTAACATTGTTTTTCGTAGATTCGTAATCGGAGCATAATTCATAATTTTATGTAATGTGTATGCTATTTATACATGTTTAAGAAACAAAGAATTTCTCTATCACAAGTCAGAACTTAACTCAAAAATCCACCAAAACACAGAGCCTCCGACCCAACCACGTTTATCAACTAACAAAAAAAAGTAACGAATTTACGAATCCATTCGAAGCACGTTAAGCAGCGCCATTGTAAGAGACACGGAAAATTACGAATCAACAAACAAAAAAAAAAAGTTACGAATGTACGAATTTTTTTCGTTCATTTTGATTTTCGTTATTTTTGAATCTTTGTTCGGTATTTTCGTTGTTTCTGTTTTCGTTTTTCGGATTTTCATTCATTCGTAGTTTCGTTGTTTCTAATATAATTATTTCGTATTTTCGTTGTTTTTCATATTCGTTCGTTTCGATAATTCGTTATTCGTTAGAATTTTTACTAAATCATTCGTTCATTCGTACGATACGAATGAACGAATATAACGAATTTTGACGAATAACGAAAGCGTAACTAAACGAATTGCACATGTCTATTGAACACGATTCACTTGTTGAAAACGAGAAGAAGGCTGCAGCAGTTGTGTAATCCGAACTGGAGTTGTAACCATGATAATCCCTATAAAACATACGATAAAGCGAGACGCTCGTATTTTACAATCTGTCATAGCGAGTTTTCTGTGGAATAAAGTTTCCTGAGAGGACTATAAAACCCCGAGTGTCTTCTCCGGATATCCCCAGAGGAATCTGGACTCTGCAGCGTCTAAGGACTTTGTTCTCCCAAAGGAAGCCATGGTTTTCTACAAAAAAAAATAAAAAATGAGCCGCCGAAAAAAAAGATGAGCAAATATTTTCAAAACCTTTTTTTGTTCTTGATTCCCGAGCAATCGAATCATTGTACACATGTACAGTGTATGAATAATTAATAATGTTGACAATAAATAATTTAATTTGCAGAATACAAAAAAAGATGCAACTGGTCTTTAACTTAATTGGTATTGTTTAGTTAAAAATGCATAACATACAAGACTTTTTTATTTTTTTCCAGAGTGGGGGGAACCGTATACAGAGGATCTCTGCAAATTTGTTAACCACTTCCCGACCGTCGGCCGTCATATGACGGCCTCCGGTTTGCAGGGGTATATCTGAATGATGCCTGTAGCTACAGACATCATTCAGATATTGCCGGTTTCAGCCGGCGATTCCCTGCACCATAAGAACGATCATAGCGGCTGTTCCGCCGCTTGATCGTTCTTATGGGCGGCGGGAGGGGACGCCCCCCCCTCCCGCCGCCCTCCGGTGCTTCTACCGACTCACCGCTTCCATCGGTGATTCGGACACAGGAACCGCCGGCACCGGATGATCACTATAGAGATTTCCGGCGGACCAGATGGTTGCCGGAGTCTCTATGATCGTTCGGAGGCCGGGCGCGATGTGATGACGTCACGCCCGGCCTCTGCATTCGAATAACGGCGCTGCCTCCGCTGGGAAGCGGTGATCGTTTTTTAAATTTTTTTAATTTTAGGCTTTCCAGCCTAGAGGTGAGATGTGGGGTCTTATTGACTGTTAATAGGTCCGATCAGGTAATGTTCCTATTACAGGGGATGTTTACATTCCTTGTAATAGGAATAAAAGTAATCAATTTTTTTTTTTTTTTTTTTTAAACTGTCAAATTTAAAAATTAAAAGTCAAATTAACAATAATAAAAAAAAAAAAATTTTTTAAAGCGCCCCTGTCCCCGTGAGCTCGTACGCAGAAGTGAACGCATACGTAAGCCCCGCCCACATATGAAAACGGTGTTCAAACCACACATGTGAGGTATCGACGCGAACGTTAGAGCGAGAGCAATAATTCTAGCCCTAGACCTCTGTAACTCAAAACATGTAACCAGTAAAAAATGTTAAAGCGTCGCCTATGGGGATTTTTAAATACCAAAGTTTGGCGCCATTCCACGAGCGCGTGCAATTTTGAAGCGTGACATGTTGGGTATCTATTTACTCGGCGTATCTTCATCTTTCACATTATGCAAAAAAAATTGGGCTAACTTTACTGTTTTGTTTTTTTTTAAGCATGAAATTGTTTTTTTTCTGAAAAAAACGTGTTCGGAAAATTGCTGCGCAAATACCGTGCAAGATAAAAAGTTGCAACGAGCGTCATTGTATTCTCTAGGGTCTTTGCTAAAAAAACATATATAATGTTTGGGGGTTCTATGTAATTTTCGAGCAAAAAAATTATGAATTTTACATGTAGGAGAGAAATGTCAGAATTGGCCTGATTGCGAAGTGGTTAATCTCTATAGCCTCGTACACACGATCCGATGGTTGGCCAACCGAGCGTCTGATTTTTGTCCAAAGGGCGTGTGCCAGGATTAGACATGTGCAATTAGTTTCGTTTTTTTTTGTTTTTCGTATTTTTTTCGTTATTTTCGTTCGTTCGTTTTCGTACGAATGAACGAATCGTTCGAATCGTACGAATCCGATTAACGAATCATTCGAATCGTACGAATCTGAAAAACAACGAAAATCCGGAAAAAAAAATTAGGAACAACGAATGTACTAATGAAGAAAATCCGAAAAATGAAAACGAACGAAAAAAATTCGTACATTCGTAACTTTTTTTTTTGTTGAATTGGTAATTTTCCGTGTCCCTTACAATGGTGCTGCTTAACGTGCTTCGAATGGATTGAACAAAAAAAATTCGTACATTCGTAACTTTTTTTTTCGATTCGTAACTTTTTTTTTTCGATTCGTAACTTTTTTTCGATTCGTAACTTTTTTTTTTTCTTTTTCGATTCGTAATGAATGGATTGAACAAAAAAATTCGTACATTCGTAACTTTTTTTTTCGATTCGTAACTTTTTTTTTCGATTCGTAAATTTATTTTTCGATTCGTAAATTATTAAAATGTAATAATAGCATACACATTACATAAAACTATGAATTATGCTGCGATTACGAATCTACGAATGTTACGAATGTTACGAATGTACGAATAAATACGAATCCGTCCGAAAATTAAACTAACGAAAAACGAATCAACGAAAAACTAACTCTTACGAATGTACGAATCGTTACGAATACGAACACCGACGACTTACGAATGTACGAATCGTTACGAATACGAACACCGACGACTTACAAATGTACTCATCGTTGCGAATACGAACACCGACGACTTTCGAATGTACGAATCGTTACGAATCAACGGAAACGAAAAAAACGAAACGAAAATAAACAATTTTTTTTCGGAAACTCAAAAAACGAAACGAAAATAAACAATTTTTTTTGTTGTGCACATGTCTAGCCAGGATCTTGTCTTGCATACTAAAGCCTCGTACACACGATCGGATTTTCCGACGGGAAATATGTGATGACAGGCTGTTGGCGGAAAATCCAACCACGTGTTGGCTCCATCGGACAATTGTTGTCGGATTTTCCGCGGACAAATGTCGGATGGCAGGTTTTCGAATTTTCCGCGGACAAATGTGTGTTGTCGGACTTTCCGAGCGTGTGTACACAAGTCCGTCAGACAAATGTCCAAAGTACAAACACGCATGCTCGGAAGCAAGGACGAGCCAGAAGCGGACGGTCTTGTAAACTCGCGTTCGTAATGGAGAATTAACATTCGTGGCGCGGCAAATTGTGAAATCTGGAAATGCAGCTCCCAATTCTCTTCTTCTTTAATGGGATAATAATGAAGCTGCTTTGCTGGTGATACTGATGGAGTTATTGCAAATGAATTTTCAAAGGCTTTTTTTTTCTAGTGATATCAAGAATAATATTATTATGCTTTTTTTTTTATTCGTGTAAGTTAGCACAACACCATTATCCAGTAGTTTTTAACTGTGTTGGTGTCCCTTGTTAATTTTACACAAAAAAAAATGATAAAAATTAAATTTGGGTAAACTGTAGCATGACCGCGCAATTGTCATTCAAAGAGTGACAGCACTGAAAGCTGAAAATTGATCTGGGCAGGAAGGGGGGTTTAAGTGTGCTGTAAGGAAGTGGTTAATGAAGTGCAACATTTTCTAGTATTTACTAATAAAGTGATTTTTTGAATTTGAGAAAGCCCAGTGAGTTGTAGCACTGATTAAGGCTGGGCCCACACTATTGAAAATTGGATGGGGGGGTTACCCACAACCAATTTGCAATAGAAGGAGATTTTGACCGGCTTCACTATGGAGCCGGTTTACATACAGTCGTGCTCATAAGTTTACATACCCTGGCAGAATTTATTCTTGGCCATTTTTTAGAGAATATGAATGATAACACAAAAACTTTTCTTTCACTCATGGTTAGTCTTTGGCTGAAGCCATTTATTATCAATCAACTGTGTTTACTCTTTTTAAATCAAAATGACAACAGAAACGACCCAAATGTCCCTAATCAAAAGTTTACATACCCCAGTTCTTAATACCGTGTATTGCCCCCTTTAACATCAATGACAGATTGAAGTCTTTTGTGGTATTTGTGGGTGAGGCTCTTTATCTTCTCAGATGGTAAAGCTGCCCATTCCTCTTGGCAAAAAGCCTCCAGTTCCTGTAAATTCTTGGGCTGTCTTGCATGAATGGCACATTTGAGATCTCCCCGGAGGGGTTCAATGATATTGAGGTCAGGAGACTGAGATGGGCCACTCCAGAACCTTCACTTTATTCTGCTGTAGCCAATGACAGGTGGACTTGGCCTTGTGTTTTGGATCCTTGTCATGTTGGAATGTCCAAGTTCGTCCCATGCGCAGCTTCCTGGCTGATGAATGCAAATGTTCCTCCAGTATTTTTTCATAACATACTGCATTCATCTTGACGACAATTTTGACCAAATTTCCTGTGCCTTTGTAGCTCACACATCCCCAAAACATCAGCGATCCACCGCCATGTTTCACAGTAGGAATGGTGGACCTTTCATCATAGGCCTTGTTGACTCCTCTCCAAATGTAACGTTTATGGTTGTCGCCAAAAAGCTAAATTTTGGTCTCATCACTCCAAATGACTTTATGCCAGAAGGTTTGAGGCTTGTCTCTGTGCTGTTTGGCGTATTGTAAGCGGGATACTTTGTGGCATTTGCGTAGTAATGGCATTTCTTCTGGCGACTTGACCATGCAGCCCATCTTTCTTCAGGTGCCCCATTATTATGCATCTTGAAACAGCCACACCACGTGTTTTCAGAGAGTCCTGTATTTCACCAGAAGTTATTTGTGTTTTTTTTGGCTGAAATTGGACCTGAAACTGTGAACGGGGACGCACCGGACCCCTGCTGTGAGCCACATGCGAAGATGTGACCCCAGCCTTACCGATTATCACTCATGGAGAGTGGTTGAGTCAACAAATTGTTTTTTATTACTGAGTTTTGTTTGATTACTTCTATACCATTCAATCCTACCCTCAGAGTAATGTTCAATTAACATGAATAATATATGTTGGATATTATGTCATAGGTTATATATACATTTTCTCATAGGATCTAGCTTTATGGAATAGTATCTAGAGGGCCTCAGTCTAGAGTATGTCAGTGGGGACAGCGGCGGTTTTGCTCCCTCCTGGAGCCTCCTTGAGGAAATCTCTTGGTTGTGGTGGATTTCATCACACCCTAAACCAGCCTTTCTCAACCTTTTCAACACAGAGGAACCCTTGAAAAAGTTCTCCAGTCTCGGGGAACCCCTGCTAAAAATTAGAAATCTACAACTCATGATGCATTAGCCACTTCAGCCCCGGACCATTTGGCAGCCAAAGGACCAGAGGTCTTTTTTCAATTTCGCACTGCACTGCTTTAACTGGTAATTTCGCGGTCATGCAATGTTGTACCCAAACGAAATTGGCGTCCTTTTCTTCCCACAAATAGAGCTTTATTTTGATGGTATTTGATTGCCTCTGTGATTTTTATTTTTTGCGCTATAAACGGAAAAAGACTGCTAATTTTGAAAAAAAAAGATATTTTCTACTTTTTGTTATAAGAAAAATCCAATAAACTCAATTTTAATCAAACATTTGGGCCAAAATGTATTTAGCCACATGTCATTAGTAAAAAAAATGCCAATAAGCGTATATTTATTGGTTTGCGCAAAAGTTATAGCGTCTACAAACTAGAGTACATTTTCTGGAATTTACACCGCTTTTAATTTCTGACTGCCTATCTCATTTCTTGAGGTGCTAAAATGGCAGGGAAGTACAAAACCCCCCCAAATGACCCCATTTTGGAAAGTAGACACCCCAAGCTATTTGCTGAGAGGCATGTTGAGCCCATTGAATATTTTTTTTTTTAGTCCCAAGTGATTGAATAAAGACAAAAAAAAAAAAAAAAAAAATGTTTTAAAAAAGTTGTCACTAAATGATATATTGCTCACACATGCCATGGTTATATGTGGAATTGCGCCCCAAAATACATTTAGCTGCTTCTCCTGAGTATGGGGATACCACATGTGTGGGACTTTTTGGGAGCCTAGCCGCGTACGGGGCCCCGAAACCCAAGCACCGTCTTCAGGATTTCTAAGGGTGCAAATTTTGGATTTCACTCCTCACTACCTATCACAGTTTCGAAGGCCATAAAATGCCAAAATAGCACAAAACCCCCCCAAATGACCCCATTTTGGAAAGTAGACACCCCAAGCTATTTGCTGAGAGGCATGTTGAGCCCATTGAATATTTTTTTTTTTAGTCCCAAGTGATTGAATAAAGACAAAAAAAAATAAATAAAAAAAAAATTTCAAAAAGTTGTCACTAAATGATATATTGCTCACACATGCCATAGTTATATGTGGAATTGCACCCCAAAATACATTTTGCTGCTTCTCCTGAGTATGGGGATACCACATGTGTGGGACTTTTTGGGAGCCTAGCCGCGTACGGGGCCCCGAAACCCAAGCACCACCTTCAGGATTTCTAAGGGTGCAAATTTTTGATTTCACTCCTCACTACCTATCACAGTTTCGAAGGCCATAAAATGCCAAAATAGCACAAAACCCCCCCAAATGACCCCATTTTGGAAAGTAGACACCCCAAGCTATTTGCTGAGAGGCATGGTGAGTATTTTACAGCTCTCATTTGTTTTTGAAAATGAAGAAAGTAAAGAAAAAAAAATATTTTTTTTCTTTTTTCAATTTTCAAAACTTTGTGACAAAAAGCGAGATCTGCAAAATACTCACAATACCTCTCAGCAAATAGCTTGGGGTGTCTACTTTCCAAAATGGGGTCATTTTGGGGGGTTTTATGCCATCTGGGCATTCCATGGCCTCCGAAACTGTGATTGGCAGTGAGAAGTGAAATAAAAAAATTACACCCTTAGAAAGCCTGAAGGCGGTGCTTGGTTTTTGGGGTGACGTACGCGGCTAGGCTCCCAAAAAGTCCCACACATGTGGTATCCCCGTACTCAGGAGAAGCAACAGAATGTATTTTGGGGTGTATTTCCACATATGCCCATGACATGTTTGAGCAATATATCATTTAGTGACAACTTTTTGTAAAAAAAAAATATATATATATTTTTTTTTTTTCATTATTCAATCTCTTGGGACAAAAAAAAAAAAAAATTTAATGGGCTCAACATTGCTCTCAGCAAATAGCTTGGGGTGTCTACTTTCCAAAATGGGGTCATTTGGGGGGGGGGTTTGAACTGTCCTGGCATTTTATGCACAACATTTAGAAGCCTATGTCACACGTCACCCACTCTTCTAACCACTTGAAGACAAAGCCTTTTCTGACACTTTTTGTTTACATGAAAACATATTTTTTTTTTTGCAAGAAAATTACGTTGAACCCCCAAACACTATATATATTGTTAAAGCAAAGGCCCTACAGATCAAAATGGTGGGTGTTGCATTTTTTTTTCCACACAGTATTTGCGCAGCGATTTTTCAAACGCATTTTTTGTGGAAAAAATACACTTTTTTTTTATTTTAATGCACTAAAACACGCTACATTGCTCAAATTTTTGATGAAATAAAAAATATGATCTTAGGCCGAGTACATGGATACCAAACAGGACATGCTTTGAAATTGCGCACAAACACGCAGTGGCGACAAACTACATACATTTTTAAAAGCCTTTAAAAGCCTTTACATGATACCACATTAAAATATATGATTTTATATCATATTAAAATTACTGCCCTCGATCTGACCTTCGCGGTGATACCTCACATGCATGGTGCAATTGCTGTTTACGTATGACGCCAGACCAACGCTTGTGTTCGCCTTTGCGCAAGAGAAGGGGGGGCAGGGGTGCTTTTTTTTTTTTTTTTTAATTTTTTTTTTTTATTTAGCTTTTTTATTTTATTTTAAAACTGTTCCCTCCATTTTTTTCTTTTGTTATCATTTTTATTGTTATCTCACGGAATGTAAATATCCCTTATGATAGCAATAGGCAGTGACAGGTACTCTTTTTTTGAAAAAATTGGGGTCTGTTAGACCCTAGATCTTTCCTCTGCCCTCAAAGCATCTGACCACACCAAGATCGGTGTGATAAAACGCTTTCCCAATTTCCCAATGGCGCGGTTTATATCCGGGAGGGGGGACATTCCCTCCCACTGCTTGTAAAAGCAATCTAGAGGCTAATTACCCGCTAGAATTGCTTTTACATGAAAGCCGATCACTGGCTGAAAAGAATGATACCAAGATGATACCTAAACCTGCAGGCATCATTCTGGTATAACCATTCAAAGTCCAGCAACATACTGGACATATATTGTAATCTTTATTTTTCATGCAGCCTCTTGGCTGAACGAAAAAAAGAGATTGATTGGTGGGTATGCCCACCATTAGAATACCTCCCTTCATCCACCCACTTCTAATGATGGGCATACATGCACCATTTATATATGCCGAAGCATGGGGGCATCCTCCCACAAAAGTTATGCCATGTACACACGGTTGCACTTTTCCACGGGGCAAGGCTCCGTCGGAATTTCGACCGTATGTACGTGGCATTAGGAGCCAATCGCTCCTCCCCCCCCCCTGCTGCCCCCATGCTTCAGCACATATGCTCTTTTTTTTAACTGTGGTGGTGAAATCACCTCCTACAGTGTTGGAGTCGCGTCTTTATGTATCGTGGGAGCAAACACTGTTGCTGTCAAGATAAATAAATCCGCGCTGCAACTGAATGGCGCACCTGAAAACAAAAAATGGTTAACACTAAAACACAGTAAACAAAATTACATACCTGAAAAGCAAGCATGATAAAACATAATAAAACATTGCAGAATAGAATGGAGTAAAAAAAGAGCAACAATAGAGAGAGAACAATAAAACGACAACTATTTTTTTATTTTTTTGAGATTTACAGGTAAAAAAGCTCCTGACTGTTAGCGACTGAATCAAAACGCTACCACAAAAAAACTGTTAGCGATCGCAGGGATCGGGCCTGACTCTGCGAACGCTGCAGTTATGTGTGCTTAGTGTTTTGTAAGTGACAGTGATCGATCGATACTGCACTTGGGTGGGCTGGGGTGGGCGGAGGGGGAAAACGCAGGTGCTAGCAGGTATCTGGGCTGATCCCGCTAACAATGCGTTTTTTTGGAACCCTAAACTGCTGGGACGCTAGTATAGATCTGATCAGATCAGATATTGATCTGTTCAGATACTATACCACTAAGGGAGGTGTATGCTTTGCGCGTGGGTGTTTGCGGTACTGGCACTAACCTGGGGCGACGCAGACCTTATTTGACCCTAAAACCTAATTGATATCACCCGCCGGGCGATCAGGGGGTTAAACCGTTATTGGGTAATAAACGGCGGGTGCCCTGACAGTATAAAAAACAAACTATCTAACCAGCGTCACCCGTAACAGTTATACGGTGATCACTGGTGAAAGGGTTAACTAGGGGCAATCAGGGGGTTAAAACCTTTATTAGGTATTATATGGGGGTACCTGACGCTATATAAAAACCTGACGGGGAACCTAAATAACTAACTGGCTAACCAGCATCACCAGTGACACTTATATGTTGATCACTGGTGAAAGAGTTAACTCTAGGGGCAATCAGGGGGTTAAAACCTTTATTAATAATTGTAATATGGGGGTACCTGACCTATAAACCTATTTATGAACCTATATAAACCTGGCGGTTACCTAAAAAAAAACTGGCTACCTAGCGGCACCAGTGACACTAATGCAGCAATCAGAAAAACGATCGCTTAGTGACACTGGCAAAAGGGGGTGAAAGGGTTAACTAGGGGCAATCAGGGGGTTAAAACCTTTATTTAGGTTGTAATATGGGGGTACCTGACCTATAAACCTATTTATGAACCTATATAAACATGGCGGTTAACCTAAAAAAAAAAAAAACTGGTTACCTAGCGGCACTAATGCAGCGATCAGAAAAACGATCGCTTAGTGACACTGGCAAAAGGGGGTGAAAGGGTTAACTAGGGGCAATCAGGGGGTTAAAACCTTTATTAGGTAATATATGGGGGTACCTGACACTATATAAAAACCTGACGGGGAACCTAAATAACGAAATAACTAACTGGCTAACCAGCGTCACCAGTGACAGTTATACAGTGATCACTGGTGAAAGGGTTAACTCTAGGGGCAATCAGGGGGTTAAAACCTTTATTTAGGTTGTAATATGGGGGTACCTGACCTATAAACCTATTTATGAACCTATATAAACATGGCGGTTACCTAAAAAAAAAATGGTTACCTAGCGACACGAGTGACACGAATACAGCGATCAGAAAAACGATCGCTTAGTGACACTGGCAAAAGGGGGTGAAAGGGTTATCTGGGGGGCAATCAAGGGGTTAAACCTTTATTAGGGGGGGGGGTGGGGGGCTACCTTGGACCTAAAACTAACTGCACTGACAGTTATTACAGTCACACTGACACTAAATGCAGTGATCAGTAAATAAATGATCACTGCAATTAGTGACACTGTGACTGGGGGGGGAGGGGGTGATCTGGGGGGTGATCTGGGGGTGACAGGGGGGTGTTTTGTGTGCCTATGTGTACTGGTGTCAGTGTACTGTTGGTGCACTAACCTGTACATGTTGACAGCTCGGCGTTCCGGTCACATAGACCGGCGCACCGAGCGTGACATCACTTCCTCTGCCTGTGTTTTGATTGACACAGACAGAGGAAGCATCTGATTCGCCAGGAGCGATCGCGAGGGGGTGGCCAGAAACCACTGGCCGTCCCCTCATCCCGGATCGCTCCTGAAGCGATCCCGACCGTCCCCGCCGGCCGGGGGGGGGTCCGATCGGACCCCCCACGCGCCTGAAGAATGGCACGTACAGGTACGTGATTCTGCCTGTACGTGCCATTCTGCTGACGTATATATACATGGGGCGGTCGGGAAGTGGTTAGTGTGATGGTCAGTGAGAGGAATGGTCCTTACACTTGTGGTCATTGGGAAGAATTACCTCCTTACAGATAGCTAAAAATCAATCAATGGTGTCGGTGGGTACTTATCCGAGAGGCAGAAATGGCCCAATTCTGAAGGAACCCCTAGCAATCTCTGGAGGAACCCTAGGGTTCCACGGAACCCTGGTTGAGAATCTCTGCCCTAAACCTTTTGCTTGGACTTGTCTTTGACTGTTTTTCTCCTGCAATGATGAAACATTCCATGCAGTTTATCCATTTTATTAGGCTTTTTCTCTCTGTTTGAGGCCCATTTTCAATCTTCGCAAGGTCCGCCTTCCCTGATCTCACCATTATAGATGACATTTATTTCAGTTTGTCTATTTATTTCTTGTACCTTGTCCTGGCTCCCACACTTGCCTGGGAATTTGCCCTTAGGGGCCTATAGATCCTGGGAATGTCGCCATTACATACAAGAAAAGGTTAAGCACTAGGTGCCTTGCCCCCCGTCCTCCCTTCTAGGACCAAGTGTGTAGCCCCTTGCAAGTCCGATGGACTGTGGGCCCACCCGGAGAGCGTGGAGGGAACATGTGTGGTCATTGGGATCTTTGAATTTGAATGCTTTTAACAATCTGGCCTGTGTGATGCATCTTCACTTTATCATCTACTTAATGAATCTAAATCCCCCTGAAGAAGACCAGAATGGGTCGAAATGCATTGGGATATTCATGTGGACAATAATGTTACTAATGTTACTAATATCATAAATGCAACTCTCAAACTATGTTCTCTTGGGGGCACTTTTGCCATGAGTGATGTTATATGCTGCTGTTTGTGAACCTGAACCAGAGTCTATATATACTTTTTAATAAATCTATTGCACATTTGAATCTACTTCTTAATTTTGATTGACTTTACGATTTTATATTAATATTCAATGTTTTGCTGCTAAAAAAAAAACCCTGGGGAAACTTTCCATTTTTTTTAGGGGCCTATAGATGTCCTTCGTTTTGGTCGGTCCAGCCCGGAGATAACTGCAAATAATGTCTCTGGAAATATACTCCTGAGGAAGCGCTCACCCCGCAAAATATTTTGAGTTTGAACTGATTTAGGACATCATTCCTATTCCTAATCCTGGATGAATGCACATCACATTGCTCAGTCTTTGTTCAGAGAATGTATTTATACAGTATCTCACAAAAGTGACCCTTCACATTTTTGTACATATTTTGTACTATTTACATGTGACAACACTGTGACAACACTGAAGAAATGACACTTTGCTACAATGTAAAGTAGTGAGTGTACAGCTTGTATAACAGTGTAAATTTGCTGTCCCCTCAAAATAACTCAACACACAGCCATTAATGTCTAAACCGCTGGCAACAAAAGTGAGTACACCCCTAAGTGAAAATGTCCAAATTGGGCCCAATTAGCCATTTTCCCTCCCTGGTGTCATGTGACTCGTTAGTGTTACAAGGTCTCAGGTGTGAATGGGGAGCAGGTGTGTTAAATTTGATGTTATCGCTCTCACTCTCTCATACTGGTCACTGGAAGTTCAACATGGCACCTCATGGCAAAGAACTCTCTGAGGATCTGAAAAAAAGAATTGTTGCTCTTCATAAAGATGGCCTAGGCTATAAGAAGATTGCCAAGACCCTGAAACTGAGCTGCAGCACGGTGGCCAAGACCATACAGCGGTATAACAGGACAGGTTCCACTCAGAACAAGCCTCGCCATGGTCGACCAAAGAAGTTGAGTGCACATGCTCAGAGTCATATCCAGAGGTTGTCTTTGGAAAATAGATGTATGAGTGCTGCTAGCGATGCTGCAGAGGTTGAAGGGGTGGGGGGTCAGCCTGTCAGTGCTCAGACCATACGCCACACACTGCATCAAATTGGTCTGCATGCTCTTTGGAGACTGGGCCGCAGGGCAGTATTCCAACATGATAACGACCCCAAACACACCTCCAAGGCGAACACTGCCTTGCTAAAGAAGCTGAGGGTAAAGGTGATGGACTGGCCAAGCATGTCTCCAGACCTAAACCCTATTGAGCATTTGTGGGGCATCCTAAAACGGAAGGCGGAGGAGCGCAAGGTCTTTAACATCCACCAGCTCCGTGATGTCGTCATGGAGGAGTGGAAGAGGACTCCAGTGGCAACCTGTGAAGCTCTGGTGAACTCCATGCCCAAGAGGGTTAAGGCAGTGCTGGAAAATAATGGTGGCCACACAAAATATTGACACTTTGGGCCCAATTTGGACATTTTCACTTAGGGGTGTACTCACTTTTGTTGCCAGTGGTTTAGACATTAATGGCTGTGTGTTGAGTTATTTTGAGGGGACAGCAAATTTACACTGTTATACAAGCTGTACACTCACTACTTTACATTGTAGAAAAGTGCAATTTCTTCAGTGTTGTCACATGAAAATATTTAAAAAAATGTGAGGGGTGTACTCCCTTTTGTGAAATACTGTATACTCTCTATCTTTAGGACCTTCTAACCATGCTTTTGTGTCAATAAATGTATATATTTTTATACAAATGTGTATGTAAGTTCTTACCGTACCGTGAAAGTCCACAGTTGCCTTAGACTTTCTGCCTTTTGTTTTTTCTAGAGTATGGGGGCACTCGTGTGGGCTCAATCCCAAGCTGGGTTGTAGATGTCCATTGACACACTGAGTGTGGCTCGCCCCCGCCCTCCATCACTCCTCACTGCCTGTCATTGGCTCCTACTGCTGTCTCTGAGCCAATGAGGAGGGAGAGAGCTGAGAGAGCCTCTGGTCTCGTGCAGGTTGCTGGATCAAGATCGGGCTCAGGTAATTATAGATGGGCTGGGAGGGCTGCATGTCGACTGTTCTTTACTTTAATGCATAGAATGCATTAAAGCGGAGGTCCGCCATTTTTTTTTTTTTTTTAAAGTCAACCGCTATAAATACTGCAGCTGCTGACTTTTGAAATAAGGACACTCACCTGTCCAGGGCACCCGTAATGTCGGCACCCGAAGCCGATCTCTCCCTCAGGTTTCGGGTGCTGCCGCCGCCATCTTCGGTAAGGGAATCAGTAAGTGAAGCCTTGCGGCTTCACTTCCTGGTTCCCTACCGCACTGCGCGATACCACTGGTCCCTGCTGTCTTCTAGGACCTGTGTGTCTCCCAGAAGACAGTGGGGGGGGGGGGGCGATGAAGGAGCCGGATGTGGCGTAGATAACGCGGGTGGCACGGGTATCTATGCCCAGAAGTGGGAGCAAAATACCTGTATTAGACAGGTATATGCTCCCCCCTGAAAGATGCCAAATGTGACACTGTAGGGGGGAAGGATTCCGAAAAGCGGAAGTTCCGTTTTTGGGTGGAACTTTGCTTTAAGGTAAAAAAAACTCTGCCTTTAGAACTGCTTTAAGACTAATTCTTTGCAGTGTATATATATATATATATATATATATATATATATATATATATATATATATATATAGTATTTTGTCTTTAACTACCGCTATTGCTCAAATACTGTAAATTAGGCATGTCAATTACACTGCGTTGCATGCCATGGTTTAATATTCTCCAAGAACGCTGCGCTATTGTTACAGTCAGTGATTATTAACTTCTGGAGTTATCATTTATTTGTGTGGGTGTGAGTTTCGGCGTGCCTGAGTGCGATTACCCTTTATTTTTAGTTAAGCCCTTTCGTCGGATTTCAACAAAGCACAAAAGCTTTGATACACACAGTTCCTGCACACAAACAAATACAAATTATATTGTATTCAGTTTTGGTAACCATAGAAATATTCGGTTTTAGCCCTCAGAAGCAAACAAACAACACAAAAATTTTTGCTGCAGCCTGCTGAGCAGGTCTAAAATTACAGAACGCAAGTGACAATCCCACAGCTTCGGACACAGAGAAAAAAAAAAAAAAAAGGTAGAGAGAAAAAAAAAAAGACGAGCTAGTAAACAGCTACAGTCTTTCCTTTCATTTTAACCCTGGACCCGATCTGCCTTTTCGCATCCGGCGTTCCGCCATGCGGGGATTTTTTAGGTCATTTGGCAATCTCTGAAAAAAAATCGGAGATGTGACCCCATATGGTGAAGCGTCAGCGAGTTAAATAGATTGGCAGGAAAGGGTTATCCCTTCATCATGCACTTTAATCCTTAAGGACATAAGTTGCTATTTAGCCAATTCGGAAAGCAGCTTGACATTGCTTCCGCCAATGACACAGTTTATATTTGGGTAATAATTCTGTCATCTAACTACATTAGACAGATTTCAAATGCATATCCTCAAGTACTTCGGTATGCTAAGGCTTGATTTATCTCTTGCATACATGCAGAGTATCTGTTATGGTTATGTTTTTGCTCTGAATGAAAAATAGCTAAAATGTACTCTCGTCGCTATGACCTGAATTTATCTATTTATTGCAGAAGTATATTGCCCTTATTCTTATGTGCCGCTATTCTCAAAGAGACACTCTAGTTAAAACAAAAAAAGAGGGCACTAGCTAGGCATTCATTGTTTTAATGTTTTTTTAATACAAAACCTTCTCAGTATTTATGGTGTCCTCAAGCAGTATAATGCTGGCAATTAACCAAGGTGAGACTGTGGACAGGGCTCAGGGCTTGATGCCTTCAAGGGAAGAGAACTCACTTGGAGACCAGTTGTGGCGGCAAGGTATATTAACGAGAGGGTAGGGAGGAAGTATAACAGAGTCTTCATACAGGGCAGCGACGGACCAAATAACTTACTTATGTATTTGTTCCAGGCCCTGGATTTCCTGTAGAAGGAGTTGTACCTGAGCTCGCCATAGTTTCCTCCTCTTGACCCCTTCTGCTATTAACCTCTCCCTCATATATGCCTTGTGAGTTTCCCACAGCACAACCGAGGAAACGTTTTCTATATTATTCTCCTTAAAAAAAAAAAATCCAAGTCAGACTCTAGGTCTCTGAATATTCTAGAGTTGCGTAAGAGGGATTCATCTAGCCTCCAGATAATCTGTCTGACCGTGATATCCTTCATATCATCGTGAGCGACCAGGAGCATGGTCTGGAAGAGTTATTGACTTTATTTCTACTTTTAAGGCCCCTTTCACACTGGGGTGTTTTTCAGGCGGTACAGCGCTAAAAATAGCGCCTGTACACCGCCTGAAAAAATCCGGCCCCTTTAACTCCAGTGTGAAAGCCGGCGAGCTTTCACACTGGAGCGGTGCGCTAGCAGGACAGTCAAAAAAGTCCTGCTAGCAGCATCTTTGGAGCGGTATAAGAGCGGTGTATTCACCGCTCCTATACCGCTCCTTCCCATTGATTTGAATGGGAAACCGCGGTAATACCGCGGCAACACCGCCACAAAGAGCCGCTACGGCGGCGCTCTGCGGGGGGGTCTTTAACCCTTTTTCGCAGGGGGTAAAACCGCACTGCGAGTGGCCGAAAACCGCGGCTAAAACGACGGTAAAGCAGCGCTAAATATAGCGCTGCTTTACCGTCACCGCGGCTCCCCGCCCCAGTGTGAAAGGGGCCTAACAGAATGAATGAATGACTTGTATAGCGCTTCAAATGCAAACTGAATCGCCTCAAGGCGCTTGGTCCATCCTGTGTTGTCCTACTTCTTAGAAGAGGTTGGTCTTGAGTTTTTTTCTGAAGGCCCGCTGGTTTTCTTCCATGCGGATGTTCGTGGGTAGAGCGTTCCATAGCCGAGGTCCTTGGACTGCGAATCTTCGTTCTCCCTTTGATTTGTAACGGGACTTGGGGATGAGGAGGCGATTTTGGTTAGTTGATCGGAGGTTGCGATTGGGTGTGTAGTGTTTTATTTTCTCACATATGTATTGAGGGGCGTTTCCTTGTATGCATTTGTGGATGAGGCAGAGTGTCTTGAATGTGATCCTATCCTTTACCGTTAGCCAATGTAGAGTCCTCAGGGATGGGGAGATGGATTCCCAGGTTTTTTTTTCCCCCTAACTAGTCTTGCTGCCGTATTTTGGATGGCTTGTAGGTGTGCGATTTGGTATTTAGGTAGTCCTATGTAGAGGGAGTTTGTGTAGTCGAGTCATGAATTGATGATTGTTCCAACTACTACTGCTTTCTCCTCTTCTGGAATGAAGGGGGTGAGTCTACGTAGCAGGCGGAGAAGATGGTGGGTTCCGTTGACTACTGAACCTATTTGTGCATTAATAGTCATCTCTGAGTCGAAGATGACTTTTGGCTTTGGTGCTTGGGGTGATGGTCTGTCCAAGGATGGTGGGCGGTGTCCATGGGGTCTTAGTTTTTGTATTTCGGTTTGCGTTGAAAAGAAGCTCTGTTTTCAATCCATTGAGTTTGAGAGAGACCTTCTAGAAACAGATGGTTTAAAACAGTGGTCTCCAAACTGTGGCCCTGGGGCCAAATGTGGCTCTTTGCTTGCCTTTATCTGGCCCTTGTGGCGTTATTACTGCCACTGGCACCAACAATAGAGCATACTTCCTGCCACTGATACCAACAATGGGTCATAATTCCTTCCACTGACAACAGAAATGTGGCACTATTCCTCCCACTGACACCAACTATTTCTCCCTCTAATACCAAAGCTCAGGCATTGTTACTCCCACTGTGCACAGTCCGGCCCCCCTAAAGTCTGAAGGACAATAAACCGGCCCTCTCCTTAGAAAGTTTGGAGACCCCTGGTCTAAAAGAATATGGTCTATTGTGGAATATGAATAGTGGACTTGTGAATAGTAAGTCTTTTCAAATCACTTACAATTAACCGTACAGAAGATTTCTGTGCACACAGTTGATACCCAACAGCATCCGGCAGAGGAGGCAGCTGGAAGGCAGACTCACAGTGGGGCACCTGAAAAAGGAAGGGCTGTTGCCCAAACCACACCAACAGTCCCTATTCTGTCCCTCCTGCACAGGTACCTCTCCTAACAGTATACCACCTGTCCCTAGTTAGCAGGGGGTTTTATCCTAGACCTGACCACTTGCAAAATGCATGCCAGCCGAAGGGGTATTGTGCTATTTATTGGCACTGCCAACATTAAAGATGGCAGTGGAGATCAGCCAGGGTAGCAGCACCTCTGTTGGCACCTATGGAGGCTTCAGAGGAACATGAGTTCCAGACTGTGTATGAGGCTCAGGGCTCGATGACTTCAAGGGAAGAGAACTCACATGCAGACCAGTTTTGTCGGCAAGTTATGTTAACGTGAGGGTAGGGAGGAAGTAAAACAGTCTTCATACAGGGCCACAATGGGCCAAATCACTTACAATTAACCATGCAGAAGATTTCTGTGGACAGTTAAAACTCTACAGCATTCGACAGAGCAGGCAAATGGAAGGCAAATTGGCAATAGGGCACCTGAAAAAGTAAGGGCTGCTACCCAAACCATACCAACACTCATTATTCTGTCTCTTCTCAACAGGAACCTCTCCCTAAGGTAGACTACCCGTTCCCAGCTAGTGGGGGTTTTATCCCTGACCTGACCACTCACAAAATGTGCGCCAGCCGAAGGGGGACTGTGCTATTTATTAGCACTGCCCACACTAAAGGAGGAGGTCAGCCAAGGAGGCAGCTCCCCTGTTAAAGCCTATGGAGGCCTCAGAGGAACATGAGTTCCAGACTGTGGATGGGGCTTAGGGCCCTTAACTTCTGGTGGAACCCTGGTTCAGAAAAACTGCAATATTTTTTACTTTTTGCTATAATAAATATCCCCAATTTATTTATTTTTTTTTTAAACAAATTTCTTTATCAGTTTAGGCCAATATATATTCTTCTAAATACTTTTGGTATAAAAAAATTGTGATAAACGTATATTGATTGGTTTGCCCAAAAGTTATAGCATCTACAAACTGTGGTAAAGATTTATGGCATTTTTATTTTTATTACTAGTATCAGTGATCTGCGATTTTTAGCGGTACTGAAACATTGCAGCAGACAGATCGGACACTTTTGACACATTTTTGGGACCAATGACATTTATACAGCGATCAGAGCTATAAAAATGCACTGATTACTGTGTAAATGTCACTGGCAGGAAAGGGGTTAACACTAGGGGGCGATCAAGGGGTTAAATGTGTTCCTTCGTTAGTGTTTCTAACTGTGGGGGGAGGGGACTGACTTGGGGCAGAGACATATCGTTGTTCCTACTTACTAGGAACAAACAATCTGTCTCCTCTCCCCTGACAGAACAGGGATTTGTGTTTCTACACACACAAATCCCCATTCTAGCTCTCATTCCCGCAATTATGAGTGGCCGTCGTCGATCGTGTCCTCCGGCCATGCACTTCGGGCAGCTCTTAAAGGGGAAGACGTACTCGTACGGGCATTCGCAGGAATGTGCCACTTTGCCAACGTATATCGGCGTGAGCCAGTCGGAAAGTGGTTAACGAGGGTCTCTGATACAGTATATCCCATTTGAGTGCTTAGTGGACAGAGCACAGCCCAGAGCTGCGTAATTAACTCTAATCAGCTGTTCAGAGCACATGTGAGTCTTAATACTTCCTCCAATGGGTTACAAAGCTGGCCATAGATGGATCGAAATTCAATCCGTTCAGCAGTGACCAGCGTAATTTTTATACAACTGTGGCTTTTTCCGCTCAACAGAAGTTGATCTTACAATTGGCTTTTGTCAAATGGAAATGTTGGAACATTTTTATTCAATCAGTGGTTGCAACGCTAATCAGTGTATTCTGACAGCAGAGGACTCCCCGCTGTCAGAATGCAATTGCACAGCGGGGAGGATTCCTTAATCCACCTTGCTTGTGTGGATATTGGAATCCATTTATTATTTGATCTGCCCTGTGGCTGATTGAAAAAAAAAAAAAAAAAGAATCATCTATGACTATTCTTAGGAAGATGGTAACTTTTGCTTTTACTGCTTGAGGATTCTGCCCACAGGAAAGGATGTAGCAGGAAAGTGTAGGCACTCTGGCTGGTCAATGATACTGTATACAAACTCTTGCCATGGCAAAGTCCTTATGGCTGCAATCTCTCCAAACTCTTATGTTGCAGATGTCTGCACAATGTCTACAGCTCCACTACACACATTGTTCCCTCCTCAATGTCCACATTGTTAAACAAGATCTGCACCCCTACATAACAGCTCTACCCACATTGTACCCACAAGCCTATGTGTTAGGTCTCCCAACACTGTCTCTAGAGCATTTTTTATGGGTCTGCCCCTGTTGTCCACACTATGTACTCTGCTATTTCAACACTCTCTGTGCAATAATGTCTGAAGCATTCAGTAAAACACATTAACTTGGTACCCTAACTTGAAGCTCGCTGAGTGCTACTTTGTTGCTAATTTGATGCTCCAGTGTCTTTGGTATTGTGTGTTCTCCTTTCTCCACAATACTGCTTTTTTATGCAAAGTATTTTGTCTCTAAACGCTGTGTGACAGACCCAGTGATGTAAATAACTGAGTTAAAATAAACAGCGTTACTTAACGCAGTTACTTTAGAGGGTAACGAGTAATCAAACTGATTACTCTTCCCCTCATGGTAACGCAGTTCCCATTACTTGGGCGGCGTTACCGCAATTACTTCTACCTCCACTAGATGGCAGTAGTGTAATCCCAGTGTCCTGACGAAAAAGTCCCCCCACCACCTACTCTTATCCCACTTCACGCTGCTTGATATAAGTTTAAGCATATATGTATTACTTGAAAACTTGTAAAACCTGGAGGTTATCCTAATATGTACGTTCCTTTTTTGTTCTGTTATGTATTATACCCTTTTATGGTATCTTTGTACTTTACTTCTGAAAATTAATAAAAACACATTGAAAGTAAAGTAAAAAGTTCCCCCGCCGGATAAGGACCCCCCTGTCCTTATCCTGCGCAGTACGAAGGACTACGGAGCTTACGAAAATTGCCGAACCTAAACAGCTCTGAGTGAACTCTACACCGCGCAGGCGCAGTTAACATGTAATTGTACGAGGCGATGCCGCACGCTCCTGATGCTCGTGCTACTCTGCAAGGGGCGTCTATCGTGTAACTAAGGGGCGGGTCTAGTATTACTGTAACCAAGAGGCGCATTTATTATTATTGTTATATATCGAACTCTGCCCATTAATTTAACATTCGCCCTCTTCTGTAGCCATCCGCCCCTTACACGATATAATAATAAAAGACCCGCCCCTTGCTTACACGCTATAACAGATCTGCCCCTTGGTTAGAGTAATAATAGAGCAGCCTCTTGGTTACACGATATATAACAAAAAAATATATATAAAAAAAAGTCACAGTTACTTTGCTGCGTAACTAATTACTTGTCCAATGTAGTAACTGAGTTACTAAAGCAATTACTTTTTGGGAGAAGTAATTTGTAACTTAACGGATTACTTTTTTTAAGTAAGATGACCAACACTGGACAGACCCAACCAGGACAGGGGCTTTTGGGGGGGGACTGCAGGGTGGCCTCTTGTCTACTGACTATGGGCCCTGGCTTTTGAGGGGGCTCTATTTTTTGAAGGTGTGTGCCTGTGGGACCCTTGGAGTGGTCTTGCTTTGGATTTGGGTCCATGTCTCCCCAAAACGCACAGACTCTAGGAGCCTAGGACCTGGATACAGATGTGGGGCCTTTGTGCCCAAACCAGCAATGACTGCTTTAGACTGTGATACTCATATATTTATGTAGATTCATGTGTTAATGTAATCAGCTCAAAACAACCTAATGTTGGGGGTCTCTATAATCTTTTTACTAAGATGTCTTTCTCCCATGGTATCATTTCCCCATTGTGTGCCTCCTAGGTTTAAATTCCCATTGTTAATTGAGTCACCTATTGTTTCTGTATGTCTGCTAATCCTTTTACTTCACACTGGGGCGGTGCGGGCGGCGAAGGTAAAGCAGCGCTATATTTAGCGCTGCTTTACCATCGTTTTAGCCGCAGTATGCGGCCGCTAGCGGGGTGGTTTTAACCCCCTCTAGCGGCCGAAAAAGGGTTAAAATCCCCTGCAAAGCACCGATTTTGTCCCATTGATTTCAATGGGTAGGAGCGGTATAGGAGCGGTGAATACACCGCTCCTTCACCGCTCCAAAATATGCTGCTAGCAGGACTTTTTTTACCGTCCTGCTAGCGCACCCTCAGGGCTTTCACACTGGAGACACAGCAGCAGCTGTTTCAGGTCGGTTTGCAGACACTATTTTTAGCGCAATAGCGCCTGCAAACCGCCCCAGTGTGAAAGCAGCCTTAGAGATTTGGACAGCCCTAGGTTTTATTACTGGGGAACTGGTGCCGAATGGTCTGGGTGGGCACTGAGTCACCTAGGCTTGTCTAGGTGACTAGTTAGCTTACTGTTTAACCCCTTGCCGACCAGCCGCCGCAGTTTTACTGCGGCAGAATGGCACGGCTGGGCGAAATGACATTATGTTACGTCACTTCTCCCTGTGGCTCGTCCCTGGAGCCGATGCAAGTGCCCAGTGGGCGTGATGACCGACGGGCTCCCGCGGTCGCTCATGACAAAGCGAGAACCAGAATCCCAGTTCTCTGAGGGGAGAAGAGACAGATCGTGTGTTCATACAAAGTATGAACAGTGATCTGTCATCTCCCCTAGACAGTCCCATCCTCGCTTCAGTTAGAACACACACTAGGGAACACAGTTAACCCCTTGATCGCCCCCTAATGTTAACCCCTTTCCTGCCAGTGACATTTTTACAGTAATCAGTACATTTTTATAGCACTGATCGCTGTATAAATGCCAATGGTCCCAAAAATGTGTCAAAAGTGTCCGATGTGTCCGCCATAATGTCGCAGTCCTGAGAAAAATCGCAGATCACCATTACTAGTAAAGAAAAAATAATAATAAAAATGCTATAAATCTATCGCCTATTTTGTAGACGCTATAACTTTTGTGCAAAACAATAAATATACGATTATTGCTATTTTTATTACCAAAAATATGTAGCAGAATACATATCGGTCTAAACTGAAAAAATAATTAGCTTTTTTTAAAAAAAATGGGGATATTTATTATAGCAGAAAGTACAAAATATTGTGTTTTTAACACTTATTGCAATTTTTTTTTTACCAAAAATATGTGGAAGAATACATATTGGCCTAAACTGATATTTTTTGGGATATTAAAAAATATTAGTTTATTTTCAAAATTGTCCGTCTTTTTTTTTTGTTTATAGCGCAATAAATAATAACAGCAGAGGTGATCTAATACCAGCAAAAAAAAAGCTCTATTTGTGGGGAAAAAAGGACGCCAATTTTGTTTGGGTGCAGCGTCACATGACATCTTCTCCCGGAGTGACTTCCGGGTATCGCGGCTCCGGCGCTGTGATTTGCCAGAGCCGCGATGCCGTCACGATGCCGTCATGCGCATGCGCACAAGAGCAGCATAGTACAACTGAAGCATCGGCATATAGCGCCGTTGCTTCAGTTGTCGCAAGTGCGCATGTGCCGCATGACGTCGGCACATGCAAATACAGGTATATCTCCTAAACCGTGCAGGTTTAGGAGATATCCTTGTTAGCTACAGGTAAGCCTTAATATAGGCTTACCTGTAAGCTAAAGTTGTAAAAGAGGGTTTACTTCCTCTTTAAATTTGCACCTAAGCTAGTGTCATCTAGATCTTGGGTGCAATATTCAGCTATAATACCAGATTCCTGGTTCCAGGCTGAAGGAAGCTGTATACTGACAGAAGCACTCAAGAGGGGTGCCAAGCGGTGCGCCACAAACTGGTCCTATTGTCCCGAGACTACCCCAATGTTCTCACAGTGCTAAGTTCCAACCTTTCATGCTTGAACCCACCTCTTCTGGCCATGATCATCTTCTATTCTGTCTTTTCTATCCCCAGTCTTCCTCCCTTGTCTTCCCCCCTCAGTCTATGAAGTTCTTCATCTCTTTTCATCTGAAGTTGATGATGAGCTTCTCACAGTGGTACCCAATAAGTTGTCAATCACCTCCAGTGTTGGTCATCTTACTTTTAAAAAGTAATTAGTTAAGTTACAAATTACTTCTCCCAAAAAGTAATTGCGTTAGTAACTCGGTTACTACATTGGAAAAGTAATTAGTTACGCAGCAAAGTAACTGACTATTTTTTTTTTTTAAATATTCTATACGTGTAACTAAGGGGCGGGTCTAGTATTACTGTAACCAAGGGGCGCATTTATTATTGTTATATATCGTGTAAACAAGGGGCTGCTCTATTATTACTCTAACCAAGGGGCAGATCTGTTATAGTGTGTAAGCAAGGGGCGGGTCTATTATTATTATATCGTGTAAGGGGCGGATGGCTACAGAAGAGGGCGAATGTTAAATTAATGGGCAGAGCTGGATATATAACAATAATAATAAGTGCGCCCTTGGTTACAGTAATACTAGACCCGCCCCTTACTTACACGATAGACGCCCCTTGCAGAGTAGCACGAGCATCGGGAGCGTGCGGCATCGCCTCGTACAATTACATATTAGCTGCGCCTGCGCGGTGTAGAGTTCACTCAGAGCTGTTTAGGTTCGGCAATTTTCGGAAGCTCCGTAGTCCTTCGCACTGCACAAGCCCTGCGCCTGCGCAGTACAGGGGGTCCTTATCCGGCGGGGGAACTTTTTCGGCAGGACACTGGAATTACACTACTGCCATCTAGTGGCGGTAGATGTAATTGGGGTAACTAAGCCAAAGTAATGGGAACTGAGTTACCATGAGGGGAAAAGTAATCAGTTAGATTACTCGTTACCTCTAAAGTAACTGCGTTAAGTAACTCAGTTTATTTTAACTCAGTTACTTACATCACTGCTCACCTCCACCACTCAACAACATTTAACTTCTTGGAGAGCGGAGGTGGGACTTTAGATGAAGCATGTCATTGTAGGTAGAAAGTCCCCCCTCCGCTCTCCAAGTTTTTGTAATATAACCAGGGATGGAAGCTTGTCATTGATACTTTTTGGTTGTGTTAGGTCACATCCCCTCAATTTCACCATTTACCTTCTGATGTCTACTCCCTCTCTCACCTGTCCATAATCAGCTCTTCATCTGCCTCCCTTCCCCTCCCCACTCCTATTCATGGCCAGCTCAAATGTCACATGTCTTTCCAATGATCCATGGTAAGCTCTTGCTCGGTTTTATCTCTCCCCTATGCTAAACATATTCTACTCTTTGTTTTTAACTTCTCCAAGGCCTTGACCAACTCATACTTTTCTTCCCGGGCCCAACTGTCACCTACTAAGAAATCCATTTCGGTTTGAGTCGCCTTTTAAAATCACAACAGAGATCATTTAGAATTTATTAAATCAGCATTTATACATTATGGGAAGCATACAACTGCACTCAGTTATTTCATAATTAACAACGCCCTAATGAGTTAAGTAATAAATTGAATATTTTAATTTATATTCTCAAATGCTATTTGCAGCAGAGATTATATTACATCTTTTTCTCTTCTACATATTAATTACATTCAAAACATCATTCAGTTATAATCTTCATAAAGCCACTGGAATTATTTAAATGCATTACTCTGATCTAGTACAATTTTCTTTGTAATAATTTTGCCCAATCTCTTTTTTTTTTTCCTTTTTTTTATTGGCTGCGCACACCGAAACCTGCCAGTGAGAATCAGAGACGATGGCATCCCTCTTGACACCTCAACGTTTGCCAAACACAGCGTCCTTGATAGTCTATGTTTTTTTTTTTTGCAAACTCAGTGGATCTTGATTTTGGTTTCTGTGAGAGGAGTCTCCTAAGTTTAGCTATTAGATCAATGTTCATTTAATCTTAACTTGACATTCCTGCTGGACGTGTCTGACTGGTGTACAGTGGTCTGCGTGGACTCTAGGTAATGGAAACTCAAACTTTATAATTATTTATTCTTTATTAAATTTTGCCTCTGTTACAAAACTTCATAATAAAAAGTGAAAAGAGAAAAGAGAAGCCAAAATACATTACAGTCAAGATTTTTTTTCCAATAATTTTTCTTTCTTCCCCTTTCGCCTCTTTTCTACCCATATCACACGCTACTAGTCTGATGCTAGCAAGCGTCTGTGGAGGATTCTACCGCTTCTGTGCGGTTTATTCCTGCTGCCGGACATATTGCAGGCACTTTTATAAATTTTTTTCAAAGCTTGTCTGGGGCATGTTGCCTACACTTTATGCTTTGCATCTATATCAATTTTAAGTGATGCTAAACTAGGATACTATCCATCCCTCATTTTAGACTGGTGGCTATTAGGCTATATTATGAGTAGAGTTGAGCGGACACCTGGATGTTCGGGTTCGGCGGGTACAGCCGAACTCCGGAAAAAAGTCCGGGTTAGGGACCGAACTTGACCCCGAACTCCGAACCCCATTGAAGTCAATGGGGACCTGAACTTTTGAAGACTAAAATGGCTGTAAAAAAGTCACGGAAAGGGCTAGAGGGCTGCAAATGGCAACAAAATGTTGTTAAGAGCATGGCAAGTGCTCTGCAAACAAATGTGGATAGGGAAATAACTTAAAATAACATAAAAAAATAAAAAATAAAAATAATATGCTGGAGGCCCCCTTCTCAGCAGAAGAGGTACAGGAAGTCATTAAGAACCTCAGAAACTCAACAGCACGATGCCGCACATATGGTGGGAATGCCCCAGAATACGCACTTTCCAGAGTATGTACAGCGTTAAGCTCAAAAAATGCAAAACTGCAGAAAATGCTATGAAAAAAAAAAAATTTCACCACGATTTTTCTTTTTGGAATAGCACAATCAAAGAAAGATAGATCGATTGAATGTCACACACTCCTGCAAACATGCAGAAAACACTGCAAAATTTTATTTTTTTTGCAATGTTTTTGCAATACCAGAATACACCCAGAGTATGATGTATCTCACAGTATCATATGCAGTGCTGGTGCACTGAGCTTGCAGATATAAGTTATATTTTGTCTGGCACTGGGCTCATGGCAGTGTAAAAAGAAAGTGCACCGGGTCTTAGAGTTGATTTCTGAATAATTTTTTCCCCCTCAAAACAGGAACCTTGAATTACACTCTCTATCTATGTAGATCGCTTACTAATTATAAGATATTTCAGGAATGTGAACTGACTCCTAGCATGTAATTCCCTCACAGCAGCCAAGAAAATTTCCCTACAGTGTCTAAAGCAGAGTGACGCGCTGTGCTGTGTGCCTGTAGCTTATATAGAGGCTGGGTCACATGCTGCACTGGCCAATCACAGCCATGCCATTAGTAGGCTTCTTAGGGCACACAAGTGAAACTAACGTGGATTGGCTGCCCTGCAGCTCTTAAAAATGCGCCAATACATCGCCGAACACATAGTCAATTGTTCGGGTCCGGGACACAGACACCCAAAAGTCCGGTACGGACCCGAACTTTACAGTTCGGGTTCGCTCAACCCTAATTATGAGCCTTTATTCCCTGCACACATACCAACCAAGAGACAATGCCATCCTTAATTAGGGGCTGTAGGTGAGAATCTCCTTTTATTGGACTCAACTATTATTAACCTTCTTCCAATAATTTGTTGTTCATTATGTGATTGATTTCACTTTTGATACACTATATTTATTTATTGATTTAGTTCATATTTTTCCTCATCCTTAGTGTTGAGCCAAGTGCTTTGCATCCTCCTGCTGTCCTGAATAGTTTACATGGGCTTTGGTTGATGGGATGGGATATTCACTGCTCTCTATATATAGACGTTCGTCTGCAAATTCAATACTGATTGATTCCAATTAACATTTGTGGTTCCTGGTTTTGTCCAGGTGATTTTCTAAGGATACTGGTAAGACATCTGTTGGACATTACGTATATTTATATTTTCAGTTAATACTCTATGTAATCATGTTTCTGTGATATATACATACAACTAGTCCTTTTTGACTGTATCTGTACACATGCATGTGTATATTTATATATACACATGTATGAGTTTACTATTATTTGTTGTACACATTCTATCACTGTTATGAATTGTTTATAGTGTGTTATCTATTTCCAGTGTATCGTATTCTTTACTCCTGAAGAAGCTCAGAAGAGCGAAACATGTTGAGTGGTATAAAGAAAAAATTGTCAGCATAATTGTTTCAACATATTTATACTGACCATTGTGTTGTTTTTCCACGCTTTATGGAAATGCATTTTAAATGTTCTCAAATGAATTTGTACAATAAAAATATTTTTATGGATATTATTTAATACCCATGTCTATCATTATTATTATTATTATTATTATTATTATTATTTGTTTTTGACACCTTTAAAGTCCCGGGGGTTGGTGAACCCCAAGTCCTTTCTTTGTTTTTTATATATATTTTGGATGTGGTGTTTCGTTTGATGTCACTACCCCTATCTTCGTTGACCCATATCACATTGTTTACCAACCAACCTTTAGCACCCCCTTAACTTACTATCTTATTTATTTCTTAGCTCCATAATTATTATATTATTATTATTATTATTATTATATAAAAGTACAGAACTCTCAAGTTAGAGACAGCCTATGAAATGATTTAACATGTAAAAAGACAAAGCCTGTAATAATTCATCTGTAATAGCTAGTGCCATTTAGAAGCACAATTGAACTATTCTAGACTATCTATTAAATGAATGATAATTAACTAGTTAACAAAATAACAATTAAATAATGAATACTACTACTACTAATAATAATACAATTAATGTTGTTGTTGTTGTTGTTAGTAGTAGTAGTACTATTATTATTATATGATGGGCACAGTGGCTGCATATGATTGTCACAGTGGCTGCATATGATGGGCACAGTGACTGCATATGATAGGCACAAGTGGCTGCATATGATGGGCACAAGTGGCTGCATTTGATGGGCACAAGTGGCTGCATATATTGGGGCACAAGTGGCTGCATATGATGGGCACAAGTGGCTGCATTTGATGGGCACAATGAGGCTGCAATTGATAGTTTTTTTTTTCCAGTATTTTTCAGTTTGTTTGCACCCCCGCCACAAAAAATGTTGAGCACCAGACGCCACTGAATAATATTATTAAAAGTGCAGAACAGAACAGTATGATATATCCAAGTTAGAGACAGCCTTGAAAATTACTTCAAATGTAAAAAGGCCAAGCGTAGCCTGTGATAATTGTATAATTGCGAGTGCCATTCAGAAGCAGAGTTGAGTTGAACGAGACTATATATATTAAAATTAATAAAATAAGTGACTTTTAATATTAATGTAAAAGTTTTGGAGGTCACTGAGTGATTGTGAAAGCTGATAAGAAATAAGCCATTCCAAGTGTGATATTGAATCAAATCAATTGCTATTTTAATAAACTGTTCAATGCCTCATAGATACGTTTTTTTTTTTTTTGGGGGGGGGGGGGGGGGTGGACAAATCCATGTTCTGCTTTACAAGATTGCCCTGTCCTCAGCCAAATAAACTTTATCAGATTTACAGAGATGGCAGATATTACAATTCAATGGAAACTATGAATTGGTTAAGATAGATTTTTTTTTTTACTCAAACGTTATCTGAAAGCTGTGTTACCGGTCTTCCTGGGGTGAATGAATAGACAGTAACAGAAGAGCTGGTAAGTAATTACCCTTTCTGGAGAAAATGTTGCTTCAGGCTCCCTTCAGTGCTTGCCTAGGACATTGATCACAAGAAATCTGTTAAGACACTCTGACAACCTGAATGCTTATCCTCTCTATCAACAGCGCTAATGTAACCAAATGCCTGGGCTTTTGACCAGGCAACCAGCACTGGAGGGATTGTGCATTAACATTTTCCCCAGGAAAGGTAAGTATCTCAGCTTTTTTATTGTACCGCAGTAAGACGGTTAACTTAACAAGCAGTTCCGGTGAGCTGATCTCTCCGATGGCCATACTTACCAAGTAATGTCAGCCTGTAATGAATGTGCAGTGCTGGAACCCATTGGAAATGGAAGCCTTAAGGTGTATCCAAACCCAATAACTAAAATGTAATATATTGCACTAAATACCCTTAAATAAAAGCCTGGTTCTGACACTACTCCAATACATTGACAGAAATTAATCTACACAAATACACCCCAAAGTGCCAAGTTCCTAAGCAAATACACACAATACACTTTAGTAACAGAAAATAAACAATATATGCAAAAGCAGATACAACTCTTGGCCAAGGATTCAAGGAAACATTGACCCCTTCCACCTCAAATACTCAAGCACATGGATATGTTATATCAAAAATTATATGGGGAACCACAAGGATCACAGGAAAACAGTCCCATATGTAGTGCTACCCCTGCAGAGGCCGAATATATATATGCTGGGCGTTTGGTGTGCTCCTGTACCTTTAAGAAGGGGTGGCTCCCTTTCAGTCCACCTGCCCTCATCTACCCATTAGAATGCATGTGCCTCCACTGTGGGGACACTCTTAGTTTAGTGTTAGGACCACAGATATCAGGGTGCCTTGACGAGGCTCTGTGGCTTACGCATGCGTTTGCAAATGCGTGCGGACTAAACCCCTGTTTTTAACGCATACTGTTAGACAGGTTAATTTGGTTGTCTGCGAGCTGGTGGTAAGTAGGCTTGGTTTTTCCCTGGGCATTCCCCAGGTTTTGTTGTTAGCCGAATATATTAACTGGTCGTTTCCCAAACAGTACAGAGGCCACCAGCCATCCAAGCATTAGTTAATTCACTCCGGCTCCAATAAACAGTCTAGGGGTTGTCTTTTTGCAGTTTAGGGTTGGGGCAAGGGATTAGACATTTGCAATTCGTTTTGTTTTTTTTCGTTAAAATTCGTTATATTCGTTCATTCGTTATCGTACGAATGAACGAACGATTCGCTAAAAATTTTAACAAATAACGAATGTTCGAATCGAACGAATACGAAAAACAACGAAAATCCGAAATAACCAAATTAGAAATAACGAATCTACGAAAGAAGAAAATCCGAAAAACGAAAACAGGAACAACGAAAATCAAAATGAATGAAAAAATTTGTACATTCGTAACTTTTTTTTTTTTTGTTGAATTAGTAATTTTCTGTGTCCCTTCGAATGGATTGAACGAAAAAATTCGTACATTCGTAACTTTTTTTTTTTTTTTGATTCGTAATTTTCCGTGTCTCTTACAATGGTGCTGCTTAACATGCTTCGAATGGATTGAACGAAAAAAATTGTACATTCGTAACTTTTTTTTTTTTTTTTTTCGATTCGTAATTTTCCGTGTTTCTTACAATGGCGCTGCTTAACGTGCTTCGAATGGATTGAACGAAAAAATTCGTACATTCGTAACTTTGTTTTTTGATTCGTAATTTTCCGTGTCTCTTAAAATGTAATAATAGCATACACATTACATAAAATTATGAATTATGCTCCGATTACGAATCTACGAAAACAATGTTACGAATGTACGAATAAATCAATCTAATGAAAGTACGAATGTAACTAAATCTACGAAAATACGAATACGTCCGAATTTCGAATAAAGGAAAATTAAACTGAAAAAGGGAAAAACGAATCAACGAAAAAATAACTCTTACGAAAATACGAATCGTTATGAATACGAACACCGACGACTTACGAATTTACGAATCGTTACGAATACGAACACCGACGACTTACGAATTTACGAATCGTTACGAATCAACGGAAACGAAACGAAAATAAACTAATTTTTTCTATTGTGCACATGTCTACAAGGGATTCTCCAAAATGATTAGCAAACAGTAGTTAGAGGACAATCATCTTCTTAAGTAAATGTGACTAGAAAATAGTCTATTACTCTGCAGCTGAAGTCCAGGGGCTAAGTCTCTTTGGCATCTGGTTACCTTGCGCCAATACACTACTGCTGGTACCCATTGAAATCTCCAGAGCACTGTACAGTCACAGGGATCAATTTAGGGTCTTTACTCACAATTCCCCAGGACAGCTGCACACCTTTCAGCTTCCACCAGACACAGTCCAGTGAGTGAGACAGTCCTTCTCTAGACCAGATCCCCTTTGGGGAAGTCATGCAGTCAGTTCTGGACCACTTCCGGGTCCCAGCTCTGCACCACTGAGACCTTACAAAACAATAACACAGTCCATGGAATGGCTCAGGATAGCTCAATTTCCGTTGGAAATTCCGACAGAAAAAGACCGTTGGGCATACACACGGTCGGAAAATCCGATGAAAAGCTCCCATCGGACTGTTTCCATCGGAAATTCCGATCGTGTGTACGCCGCATTAGACTTTGCTGGATGATATTGAGCTACCATTACAGGTAACCTGTTACCGACCCGGCTTGCCTCTGGACTTCTCTGCTACCTGATCCCTGGTTTTCACCCTGGCTTGCTCTAAGGACTCTGCTTCTCTTGCTCTACCATGTATGACCCTGGCTTGCTCTTGATTACCCTTCTGCTTGCTCCACTGGATCCCTGTTATTGACCTTGGCTCTGTTCTTGACCACGCATCTACCTACTCCTTGGCTTCCTGTGTATGACTCCGGCTCCCATCCTGAGTACACTTCTTCAGTCCGGTCCTGCCAGCCTGATCCTGATAATTCATTGGGTGCCCCCTTGCCTGTGGTTGCTGTCCTGGTTCCGCTACATCTCCAGGGGCTACAGAGATCCTGCAATCTGTCCTGACAGCCCAGCTGTACCTCTGCAGCTTACCCATTTATTTGCAAATGTGTGCAAACTAATCCCCCCCCCCCCCCGGTTTTAACATGAACTGTTAGACAGGATTATTTGGTTTGTTGCAGGCTGGCTGATAAGTTGAGCTGGGAATTGTGTTTGTTGTTGTTTCGCATGTTTCGCCCTTCCATATGCTCCTTGCTGTTAAGGCCAGTTATAGGTTGGAGCAGTTGCTGTTTGTTTGTACTAAATGGATATGTACCCTGTGTATGTTGGGCAAAATAAAAGAGACCAGATGGAGGTGTATGATGGGTACAAAGTCTTCTTGAAAGTCAGCCAATGTGGGGTCTCTTGTAGCGTGGCCTGAGCAGTGACATATGCTCATGTGTAAGTCGGTTTTAAGCCTGTTGCCCAAGCTGTCTCCACCCATCATGCCATCTCTCTCCTCCACAGGAGCCACAAACATGGAGATCGTATCTAATGGTAGGAGACCCCCATATCGGTGGGGTCAATCACAGAATATGTAGAGCCTGTCTCCCTGTCACCTTGCTGCAGAGAACAATTCTTGCACCTGTGTAGAAGCAGTGTTCTCTCTGAAGAGGTTCACCATGCCCCTCACTAAGAGCTAGAGCTCTTCATTGAGCAGGGAGCATGTATTTTGCTGATTGGAGAGCTCTGAATCAACAGGGGGCATGCAAAATCATGGGAAGGTCCTTTTCTGGCACAGGGCTGGCTTTCTACTCAGGGATTGGCTGCTTTCTAAAATAACTATAAAGCCTCGTATACACGATCTGATTGTTGGCCAACAGAGCGTCAACAGAGCGTCAGACTTTTGTCCGAAGGGCGTGTGCCAGGAACTTGTCTTGCATACTAACGGCACACAATTGTCAGCCAACAAACACGAACGTAGTGACGTACTACGTGGAATTCCAGCTCTTGAGTGCCACCCTTTGGGCACCTTATGCTAATGTCATGTTTGGTGAGCATTGATTCTGAGCATGCATGTTTGTACATTGGACTTTTGTGTAAGGGACTTGTATACAGGCGACACGAAAATCTGACAACAGACCGTTGTCCGCCAAAAATTTACTAGCCTGCTATCCAACATTTGTTGGCCGAAAGTTGGACAACAATTGTCTGAAGGAGCGTACTAATGGTCAGATTTTAGGCCAACATCTGTCTCTCATCACACAATCTCCTGCCAACAATCAGATTGTGCGTATGAGGCTTAATGCCCCGTACACACGGTCGGAAATTACGACCACAAAAAAAATCAGACGTATTTTGTCCGACACTGGTGTTGCATACACATGGTCGGACAAAGTTGTCGGATAATCCGATCATTCTGAAAGTGGTGACGTTCGTTGCGTACGACGGAACTATGTAGAGGCTAGTAGCCAATAGCTTTGGTCTCGTAATTTGATCTGAGCATGCGTGGCACTTTGTCAGTCGGAATTCTCTACACACGATCGGAAAAAGTCCGATCGGATTTTGTTGTCGGAAAATTTGAGAGCAGGATCTCAAATTTTTTCCGTCTGAATTTCCGACGGAAAAAGTCAGATGAAGCCCACACACGGGCGGATTTTCCGACAACATGGTCCGATCAGACATTTTCCGTCGGAATTTCCGACCGCGTGTACAGAGCATAAGGCTTTGCCCACCTTTAGCTTCCATTAAACTGGAATTAATTTTGCTAATTTAAAACAAAATGTTTAGAATATATATCTAAAATATAACAGTATACTGAATTAGAATAAGAAATACCAAGGCATCTTCGATGGCAAACATATGGTTATATTTACAGTATATACCTTAGTTACACCCTATACAGTTCCAAATTGTCTTTATATCTATTCATCTCCCGCCATGTGCTCATTTTCAGTTCTCCCCAAAATTGAGACCCGTCATCTTTATCAGGAAGATAAACTGATTGCTCTTCATTAAGATAAGCCTCAAGGCTGAGTAATCACTGACTTATAGAACATAAACAGCTGGAATCATGCTGTAAACATAAAGATTTGCTGAAAATTGTTTCCTCAGTCGGTGCCGGCGCTAATTCTTGGCAGATTAGTGAACGGTAGCAAAAGAGGAACGTACGATCACTATAATTAAGTCTAATTTTATGGCATGTGTATATTTACAGAAGGATAAAATATGTTGCCCTGCCAACAAAAAAAGACATCAAATATACTATATAGGGGGTAAGTGTTAATTATTGTGCCACTCTCAGCCAGTGATACATTGTAGAAATGTAATGGTGAGAAATTGTTCAGCAACATAGTAATCCATATTATCGCATGTTTTGTGAACCATGTCCAAATTCTACTTGGTGTATATAATAACATATTTATCCGGTCTATCTTGGGGTTGCGTATGTATAGCCGTGAATGATGGATTTCCCAATCAATCACCACTTTTCTAACTGAAACTTAGATCGTCTATTCTTTGTAGGAAAATGAGGGTCTTTATAACATTGGTTGTATTATGTTATGTTACATTTGCTAGCAGTGGTTCACTTTCTGTGAAAGCCCAGGGTGCTGGCTAATGAATCTCATCTCTACTTGTCTTCCAATGCCACGTACACACGTACACGGCATAAATGTACTGATCAATATAAGCTGCACGCCACAATTTTTTTCCTCCTAAACTCTATAATTAGCTGTCAATTGCACATGTGCATTCATATTGTCCCCGCCTAGAGACCGCCCCCCTCCTTTATGCTTTTCACCAAAGAAGACTTGATCACAGGGATCCTTATAGTCAAGCCTTCACATGCAAAACACATTAAGGAGGGATAGTCCCGGGAATGCCTATGTACTATAGCCAGCTGATCGCTTTGAAAGAAAGAGATCCTGGTGTGTGACTTCCCTTGATCAATTTGCTAGCAGTGATCACTTTTAAAGTAGACTGTTACTTTGCTTATTTAGGGCAAGGAAGTCAAGTTCCCTTAAAGTCGAGTTCCAAAAGTGGAACTTATGTTCATTTGTTTCCTCCGGTGCCACAATTGGCACCTTTCGGGGGGGGGGGGATACCTGTCTTCTAGGAGCCACAGCCACGAATATTGACATCACGGCTCGGCTCCCTCCTCTTCCCCTTGTCGCCGGGCCAGTAGGAGAGAGGAGCGGATGTGCAGTAGGGTTCCCAGCATGAAGCCATAAGGTTACACTGCCGGGTTCCCTTACACGCAATGGCGACGGCAGCACCAGTGGTTGCTTGTCCATAGGGGGCACACGGGCGAACTAGTCTAACAGGTTAATTAGCATATGAATAAGGGTAAACTTTGCTTCTAAAATATACAGGGTCTTATAAAGTTATTCCACATTTATGCTATAAAATCACTAAAATAGCCATAGCAACACAAGGTTTCGACCATTGCCTTTCTTTAGTGCTTTATAATGTCAGTCGAAACTTGTGGCACTGCAATTAAAAAAATGTTGGGCTTTTAATTGGCCTGTTTGGGCACCTAAAATAACACACTTAGAATTCCTTACAACCTATCCAATCTGATGTTGAAGTGAATGACATTCCAACCCACCAATGTGTCCATGGAGTATAGAGTGATTTGATGGCCCTTTGCAAGGAGAAAACCTTGAGCCCTTTTGGACTCCGCCAGGCATTATTGGGCAGCATTTTTGGCATTAAACATACTCTGTACTGCAGGCAGAGCCTTTCCAACTTTCTGCTAGGAAATAATAATTCCTGCTGTATATTCTCAGTTTTTCCCTTTGCGATTGGACTTGTCTTGAACAGGTCAACCAGAAACATCAAAGTATGAAAAATACAAATACAAAAATAGATCCTGTATTACAGTCTTTTGTTTCTTTTCTGCTGCAAGCCTTAAACAAAAAAAAAGTCTTCGCCCTCCCTCTACTTTGTGTGTTAGCAAATGTACAAAATGTACAGGAAGCTATCACTTGTGTACGGAATTGGCACTGATAACACCACGGCAATAAAAAGTACCCTAGAGCCAATGATTTCAAAGTTAAAGAGCTTAGATAAGACTGTATTGTTTCAGCTGACAAAGCTCTGAGCTATAAAATAAATTACTAGACTTTATTTCTAATAGGTCAGTTCCTGCTATAAAGTTAATCTTCTAGAACTTTCCATATTCAATTCTGAATGTGGCATTATTAAAGTTTCATGGAGCGCGCCAACATCCTTAAAGGACACTGTCAAAAAGCTCTTGTTTGGGATAAAACTCTTGTGTCTTTGAATATATAACTCTTATTACCACTTGGTTATATCTGCTGTAAGAAGCAAAAATTCTCTTCCGCTATCTAGTACTTTTAATTTTATAAAAGATAGAGAGCATTGAAGAAATAAAAACTGCCCTAAATGTTTGTCATTCACATCCTCCACTATGGGGGTCTGTTTACCAAAGGTGAATAGGCTGTTCTTTTTTCCTTAGCTTAGTGAATGAGGTGATGCCCTTCTGAGTTCCGTCATCCAATCACATGTGTAGTTCTAACCCCTGCAAGGGCAGCTGAGTTGTGCCAGCAGAATCCTCTCCTTTGGCTCATTAAAGTGTTAAGTGACTCACTGTTTAGTAATTCTCTCCCATTGTGGTCCTCCTAGGTGTGCATCTCCATCAATAATTGAATCACCTATTGTTTCTGTCTGTCTGATCATCTCTTTCAAGAGGTGATTAATATTGTGACCACGGTACCTTGTTATCAAACCATTGTGGGATGTTTATGCTTATGATAATGTGTCATGTACTTTGTATCCAGGGTTGTGGGCTTGGTGTCGAACGGTCTGGCTGGGCACTGAGTCACCTAGGTGGCTAGTAGTTATACTACTTAAGGACTGGAAGATTTTCCCCCTTAATAACCAGGCCTTTTTTTTATTCGATATGGCACTGCATCGCTTTAACTGACAATTGTACGGCCGTGCAACACTGTGGGGGGAATGGACTGACTGGGAGAAGAGAGCGATCGCTGTTCCTGATCACTAGGAACACTAGGAACAGCAGATCGCTCT
>CM053033.1:227563355-227630855 GCA_028564925.1 Lithobates sylvaticus
CATCAGTGAACATCTGCAGCCTCACTTTGCCCATCTGCAGCCTCACTTGGCCCATATGCAGCCTCACTGTGCCCACCTGTATCATCAGTGCCCATCTGCAGCCTCACTGTGCCCATCTGCAGCCTCACTGTGTCCATCTGCAGCCTCATTGTGCCCATTTGCAGCCTCACTGTGCCCATCTGCAGCCTCACTGTGCCCATCTGCAGCCTCACTGGGCCCATCTGCAGCCTCACTGGGCCCATCTGCAGCCTCACTGTGCCCATCTGCAGCCTCACTGTGCCCATTTGCAGCCTCACTGTACCCATCTGCAGCCTTACTGTGCCCATCTGCAGCCTCACTGCAACTGCAGTCTGTTCGGTGGCCGTCCACTGTAACAAAGCCCCGCCTCCTCCTTGTCCATGATAGACGAAACACTAATTCAGTTTCTCAGCATTGTATCGGTGTTTAGTGTTCCATCTATCATGGATGAGGAGGAGGCTTTGTTACAGTGGACAGCAGCCGAACAGTTGAGACTGCACGACACAGCGGGAGACCCTCACTTGAGTATAAGCCGAGGGGGGGCTTTTTCAGCATAAAAAATGTGCTGAAAAAGGCTTATACTTAAGTATATATATATGGGAGTTAAATTTGTTTAATGTGTTTCATTCGTTTTCGGAATTTGTTTTGTTTATTCAAATTCCGAATTCAGAAAATTTTAATCGATTCCAATTGTATTCAAATTCTAACTAAGTTCCAACCAAATTCCATTTGAATTGCATTCGAAATCGCATTTATTCTATTTGAAATTCAAATTTTGGAAGATGGTTATATTCACATGATAAAGTATTATTTGTGCAGCACCCTCTAGTGTATGCTAGAAGTAGTTGTTATTAAAGGAAAATTTTGCTTTGCTGAGGGCCAGCCTTGAGTTGAATCTGGGTCAGGGTTTAGTGACTCAGGGAGCTGGGTGACTCATCCTGACAGCTCTTCTGGTGCCTCCCCTGGTTTTCTGGAACATTGGAGAATGTTCTAGATGTAGTGGGTGGAAGCTAGGAGGGGCTGTCATGCATATTTATGAGGACCTCAGCCCATCCCCAGTAGGCTGGCAGGGGGCAGTCCACCTCATAATTAGGAGTGAGGCATGCCAGCAAGCGCAGTCGGTGGACGATGGAAATGGAGTGCTGAGGAGGCTGTCAGTGGCCCTTTAAGGGTGCCCTCTAGTCTGGGGGGTAGCCTCGGGCCTGGGGCTTGGGTGCTGGAAGATTCCCTCTAAAACACATGGAGGAAACCCTTCCTGGAGGCACGGAAGCAAGGAGAGAGGGCAGCAGGAGCCGGTCAGCATGTCCAGCAGATCTCCTGAGAGTCAGCCTGGTGGGCCGGTGAGTGTAAGTCTGGAGGACTGTGGGGAGAAGTTAGCCTGGAGGACTAGTGAAAAGCAGATGGGTTGGCAGTGCCTGAAGAGATGGTGCTGGGATCAGTAGCCACATAAGAAATGTAAGCTGGGCACTGAACTTTTGCTACACAACCAAGGGGCCTTGGGTTCCTGTCTGTGATGGGTTATTGGTTCTTCAGACTGAGTGACTGTTGGATAATTTACTGCTGGAGGAAGCAGAAGAGCTGTATACAGTATAGAGACTGTATATAGGAAGGGTTGTCCCTGACGTTTGTTCTGAAGTCAAGTGGGCATCCTATAATCTCCCATTCCTATCCAAGTTATTATAAGGTATAATTATATATAAGGTCACGGACTGTTCTCTGACTCTGGAGGGCCTGTGGAAATTCCGTGTGCCTGGCTATGCAGGGTGGGGGGGGGGGGGATCCCAGTTGTTTGTGGCCCTTAAAGAGGAAGTAAAAAAAAAAAGGACACCCTGCAAAGCAAAGGAAAAAGGAAGATCTGGATGGCCGCACTTCAGCAAAGCTTCTTTATTAACGGTAAATAAAATCCCAAAAAATATAGTCACAGAGTGACTTCCGAGTATCGCGGCTCCGGTGCTGTGACTGGCCGGAGCCGCAATGACATCACTCTGGCGCATGCGCGTGGGAGCCATCATTGATGGCATCTTCGGCTTCACTTGCGGCGCGCTCAGTGCACCTGCGCCGTTGTCTACGGCACACGCGCCGTAGACATCGGTGCCCGATTTTTTTTAAATATCTCCTTAACCATGTAAGTTAAAGGAGATAATTCTTGGACCTACAGGTAAGCCTTAATCTAGGCTTACCTGTAGGTCAAAGTGGTCTGTAAGGGTTTACAACTAGACATGCGCAATTCGTTTTGTTTTAATTCGTTTTCCGTTAAAATTCGTTATATTCGTTCATTCGTTATCGTACGAATGAACGAATGATTCGCTAAAAATTTTAACGAATAACGAATTATCGAATCGAACGAATATGAAAAACAACGAAAATCCGAAATAACCAAATTGGAAACAACAAAACTACGAAAGAAGAAAAGCTGAAAAACGAAAACAGGAACAACGAAAATCAAAATGAACGAAAAAATTCGTACATTCCTTACTTTTTTTTTTTTTTTGTTGAATTGGTAATTTTCCGTGTCCCTTACAATGGCGCTGCTTAACGTGCTTCGAATGGATTGAACGAAAAAAATTCGTACATTTGTAACTTTTTTTTTTTTGTTGAATTGGTAATTTTTTCCGTGTCCCTTACAATGGCGCTGCTTAACGTGCTTCGAATGGATTGAACGAAAAAATTCGTACATTTGTAACTTTTTTATTTTTTTTTTCAGATTCGTAATTTTCCGTGTCTTTTACAATGGCGCTGCTTAACGTGCTTTGAATGGATTGAACGAAAAAATTCGTACATTCGTAACTTTTTTTTTTTCGATTCGTAATTTTCCGTGTCTCTTACAATGGCGCTGCTTAACGTGCTTCGAATGGATTGAACGAAAAAATTCGTACATTTGTAACTTTTTTTTTCGGTTCGTAATTTTCCGTGTCTCTTACAATGTAATAATAGCATACACATTACATAAAATTATGAATTATGGTCCGATTACGAATCTATGAAAACAATGTTACAAAAGTACGAATAAATCAATCTAATGAAAGTACGAATGTAACTAAATCTACGAAAATATGAATGCGTCCGAATTTCGAATAAACGAAAAACGGAAAAACGAATCAACGAAAAAATAACTCTTACGAAAATACGAATCGATACGAATACGAACACCGACGACTTACGAAATTACGATTCATTACGAATCAACGGAAATTAACAGAAACTAAACGAAAATAAACAAATTTTTCTATTGTGCACATGTCTATTTACAACCACTTTAAGGGGGTGCACTACATTTGCAAAGTGATTTGTTTACCACATATATAAAGCTTGAATTCCCTTGCAAAGTGAAAGTTCACATTTTGGCCCTGCATAATTCCTTTAGTAAATCAGGGAGATTGTGATTCATCTATAGATAATTGATTTCCTTTTATACATTCCACCACTTGACATTGAGCATGAATTCTATTAAGTTTCACCACAGAAGACTGTGATGCCAGGAACCTTGGGATAAAAAAGGAGACAAGGTTGTCAGAGGCTAAGGTAGAACAACTGCATTACCATAACCATAAATAAACCGGCGAGAGAAACAAGTATGTAGAATAAGTAGTGACTGTCAACTAGCGAGCACTCAGGGGAACAGCTGCTGACAAGTTGGCCTGGTGGGTGATTGACACGAAGATCATGAAAAAAAGTGACTCAATCGAAAAATATGATAATGCTTTTCCAGAGGTGTAGACACATTAGGACAAAATATGCCCAAAAACTTGCAGGAGGAATCATTCCAGTCAATAAGTCCTGACAAAAGTCAAATCTTCAGTATATAAAGGTCTTTCTGTTAAAAATGTCCTTTAGGCTCCATGCACACTGAAAACTCATCAACGGCCGTTTTTGGTAGTATAGGTTGTTTTTAAAAAAAAAAAAGAGGAAGTAAACCCTCCAACTGGTACTTCCCAAAGTAGTGAAAAGAAACAAAGGAGCCACACTCCTATATCATAAATTATATATCACCATAGTGAATAAACAAATAAATAAATACATCTTCATTTAAATTATAGAAAATACATAAAAATTGTGAAGTCCAAGTATAAATCTCACATGTGAATAACATGTGAATAACATGTGAATAACGTCCTCAGTGAGTATGCATGAAGACACACTATACAGACTTAAAGTGGAGGGCCACCCTGAAAAAAAAAAACTTGAGAAAAATGTTAATAAAAATTTAAAATGAAAAAAAAAAAAATATATATATTTTTTTTTACTTACCAGAAATGGCTGTTGCTAGGCAGATCGTCCTAATCTGCCTCTTCCTGTTCCACTGAGCTGTTCTGTCTTCTGCTCCTATCGCCGTCTTCTAGTGAATGGGGCGCGGTGTGTTATGGGAACTGTGTGCCCCACAACACATCGCGTTCCCCATTCACAAAGCGCCGCGCCACGACTCGCGCATGCGCAGTAGGCCGCGCCACGACTCGCGCATGCGCAGTAGGAAATGGGCAGCGATCGCTGCCCGTTTCCCTTACTGAGGATGGCGGCGCTGGGACCGAAGCGCAGAGGGACATCGCGGCCTCCACGACCGACATGGCGGGTTCCCTGGGAGGGTAAGTGTACTTATTAAAAGTCAGCAGCTACTTTTTTTTTAGCTGCTGACTTTTAAATTTTTTTTTTTTTTTTTTGCTGAAACACCAATTTAATTGACCCCTATTACAGGGAGTCAAATTCCATATATGGAAAAATCCAAGATGTCATACAGATGTCATACATGAGGTCACAGGAATGAATCCAAACCGCTGCTGTCATCCATTCAATACATATATATGTAGATATCGTATTCAAAGCTCCAGTTTTGCATATAGAGAGGAGACAACATCTCATGGAGCAGTAATTCAAATAATTGATTTTAAAAAAGATTATATTGCACTTACATCAAAGAAGACAAGGATCATATTGTATAGGAATCGCCGGTTAGTGCTCCACCTGCGCTCCAGCTGACTGGAAATTGACCCTCCGACGCCACGTGACGTTAGAGGAAGGGGGGGTCACCTGTTTAAATCTCAGAGTGGCCCCGCCCTCAGCTATAAAACAGCTGTCCTCAAAAAGAAGTGTCACTCGGCGGGAGCCTCCCATGGAGGGGGAGCTGTTGCGTCTTTTTTTTTTCTTTTTTTGGCTCGTCGGGCGGCGTGAGATGGATCTACATCGAAGGACAATTTTATTTTATTTTTTTAATAAAGGACTTGTTCCAAAGTGTCTCCTGTCTTTTTTTAGAATTTTTGACACTTTTTGTTGTGAAATGGTAGGGGTACAATGTACCGTAACCAATTCACATAGGGGTGGAGGCCTGGGATCTGGGGGTTAAAGGGGGCTTCCAGATTCCGATAAGCTCCCTGCCCGCAGACCCCCACAACCACTGGTATAGGGTTGTGGGGATGAGGCCCTTGTCTCCATCAACAGCCGAGACCCGACAATTCATTACAGCCGCAATCAGTTTTAAATGAAATTTTTTCCTTTAGAAATGTAATTTTCCTGTGGTACTGCTAAACACGGGAAAACTGCTAATGTTCGTCGAACGTCCAAACAACCAAAGTTCGGCCCAAACTTATGCACAGGCCGAACCGTTCCCTACAATGCAATGTTCACAAGTTGTCTAAATGTGAGAGCAAATGTATGATAAGCAACAGAGTTTTTTTGTCTGGCTGGCTGTGCTAAGCTACCTGTACTTTTCACATTGCCATTACTATTACCCCATATTATAAATTTGCAATTTTGTTTAAATACCTCTTTAAGTAATTAAACATACCATATATACTCGAGTATAAGCCGAGTTTTTCACGGCTTATACTCGAGTCAAGCATTTTTCTGCTTTAGGGCCCCGTATCTCGGGGCAACTTGGAGCTAGGAACCCCAAATTTGGTGTGCAAACCCAGTGGAACCAGCACTACAACATATCACAGGATAGCTGGGGTTCCTAGCACCAAGTGGCCCCGAGATATGGGGCCCCAAAATTGGTTCGGAAAATGTCATTCTCTGCTCATTTTCCGAACCGACTTTGGGGCCCCATATTTCGGGGTGCTAGGAACCCCATGGATATGTTGTAGTGCTAGTTGCACTGGGTTTGCACACCAAATTTGGGGTTCTTAGCACTAAGTGGCCCCGAGATACGGGCCCCCAAATCGGTCAACTGTGTCCATCTTCAGCAATGTAATTTCAGGACCCTTTGGGTCCAGAGACCCACATTTTGGCTGCAGCTAGGGGGCATCTAGGAACCCTTAACTACCGAGTTTGAAGTTTCGGGGACCTATGACTGCAAATAGGCACAGTGAGGCTGCAAACCGGTATTGTTGACCGTCGTTTCCACTTACAGTAGCTGCGCATTTCTCACCCTAAGCTTATAATCGAGTTAATAAGTTTTCCCAGTTTTTTGTGGTAAAATTAGGTGCCCTGGCTTATATTCGGGTCGGCTTATACTCGAGTATATACAGTACTTTCTGACTGAGGCCCGGTCTGTACTAACCGTACGGCAAATGGCTGTCCCAGCAGAATTCACAGGCATGTTCACTTCACCAAACAGTGTTAAAAATCGCTGATTAAACCAACCGCCCCCATACACCCCTTTAACCCTTATTGTAGTGCAGGTCTAAGCAATTTATAGGGAACAAAAAGGAAAAGAAAATAAGAATGAGCGATGGAGATAATTATGTTTTCCTCTTTTAAATTAAAATTACATAAGCTTTGCAATCTGCATATGTATTGCAATTAACCAAAATAATAATAAAACATAACTATCAAAAAATAGAATACAAATTGTTTTGGTCTGATGAAATATATCCATAAAATGCCACTTGTGACCCATGTACTAGATAATAGATTTACATATGGCAGGGAAAGTAATTTAAGTTGAGACAGACAAAACAGCGTGAACCCGGGATCACACTGAGCTCTGCTTAATACACAAATATTTTCACCTGTCTGGGAACACGACGTTTACAAGACTCATAAGGACGGCGCTTTCTCTTCAGTTTGCAGTAGAGAACAAATTTTAGACTCGTGTTAAAAACAAATGTAATATTTTAATCTTATAAGAAGAGCATAACAGCCAATTTCCATAACAGGATAAACAAAAAATAATAATACATTGCCCAGGAGTATTTAACCACTTCAGCCCCGGACCAATTGGCAGCCAAAGGACCAGGCCCCTTTTTGCGATTCGGCACTGCGTCGCTTTAACTGACAATTGCGCGGTCGTGCGACGTCGCTCCCGAACGAAATTGGCGTCCTTTTTTCCCCACAAATAGAGCTTTCTTTTGGTGGTATTTGATCACCTCTGCATTTTTTATTTTTTGCGCTATAAACAAAAATAGAGCGACAATTTTGAAAAAAATGCAATATTTTTTGCTTTTTGCTATAATAAATATCCCCAAAAATATATAAAAAAACTTTTTTTTTCCTCAGTTTAGGCCGATACGTATTCTTCTACATATTTTTGGTAAAAAAAATCGCAATGAGTGATTATTGATTTGTTTGCGCAGAAGTTATAGCATTTACAAAATAGGGGATAGTTTTATAGCATTTTTAATAATATTTTTTTTTTTACTAGTAATGGCGGCGATCAGCGATTTTTATTGTGACTGCAACATTATGGCGGACACATCGGACATTTTTGACACATTTTTGGGACCATTGTCATTTATACAGAAATCAATGCTATTTAAATGCATTAATTCCTGTATAAATGACACTTGCAGTGAAAGAGTTAACCACTAGGGGGAGGGGAGGGGTTATGGTCTGTGACGTGTGTGTGTTTTTTTACATTAGGGGGTGGGGCTGATGTCTAACGTCATTGATCGGCTTTCCCGATGACAGGGAACAGCCGATCAATGACAGGCAGTGTAGGAAGCGCGGGGAGAGGTTTGTTTACACAGACCTCTCCCCGTTCTTCAGCTCTGTGACCCGATCACGGGACACCAGCGGCGATCGGGTCCGCTGGTCCCATGGCCGGGGTCACGGAGCTCCCGACCGGGTCGCGAGCGCACTGCTGGCGGCACGCGTGTGACCCACGGCCAGGCAATTAAAGGGCCACGTACCTGTACGTGGTTTTGCCTGCCCGTGCCATTCTGCTGACGTATATGTGCAGGAGGCGGTCGGGAAGCGGTTAAAGTCTACTTTCTGGTCAATTTTTTTAAAAGTAATTTATTTAGATGTTTTCTCTATTAAAATTTTATTTACAAAATCATGAACCGTTTTTGGTTGCTGTCTGTGGATAAACTCCCCCAAAAAACAAAAAGCAACCACCACATAGGAGTCTGAGCCCCCGTACGCACGAAATTCCGACCACAAAATCTTTCCATTTTTTTCCGACGGATTTTGTCCGACACTGGTGTTGTACACACGCGGTTGGACAGAGTTGTCGGAAAATCTGATCGTTCCGAACGTGGTGACGTTCATTACGTACTACGGAACTACGTAGAGGCTAGTAGCCAATAGCTTTGGTCTCGTAATTTGATCTGAGCAGGCGTGGCACTTTGTCCGTCGGAATTCCCTACACACGATCGGAAAAAGTCCGATCGGATTTTGTTGTCGGAATATTTGAGATCCTGCTCTCAAATTTTTTCCGTCGGAAATTCTGAGGGAAAAAGCCAGCTAGAGCCCACACACGATCGGATTTTCCGACAACATAATCCGATCAGACTTTTTCCATCGGAATTTCCGACCGTGTGTATGGGGCATAAGAAGGAGTATAAGTAGAAGCATTCCATCCCTGTTATTTGGAATTCGAAAAGTATTGAATAAGTACACTATATTGTTAAAAGTATTGGGATGCCTTTCCAAGCACATGAACTTTAATGGCATCCCAGTATTAGTCGGTAGGGTTCAATATTGAGTTGGCCCACCCTTTGCAGCTATAACAGCTTCAACTCTTCTGGGAAGACCGTCCACTGAACGGGGAGAGCGTCAGCCCCGCCCCCTAATGTAAAAAAACACACACGTCACAGCCCATAACCCCTCCCCTCCCCTAGTGGTTAACTCTTTCACTACAACTGTCATTTATACAGGAATCAATGCATTTAAATAGCATTGATTGCTGTATAAATGACAATGGTCCCAAAAATGTGTCAAAAATTTCCGATGTGTCCGCCATAATGTCGCAGTCACAATAAAAATCACTGATCGCCGCCATTACTAGTAAAAAAAAAAAAATATTAATAAAAATGCTATAAAACTATCCCCTATTTTGTAAACGCTATAACTTTTGCGCAAACCAATCAATAATCGCTAATTGGGATTTTTTTTTTACCAAAAATATGTAGAAGAATACGTATCGGCCTAAACTGAGGAAAAAAAATGTTTTTTTAAATATTTTTTGGGGATATTTATTATAGCAAAAAGCAAAAAATATTGCATTGTTTTCAAAATTGTCGCTCTATTTTTGTTTATAGCGCAAAAAATAAAAACCGCAGGGCGATCAAATACCACCAAAAGAAAGCTCTATTTGTGGGAAAAAAAGGACGCCAATGTTGTTGCACGACTGCGCAATTGTCAGTTAAAGCGGCGCAGTGCCGAATCGCAAAAAGGGGCCTGGTCCTTTGGCTGCCAATTGGTCCGGGGCTGAAGTGGTTAAGGTGAGTGACCATTTTTTTACTTTACCTTGGCGGTGTTTGCTGGTCAGTAGTTCAGGGAAAGATTTTGCCTGTTTTCTGGACTTGCCCTTTTAACTGTTTTTCCTGCATGGCCTTTGTCACAGAAGCAAATATACTCCATCTGTTTTCCCCAGCTTGAGCTTAACATAATTGATGCTGAAATTTTAGCTGAAATTGATACTATGACAAATTGTAGCAAAAAATATTTCTGATATGATTTTAATTCTGATTCGCAGATGTTAGCACAATGAAAGGTCAGTTCAATCGCTCAGGATTCCGATGTCAAGATTATCTGCAAAGGAACAAGGAAACTGTCCATAACCATAAAACTTTTTTTTTCATCCTAATAATTGTCTGATTTTTACAATAATAAAAGGTCAATGAATCTGGTCACACTTTGTTGGATCCATAGCGCAGAAAACTAAATTCAGACAGAAAACTTAAATGATGAGTGTTGAGGAATTTTTGGATTGCTCTGTGACTTGCATCTTTCCTTTTGCTAATTAAAAACTAATCTAAGCAGTTGCCATATTTAGTGGTAAAAATACTATAGACACAAGGGACGCCGCTCGCTCAACTGGACCTGTTGGAATTCAACATAATTTAATATCATATTTATGTATTTCATTCCCTGGCTGATCAGATGGCCCTAAGTTGGAATGTAACCAGTTACACATCACAGCTTTGTAGCATATCAGAATAACAAGGGCTTGGCTCAAGCCCACCTGCTGTGATATGTGTGATTACAAGCTTCAAAGAGAGCCACTGCGGCCAAGATGATTGATGGGTTGAGCTACAGAAGATCAAAGGCCAAGAGGTCTATGAAGATTTGACCCAGGTCGGACAGTGGCGATTCATGGACAAACGATGCCCACTAGTGCACAATACAGCATGCTTCCTGGAGAATGGATAGATATTAGGAATACCGCTTGGCAATACCTCATTGGATAGGAGGCAAGTGGGGGTGGCTACGAGTGGGTGTGAATGTGAGTAAAAAGGACTGAAGGAGTCCAAAAGCCCTCTCTTCCCCTTTTTGACTGCTGGTTCAAACTGGGTGGCTGCCTAAGCCACATGGCTATCTCTCTTCAACATCTGAGCCTAGCCGATAATACAAAGCCTCGCGGAGAGCCTTGTAATAAGTATCTTTGACTCTTGTATTTGATATTCTGATATGATGTGTATTGTTGGTATATGTTTGTGATATCTATGTAGGACTTTCTTGTTAGCGTTTTCCTATTCTCTTGCAAAATAAATACGATTTTGGTTTGATTAAGCCGTGTGCTTGGTTTTCATAGCTAACCTTGTATTATTGTGATATCAACAGTAACATGTGCTCAGAGTTTTTATAGACTCACTAACTATAGGGTTAGACAAATTAATATATAGGTATAATAATATGTATTGTACCATTATTTTCAGGACCTGTGTGTAGTAAGGGCTAGTTTACACTTGCTTCAAAACAAGGCTTTGGACACGCTTTTTTAAAGCTCTCTGAACTCCAGTCAAAGCTCATGTCACTAAATAAAATGGTTAGCTTACAGTCCTGTTTGAATCTGCTTTTGCCTGGTGCTTCGGTCGGTCGGCCTGGTGCTTCGATTAGGCTTCGGTGGGGCTTCAGCAAGGCTTTGGTGGAGCTTCGATGAGCATTTGATGAGGTTTTGATAGGGATTCGATGAGGCTTTGTGGGGCTTCAATGAGGCTTCGGTGGGGCTTCAGTGAGTCTTCAAGTGAGCTTTGCCATAGACTTCTATGGATGCTTTGAAGACGCTTTGAAAGCACCACTAAAGCGACATGGGGTACAATTTGTGAAGCAAAACTGAATCAAAGCAAATGCAAGGTGTAAACAGGACTGTAAACTATTGTTTACTGTTTTTTTTAGTGACAGGAGGTTTGAATGGCGTTCAGAGAGCGTTTTGAAGCACGTGTAAACTAGCCCTTAAAGTGTGTTGAAGCCGAAAGCAAGTGTAAATGAGCCCTAAAGGTGTTAGGTTGCCTCAGCCAGTGCTACTTCACAAACCAAACCCCCTGATTCATTTCACCCCACTGACCAGGGCTTAGTCATCTCTATGACTAAGCCCCTGGTGGGCAAGGTGAGAGAGTGGCGTCCCCTGTGTCTATAGTATCGTTACCACTTTTGAGGACCAGAGTGAGAGTCTCTCCTCTTGCTTAGAGCAGCACTGAAAATTGAATTCCAGGTCACAGTTGCCATATTTGTTTGCTGGATTTGGTACAGATACAAAACAAAACCATAGAAAATTTCCAGCTCAACTCACCAGCCAGTCCACTACCAACCGATTTTGGTTGGTTGCAGACTGGTTGGCCAGTTGAGCTGGGAAATTTCTCTGGTTTGGTTTTGTATGCGTTGCCCTTTCCTGTGCTCTTTGCTGGGAAGGCCAGTTATAGGTGAGGGGCAGTGGCTATTTGTTTGTGTTTGAGTTTATACTGGTGAGGGGATGCACTGGACACCTTTGCTGTCATTGTGCTATGTGCTGGGTGTTCAGTGTGTTTAAGGAGGGGTGGGCTACCTCCAGCTCACCTGCCCTCCATCTATCCATCTATCCATTAGAATGCATGCGCTTCCACTGTGGAGACTCACATAAATTTACAAGAGTTAGGATTGTAGAAATATTGGGGCACCGTGGAGCGGCTCTGTAGCTTCCGCATGTACTTGCAAATGTGTGCTAACTAAATCCCTGTTTTTAATGCAAACTGTTAGACAGGATAATTCGGTTGGTTGCAGACTGGTTGGTGAGTTGAGCTGGGAATTTTCTCTGGTTTTATCTGGCATCCGTTGCCCTTCCATGTGCTCCTTGATGTGAAGGACAGTTATAGGTGGGGGCAGGGGCCCTTTGTTTGATACAGGTACACCCTGGACATCTCCAGCTGCCTTAAGCAAGTCTGGCCTTGTGGCATGTTTCTGTACTCTAAAGCCCCGTACACGTGATCTAATTTTCCGACAGGAAATTGGATGTCAGGCTGTTAGTGAAAAATCCGACCGTGTGTATGCTCCATCGGATAAATGTTGTCGGACCTTCCGCCAAAAAATGTTGGCTAGCATGTCTTCAAATTTTCCGCCAACAAATGTGTGTTGTTGGATTTTCCGATCGTGTGTACACAAGTCCTTCGGACAAAAGTCCAAAGTACAAACACGCATGCTCAGAAGCAGAAGCGGTCATTCTTGTAAACTAGCTTTTGTAATGGAGAATTAACATTTGTGAAGTGGCAAATTATGAAATCTCCGAATGCGGCGCACAATTCTCTTCTTCTTTAATGGTATAATAATGAAGCTGCTTTGCTGGTGATACTGATGGAGTTATTGCTTTTTTTTTTTCTAGTGATATCAAGAATAATATTATTATGTTTTTTTTTTTTTTTGTACAAGTTACCACAACTCCATTATCCCGTAGTTTTTAAGATCAAAGATACAACTATGTTGGTGTCCCTTGTCAATTTTGCATTTTATTTTTTAAATGTAACTGCCGACTCCCAAACTGTCATTTGAAGTAAAACACATACAAAACACAACAATTTGTTTATTGTGCTTAAAAAAAAAAAGAAAAAAACAATTAGACATGATATCTGCCAATAGAACTTAACCAAAAAGTGCATTATATGCATCGAAAAATATAGAAAATATAACAAATCAAATTATTATTCAACCAAAAAAATTATGTCAAAGCAATAACTCCAAGGCCAATAATAAATAACACGTTATCTCCTCCGATTCCACAACATGTCTGGTTGACAAACGGCTGTTCAGAAACGAAGAAGAGTGCAAAATGAAAAGCGCAAACTGAAAGCGCTAAATCAAAAACGCGAAAAGAAAAGCGCGAATCAACACTCACCAAACTAACAAAATTAGCAGAAGGAGCCCAAAGGGTGGTGCTAAAGAGCTGAAAAACCACGTAGTACGTTTAGTACGTCACTACGTTCGTAATTGTTGGCCGACATTTGTGTGACCGTGTGTATGCAAGACATGTTTGAGCCAACGCCCTTCGGCCAAAATTCCACAGATTTATTGGCCAACAATCCGACCGTGTGTACAAGGCTTTAGAGTGTATCTTAGGCCAGGGTTATCCCCAACTAAAACCTAACCCCACTAGTAAAAGCCCCCAATTATATAAAAAAAAGCCTAAATACCCTAAATTCTTACCCTAGTCTATGTATCTGGTAAGAGGATATATTTGCCCCGTTAATTTTTTGGGGAGCTCTGGGTGTTGCACTTGTTGAAAATTGAAGGACACTTCCTTTTCTCCACTTTAAGGACTTTTGCTGGTTTTCTGGACATATATTTTATTTATTTGAATTTACAATTTCATTTTGGTGAACTTTTGCCTTTTACATATCAATTGGAAAGACATCTTATCACATATGTGACAGCGCAACGCATTTGTTTATTCGATTTGTTTATTATGGTGATTACATATTTGTGAGTGCTGCTGTTTTTGTCAATTGATACTCAATTGATACACACGGTCGGAATTTCCGATGGAAACAGTTCGATGGGAGCTTTTCATCGGATTTTCCGACCCTGTGTACGCCCAACGGTCTTTTTCTGTCGGCATTTCCGACGGACTTTGGATTGAGAACCTGTTCTTAATTTTTCTAATGGAAAACCTTTCTATCGGATTTTTTGATCGTGTGTATGCAATTCCGACACGCAAAATTCCGACGCATGCTCGGAAACAATTCGACGCATGCTCGGAGGCATTAAACTTCCCTTTTATAGTGCCATCGAACGTGTTTTATGTTGTGGTGTTATTGACCTTCGGAATTTGGTGTGACTGTGTGTAGGCAAGACAGTTTGAGCGAAATTCCATCGGGATTCCGACGGGAAAACCATCAGAGCTTTTTCCGACGAGAATTCCGACCGTGTGTACGCAGCATTAGCGCAATTTTCCTTATACACATATGTATAAATAGATACATGAAATAGACTAAATTAACCTAAATATACCCAAAAAACACAAATAGTAATTTTGTTGTGCAACTTATTTTAAGTAATTCGGCTCAGGTCTGTCCAGAAGCTGCAGTACTTTCTGGGCAGTTACAAAATGGCGCTTCCCTGCATTGAAGCTCTAGCTTTGCATGCAAAGGTTTACAGAAAATACTTTAACTATATCTGGTCTGATAACTTTAAAAAAAAGAAAAGTACGGCTATTTTTAATAAAAGAAACCTGCCATATTCATGCCTTTTAAAATGGAAATTTTAATACACAGTAAGTATTCTAATTAGTACTTGTGTATTCCTGCTCTAATTTGCTGCATTAGATAAAATTACAATGATCTTAATGGGAAGGCGGATCAATGTCATACAATATTAAGCATCATTAAAATATACTAATGCAGTCCTGTTGCAATAAAAGTAAAATTATTAATAACGCTAATCAATAGCTAGGCTTACTGTACACTGGTAATGAGAACATCAGGATGAGCGGCTAGAAAGTCACAGTAACAAAAAACACAGAAGAAAAATATTAAAATTTTCCAAAAAAATAAAAAACACAGCTAAACAGAGCAATTTGCGATGGCCGAGCAAAGTATAATAAACCAGAAGAAGAGATTCGATTTTGGCCTGAAAGGTATTGAAAGCCGTCTTCTGCTTGGCGATAAATATTTAAACTCTACTCATTGTTTACAGTCCAACCTAGCCAAATACAGAGGGTCCCCGACTTACGAACGCCCGACCTACGAACATACCCTACTTACGAACTGGGCGCTGCAGGGACCCTCCGCCATTTTCCGCCGTCCTCTGGCCGTTCTGCGCATGCGCGGCCAGACGGAGCCTCGGAAAATGACGGCAAACTTCGGAAATGTCCGTAATTTGCCGCGCATGCACAGAGCGGCATTAGACGGAACATCGGAAATATCCGTAATTGTCCGTAATTGTCGGTCTGCGCATGCGCGGCCGACTTACGAACAATTCCGAGATAAGAACAGGCAGCCAGTCCCTAACGAGTTTGTAACTCGGGGACCCCTGTACTTATTTTATTCTGGATGGAGTGCAGAAGGCACAGAACCTCCGTCAGTTTGGTAGGGAGGTTGAACTGTGGAACGCTAGTATAATACACTGGGAATGGGTCAATGTATAAAATGGCCATGCTGTCCAACTCCTACATGGGGGTTTATCAGTAGGCAGCTCTCCAGTTTTTTAGGGCCCATGACGTGGTCCTTGTGAAAATGCAGCAAACAGAGTAAAAAGAGAAGCTGGTTATAAAGTGTTTTCTAGAAGGTATTTACTGTATATACTCGAGTATAAGCCGAGTTTTTCCAGCACATTTTTTTGTGCTGAAAATGCCCCCCTCGGCTTATACTCGAGTCAAGCACTTTTCTGCAGCAGAGAATGACATTTTTTTCCGACCCGACTTTGGGGCCCCATATCTCGGGCCACTTGGTGCTAAGAACCCCAAAATGGTGTGCAAACCCAGTGGAACCAACACTACAACATATCCAAAGATGGGGCTCCTATCACCAAGTGGCCCCGAGATACGGGGCCCCAAAGTCGGTTCGGAAAATTTCATTCTCTGCTGCAGAAAAGTGCTTGACATTTTCCGGACCGACTTTGGGGCCCCGTATCTCGGGGCCACTTGGTGATAGGAATCCCATCTTTGGGATAGGAACCCCATCTTTGGATATGTTGCAGTGCTAGTTCCACTGGGTTTGCCAACAAGTTTGGTGTTCCTAGCAAAAGGTGGCCCCCGAGATACGGGGCCCCAAAGTCGGTTCGGAAAATTTAATTCTCTGCTGCAGAAAAGTGCTTGACATTTTCCGAACCGACTTTGGGGCCCCATATTTCGGGGTCATATTTCGGGGTCACTTGGTGATAGGAACCCCATCTTGGTTATGTTGTAGTGATAGTTCATCAGATGATCATCAGTGCCCTGATTACAGGAAAGCCCCAGCAGTGCCAACAGTGCCACCAATCAGTGCCCATAAGTGCAACCAATCAGTGCCCATAAGTGATTCTAGTCAGTGCTACCCATCAATGCCCATCAGTGCCTCCCATCAGTGCTGCCCATCAGTGCCCAGCAGTGCTGCCTATCAGTGCCACCTATCAGTGCACACCAGTGCCACCTATCAGTGCCCACCAGTGCCACCTATCAGTGCTCATCAGTGTGGCATATTAGTGCCTCCTCATCGGTGCTACCTCATCAGTGCCCGTAAGTGCCACCTCATCAGTGCCCATCAGTGCAGCTTCATCAACGCACATCAGTGAAGGAGAAAAAAATACTTATTTACAAAATTTACTGACAGAAAAACAAGAACAATTCTTTTTTTTTTTTTCATTTTCGGTCTGTTTTTTTTTGTAAAAAATAAAACTCCCAGCAGTGATTAAATACCACCAAAAGAGAGCTCTATTTGTGTGAAGAAAAAGATAAAAAAAATACATTTGGATACAGCGTTGCATGACCGCGCAATTGTCATTCAAAGTGAGACAACGCTGAAAACTAAAAAAAATTACCTGGGCAGGAAGAGGGTGAAAGTGCCCGGTATTGAGGTGGTTAATGATGGTAATTTTGCAGCTCTCTAATATTTGAAATCATTTCTATTCATCTCTTCATCTCTTCAGAACACAACTAAAGATCTCCCCTTATCCAACTTCCCACATATCAAGGTTCTCTTTTCTTGGTGACCCCTTCTGTCATTAATAAATGGGTCTCTAGATTTATATGCTATTTTTTTTTTTTTGTTCAAGTAATTCTATTGCCTTGAAGAATGAGAGCATCTTATATACATAAGTGGGTTTTATTTTCTGTTTTCCTCTCTGTTTCCTAGAAAGATAGAGAAGGATTAAATCCAATCTGACATTTGAAATATTATTCCCTTAAGCAGCTCTGGCCTGTTCAGAGCAATGCGTCAGATAGGACCTCGGGGTAGTCCAGTTATATATTGGTGAAGTTGAACCTCTTGTGAATTCAGCAGCGCCTGGTTTATAAATTATACTGTAACCAGTGCAACCTTTTCTGAATGAAAATCACATAGAAGCCTGCAAATGACCTTTTGTTGTTCCCTAATGCTTCTCCGAACACTACTACAGCTGGCCTATATTTTTAGGAAATGTGTTATTATTACTATTTCTGTCTTTTTATGTGAAATTTCAGATGAAATAATCACCCCCAACTACACGCAGTGTTAGGATTTTAGTAAACTGGTGTTGCCATACCTGCTGTTGTTCTGTAGATAATGAGATAGATGCACTTGCTTAACCACTTCAGCCCCGGACCAATTGGCAGCCAAAGGACCAGGCCCCTTTTTGCAATTCGGCACTGCGCCGCTTTAACTAACAATTGCGCGGTCATGCGACGTGGCTCCAAAACAAAATTGGCGTCCTTTTTTTCCCACAAATAGAGCTTTCTTTTGGTGGTATTTGATCGCCCCTGCGGTTTTTATTTTTTGCGCTATAAACAAAAATAGAGCGACAATTTTGAAAAAAATGCAATATTTTTTACTTTTTGCTATAATAAATATCCCCAAAAAATATATAAAAAAACATTTTTTTTCCTCAGTTTAGGCCGATACGTATTCTTCTACATATTTTTGGTAAAAAAAATCGCAATTAGCGATTATTGATTAGTTTGCGCAAAAGTTATAGCGTTTACAAAATAGGGGATAGTTTTATAGCATTTTTATTAATATTTTTTTTTTATTAGTAATGGCGGCGATCAGCGATTTTTATTGTGACTGCGACATTTTGGCGGACACATCGGACATTTTTGACACATTTTTGGGACATTTGTCATTTATACAGAAATCAGTGCTATTTAAATAGCACTGATTCCTATGTAAATGACAGTTGTAGTTAGGGGGTTAACCACAAGGGGGCGGGGAGGAGTCAGTGTGACGTGTTGTGTTGTGGTTACTGTAGGGGGGCGTGTCTGTACGTCTGACGTCATTGATCGGCGTTCCCGATGACAGGGAACCGCCGATCACTGACAGTCAGTGTAGGAAGCGCGGGGAGAGGTTTGTTTACATAGACCTCTCCCCGTTCTTCCGCTCCGTAACCCGATCGCGGGATACCAGCGGCGATCGGGTCCGCTGGTCCCGCGGCCGTGGTCACGGAGCTCCCGACCGGGTCGCGCGCGCGCCGCTGGCGGCGCGCGCGCGCCCCCCGGGCAGGCAAATTAAAGGGGACGTACAGGTACGTCCTTTTGCCTGCCCGTGCCATTCTGATGACGTATATCTACAGGAGGCGGTCGGGAAGCGGTTAAAGATGAATTCTAAATATAGATATTTTGTACATTCAGTTACACTATATTGTCAAAAGTAATGGGACGCCTGCCTTTACACTAGGCATGTGCACAATAGAAAAATTTGTTTAGTTTCGTTTTGTTTCTGTTCGTTTCCGTTGATTCATAATGATTCGTAATTTCGTGAGTCGTGGGTGTTCGGACTCGTTCGTATTTTCGTAAGAGTTATTTTTTCGTTGATTCGGATTTCCGTCTAATTTTCGTTTATTTGAAATTCGTATTTTCGTTATATTTCGTATTCGGACGCATTCCTATTTTCAGAAGAGCTATATTTTCGTTGATTTGAAATGATTCGTATTTCCGTTAATCTAATTTTCGTTGATTCGAAATTCGTATTTTCGTAGATTTAGTTACATTCGTACTTTCGTGAGATTGATTTATTCGTACTTTCGTAACATTGTTTTCGTAGATTCGTAATCGGAGCATAATTCGTAATTTTATGTAATGTGTATGCTATTTATATGTTTAAGAAACAAAGAATTTCTCTCTCACAAGTCAGAACTTAACTCAAAAATCCACCAAAACACAGAGCCTCCGACCCAACCACACCCTATCTGAACTCTGGATGGAATATTTCAGAATCAGAACTAACATTCGTTCTTTCGAATTCTCGATCAGCAGAATTTTCGTTATTTCGTATTTTCGTTGTTTTGATTTCCTTTTTTCCGAATATTCGTAATTTCGATTTTTCGTTCATTTTGATTTTCGTTATTTTTGAATCTTTGTTCGGTATTTTCGTTGTTTCTGTTTTCGTTTTTTTTTCGGATTTTCATTCTTTCGTAGTTTTGTTGTTTCTAATTTAATTAATTCGTATTTTCGTTGTTTTTCATATTCGTTCTTTTCAATAGTTCGTTTTTCGTTAGAATTTTTAGTAAACCATTCGTTCATTCGTACGATTACGAATGAACGAATATAACAAATTTTAATGGAAAACAAATTCGTAACTAAACAAATTGCACATGTCTACTTTACACGCACATTAAAGTGGATGCCATAATGTAGAGAATAAGATTTCCTTTCATTTGAGCCCAGTCTTGCCACACAGATTTACTCCAGCCCTGAGAAATCCTCTTTTATTGTTCAGTTAGAAAGATCTTGACAAAGTGCTGAAAACTTTGTAAAAAACGCCCCCTTGCTGTGAGTGACAGGTGATTTACATATCTCATGCACTAGCCTAAAAGAGGCACATGCTGTGTAATTATAAAAAGGGAGAAATCCACCCCTCCCCCACATAACAAATCCTGTGATCAATGTATCCTCAGACACACACACTGCACTATAACAATCATCAGATCACTACATGTTCTACTCTACTGACTACATACATCTCCCCTATATTCTTCTTGCTGTTCACTCGAGAATACATTTATTTTCACTCTGGTCTGTGAATCTGTGGTCTGTGCCTGTCTCAGGCTAGTGCATGAGATATGTAAATCACCTGTCACTCACAGCAAAGGAGCGTTTTTTACAACGTTTTCAGCACTTTGTCAAGATCTTTCTAACTGAACAATAAAAGAGGATTTCTCAGGGCTGGAGTAAATCTGTGTGGCAAGACTGGGCTCAAATGAAAGGATTTTTTTTGGGGGGGTTTACATCAACTTTAATGAGCGTGTGAAGGCAGGCATCCCATTTCTTTTGACAATATAGTGTAACTGAATGTACAAAATATCCATACTTGGAATTCATCTTTAAGCAAATGCATCTATCTCATTATCTACAGAACAACAGCAGGTATGGCAATACAAATTTACTAAAATCCTAACACTGCATGTAGTTGGGGGTGATTATTTCATTGGGTTTACATCCACTTTAACTTTAATGGCATCCCAGTCTAAATCTGTAGGGTTCAATATTGAGTTGGTCCACCCTTTGCAGCTATAACAGCTTCACCTCTTCTGGGAAGCTGTTCACAAGGTTTAGCAGTGTGTCTATGGGAATGTTTGACCATTCTTCCAGAAGAGCATTTGTGAGGTCAGGCATGGATGTTGGATGATCACCAATGCCACCATTGGCAATTTGAGGAGGTCCTCACTCTCCAATTGTTCTGATCAGCAATGCCACCATTGGCAATTTGAGGAGGTCCTCACTCTCCAATTGTTCTGATCAGCAATGCCACCATTGGCAATTGCATTCCTGTAGTGGCTTCCATCAGGGGCGAAGGTGACAGGGAGATAACACAACAAAAATTGTAGACTGTCAAAACCCCAAAAGGGAAGTGCCTGAACAAGGACCTCCACTGGCAGGATCACCAGGTATCCTTTTAACCACTTGCCGACTGTTGCATGTACATATACGTCAGCAGAGTGGCACGGCTGGGCAAATGGGCATACAGGTATGTTCCTTTGAATTTGCTGCTATGTGGTCACGTGCGCGCTGCAGGTGGCGCGCGTGACCCTGCCGCAAGCTCCGTGAGTAGAATCGCAGGTCCTGTGGAATCGATGTCCGCGGGGATACCCGCGATCATCTCACAGAGTTGAAGAACGGGGAGATGCTAATGTAAACAAGCATCTCCCTGTTCTCCTAGTGACAATGTCACTGATCATAGCTCCCTGTGATCGGGAGCTATGATCAGTGATGTGTCACACGTAGCCACGCCCCCTAACAGTTAGAATCACTCCCTAGGACACACTTAATCCCTTCCTAGCCAGCTAGTTGTTAACCCCTTCACCGCCAGTGTAATTTTTACAGTAATCAGTGCAATTTTATAGCAATTTTGATCGCTGTAAAAATTACAATGGTCCCAAAAATGTGTCAAAATTGTCTGATGTGTCTGCCATAATGTCGCAGTCACCATAAAAATTGCAGATCGCCGCCATTACTAGTAAAAAAAAATGATTAATAAAAATGCCATAAAACTAACCGCTATTTTGTAGACGCTATAACTTTTGCGCAAACAAATCAATAAATGCTTATCGCAATTTTTTTTATCAAAAATATGTAGAAGAATACGTATCGACCTAAACTGATGAAATAAATATATTTTTTATATATATTGGGGGGATATTTATAATAGCAAAATGTAAAAAAAAAAGTGTTTTTTTTTTTTTTAATTGGCGCTCTATTTTTGTTTATAGCGCAAAAAATAAAAACCGCAGAGGTGATCAAATACCACCAAAAGAAAGCTCTATTTGTGGGGAAAAAAGGACGCCAATTTTGTTTGGGAGCAACGTTGCAGGACCGCGCAATTGTCAGTTAAATCAACGCAGTGCCAAATCGCAAAATGCGCTCTGGTCTTTGGCCAGCCAAATGGTCCGGGGCTTAAGTGGTTAATGAAAGCTGCAGTTTTAAAAAAGAATACAACCTGTTTCTGAAATTACATTAGGCATATAAACAATTCTATGAGACTTTAGTGATTAGTGTTGGATCTATTAAAAGTCGTCTTATCAATCAGTTTTTTTCCAAAGCAGAAAAAAAGGAACCGGTAAAAGTGAAATAAAAATATTTATCTGTTCCAAAATGCATATAAAAAATTAATTAAGTAAAAGGATGCATTTAAACATTTATTTAAAGGATTTATTTTTCTGATGTTTGCAAACACTGGCCGGAAAAATTAATTTAGAAAATGCCACTATGATGAGGTAATAAACTTTTTATTAATTAGATAATATTTTTTATTTGGAACTATTAGTGAAGTTGGCTTACTGTCACAGTTCCAAATCTTTCGTGTATCTGTATCACATGCCCTATGCACATGGCACATTTAGTGACGGTGCATCAGACTCCATCATTTAGCAATGGGTAAACGGCACAGGTTCACCGTCCTGCCCCACTGCCAGTAGCCTGTCAAACTTTATGAGAAGCGAACAGTAGAGATGGGCCGAACACTCCCCGTTTCAGTTTGCACCAGATCTTCCGAACTGGGAAAAAGTTCAGCCCCAAACTGCAAACTCTATTAAAGTCTATGGGATGCGAACATGAAAAATCCAAATTTCTCATTTTGAAGGCTTATGCCGCGTACACGCGATCGGACTATCCGGCGGACTTTTTGTGTGGGCTTCGGCGGACTTTTTCTTCCCAAAAGTCCGGCAGACTTAGAAAGAAGTTTTGACTCAAAATTATCCGCCGGACTCGGCAGTCCGGTGGACAATCCGGCCGTCTGTGTGCTAGTCCGCCGGACTTTTGTAATGAACGGACTTGCCCACACACGGAGTAAAGTCGGTTCATTTTGAACGTGACTCCAGGTAGACAGGACTAGCGAAGGAAGTCAATGCCACCGCCTCCCTCGGCGAGATTGACACCTTGCTAGCCTTGTCGCCTGGTATGGATTTAAAGGAGAATCCCTACGCCAAAAAAACGGCGTGGGGGTCCCCCCAAGATCCATATCAGACGCTTATACGAGCACGCAGCCCGGCCAGTCAGAAAAGGGGGTGGGGACGAGCGAGCGCCCCCCCTCCTGAGCCGTACCAGGCCGCGTGCTCTTAACATGGAGGGGTGCTTTGGGGAAGGGGGGGCCCTGCATTCCCCCCACCCCAAAGCACCTTGTCCCCCAAGTTGATGAGGTCAAGGGCCTCTTCCAGACAATCCTGGCCGTTGGTTGTCGGGGTCTGTGGGTGGGGGGCTTATCGGAATCCAGGAGCCCCCTTTAATAAGGGGGCCCCCAGATCCTGGCCCCCCATTCCTATGTGAATGAGTATGGGGTACATGGTACCCCTACCCATTCACCTAAGGGGAAAAAGTGTTAAAAAAAACACAACACAGGTTTTTAAAGTACTTTATTAGACAGCTCCGGGGGTCTTCTTCCGACTTCGAGGGTCTTCTTCCGACTTTGGGGGGTCTTGTCCCACTCTTCGTTTGTTCTACCGGGCCCTCGCTATCTTCTTGCAGCTCTTTTACTAGCGTTGGCCCAGTCTTCTGGTCCGTCGCTGTTGTTGCCGCTGCTGCCGCCTTCTGCTTCTTCTTCTCCTCCTTCCTTCTTCTCCCGATGTTGACACAACGCTGTCTCCGCTTGTAATGGCCTAGACGCGTTGCGCGCCCACTTATTTACGGACAAGGAGAGGGGTCACCGGCTGATGTCACATGGTGACCCCACCCCTTGTGATGTCACAGTCCCGGGGGATGCTGGTGAATGGGTAGGGGTACCATGTACCCCATACTCATTCACATAGGGTGAGGGGCCGGGATCTGGGGGCCCCCTTATTAAAGGGGGCTCCCGGATTCCGATAAGCCCCCCCCACAGACCCCGACAACCAACGGCCAGGGTTGTCGGGAAGAGGCCCTTGTCCTCATCAACATGGGGACAAGGTGCTTTGGTGTGGGGGGCGCAGGGCCCCCCTTCCCCAAAGCACCCTCCATGTTGAGGGCACGTGGCCTGGTACAGCTCAGGAGGGGGGGGGGGCACTTGCTCGTCCCCACCCCCTTTCCTGACCGGCCGGGCTTTTTTTCGGTGAAGGGATTCCCCTTTACATCCATACCAGGCAACGGGGCTAGCAAGGTATCAATCTCGCCGAGGGAGGCGGTGGCATTGACTTCCTTCGCTAGTCCCATCTACCTGGAGTCACATTCAAAATGAACGGACTACTATGTGTGTGGGCAAGTCCGTTCATTTCAAAAGTCTGGCTGACCTCCGCCAAAACTTCGGCGGATTGTCCGCTGGATCTAGTCCGCCGGAAAAGTCCGGGCGTGTGTGGGCAAGTCCGCACGTTCGGAAATTTCGTGGACCTCCACTGGAAAGTCGCGACCCACGACTGGGCAATTAAAGGGGACATACCGGTACATGCTTTTGCCCAGCCGTGCCATTCTGCCGACGAAAATGTGCAGGAGGCGGTCGGGAAGCAGTTAACATCAATGACAGCTTGAAGTCTTTTGTGGTATTTGTGGATGAGGCTCTTTTTCTTCTCAGGTGGTAAAGCTGCCCATTCCTCTTGGCACAAAGCCTCCAGTTCCTGTAAATTCTTGGGCTGTCTTGCATGAACTGCACGTCTGAGATCTCCCCAGAGTGGCTCAATGATATTGAGGTCAGGAGACTGAGATGGCCACTCCAGAACCTTCACTTTTTTCTGCTGTAGCCAATAAAAGTTTGACTTGGCCTTGTGTTTTGGATCATTGACATGTTGGAATGTCCAAGTACGTCCCATGCGCAGCTTCCTGGCTGATGAATGCAAATGTTCCTCCAGTATTTTTTGATAACATGACGCATTCATCTTGCCATCAATTTTGACCAAATTTCCTGTGCATTTGTAACTCACACATCCCCAAAACATCAGCGATCCACCTCCGTGTTTCACAGTAGGAATGGTGGACCTTTCATCATAGGCCTTGTTGACTCCTCTCCAAATGAAGCGTTTATGGTGGTAGCCAAAAAGCAAAATTTTGGTCTCATCACTCCAAATGACTTTGTGCCAGAAGGTTTGAGGCTTGTCTCTGTGCTGTTTGGCATATTGTAAGCGGGATACTTTGTAGCAATTTGTGGCAAACAAGGGAAATTACATGTTCCCCCTGATAAAGATACGTAATTTCCCTTGTTTCAACACACGTAAGGGAGGGGACTGGACGGTGAAGGAGACAGCTGGTCTTTCGGAAGGAGTAGGAGCACACAATCTCATCTACAGCTTGGCGTTTTTAAGGCATGTTATAGAGCGGTGCACTGACGCACCAGACCCATGTGAGTACCCTAAACTAGGGTTGTGTTTGCACAATTAAAATCGTTTTAAACTATATCACACTATGGAGTTTCTTTTTTCTATTTATAAGTGAAGAGGCAACATCATTGGGCTATTGAGCAGTTTCGGACCTTGCAACCTAACCTGGAATCCTTTAACTACTTCCCACCCGGCCACTGTATATATACGTATATGTATGTATATATACGGCCGGGTGGGAGCCGCCTACTTCCTGAACGTCCATCAGAAGTAGGGGGATCGCGCGCGCGCGCCCGCGCCCGCGCAGCAGCGCGATCCCGATGCGCTCGTGTCACCCGACACGGCGCATCTCGGATCGGCAGGAGGGCTCTGTGATTGGCCCTCCTGATCACATGACGGCCATGTCCAATCATAGCCGTCATGTGATGTAAGCAAACAGCCGGTTGCTAGGCAATCGGCTCTCCTCTCCTCACACGGAAGTCGTCGGTAAGGAGAGCTGATCGCTGCAGCCGTCTGGTGATCAGTGAGTATTAGCTGTTTTTTTACTCACTGATCACCAGTCTAGTGTCACCAACACAGTAAAACACACATGTCCCCAAAACACACATGTCCCCAAAACATACATGTCCTCAAAACACACATGTCCCCAAAACACACATGTCCCCAAATAAAAACACATGTCCCCAAATAAAAACACATGTCCCCAAATAATAAAAACACATGTCCCCCACATATGTCCCAGTAAAATCACATGTGCCAATGATTATCTGCACACATATGTCCGTGATCACCTGCACACATCTTTACATGATCATTTGCGTACATATGTCCGTGATCACGCGAACCAATAATTATACACTAAACTTTTTTTTCTTTACTAAAAACATGTAGCAGAATACATTTTGGCTTAAATTTATGACAAAATTTGATTTTATTGGATTTCGTTTAAAAAAGAAAGGAGAAAATATTGTTTTTTTTCAAAATTTCCGCTATTTTTTCGCTTATATCGCAAAAAAAAAAAAAAACGGAGTCGTGAATAAATACCACCAAACTAAAGCTCTATTTGTGCGAACAAAATGATAAAAATTGCATTTGGGTACAGCATTGCATGACCGCGCAATTGTCATTGAAAGAGCGAGAGCGCTGAAAGCTGAAAATTGGTCTGGGAAGGAAGGGGGTGAAAGTGCCCGGTATTGTAGTGGTTAAGGTGATTCACAAGGGTGTATTGACCAAACTTGATTGTGAGGTCACACGCTGAGCTATTACCTTGGGGTGGGGAGCACCTGAGTGAAATCACTACAAAAGATTGTTATTTTCACAGTCACCTATCAAGTCACGTTTACTATTTTTTTAAAGTGGTGTTCCACCCCCCAAAAAAAAAAAAAAAAATGCATGAATGTGCCTAAAAAAATAAAAATAAAACATTTGGAAAATTTTACTCACCTCTAAATGGCTGTTGCTAGGGGGTCCCTCATAGTCTGCCTCCTTCAGTGCCTGGGCTCTTGATGTCACTTCCCCTTGGCACAGGAAGGGCTCAGCTCTGCCCCCTCCCTCCTGTCAGTCATCTGGGACACGGGACAGGTCCCAGATGATTGCGCGGCCAATCACGGCGCCTGGCGCCGCTCGCGCTTGCGCAGTGGGTGCCCGGCTGTGAAGCCACAACCGGGAGCCCACAGTTACAAAGCCAGCACCGCCGAATGGAGGGGGAGACTAGCAGGGCTTTGATCCACCGCATCGCTGGACCCCGGGACAGGTAAGTGTCCCATTATTAAAAGTCAGCAGCTGCAGTATTTGTAGCTGCTGACTTTTATTTTTTTTTTTTTATAATGGGAACTCCTCTTTAAGGACGTTATTTTACCAAAAACTGACCCTATAAGATCAGAGTGTCACGGATTTATATGCACTTGAGCACTTTATGAATCACCTTTATGTCATCAGATATGTCACTTTATATGTTATATATATGAATTTATAATGTATATTCACGATATATGATGTGGAAAGCTGCATGGTAATATCAGTTGCTTACACATTATCCCAGTTAATTATTGGTGTTTTTTCACAGATATTATTACAGTTAATTATTGGTATCTTTTTATAGTTTTGCTGCAGTTTCAGCGGATCATTAAGAGGATATTGCAGCACATAATTTATTTTTAATTTGATTTTACATGATAGTGTGGGGCGTGATTGGTGCTAGCAGCTGTCAGTATATCACAGAGAGATAAGGGATATTATATAAGGTAGCTCACAAGATCTTTACAATTGTTTGTTATGAAATCGAAGAACCGTACTGGGGTGATAAAAGCATTTTTTTCCCTGTCCTCAGGGTGCATGGGGATTTGATAGTACCCACTAGACATGTGCGATTAGTTTCGTACGAATCCGAATTACGAATTTTTACGAATACGAATTCTGTACAAAATACAAAATTTCGTTTACGAATTTCAGATCCAAATTATCCGAATCCAAACTACCAAATGACGAATTTCAACTAATATGAAAGAAATTATAGCGGATATAACGAATGATTCGAATGAATTCGAGATTCAGTATAATGAATATCGACACTCTACGAATAATAACGAATTATCCGAAAACTTATTAACGTTACATAACACAAGTCTATTGTCTATTGTTCACCAATCACTCAGAGGAAGTACGAAATACGAAATTTGACGAAGAGTGTCGATATTCGCAACGATTCGTAACGATTTGTAAAGATTCGTAACGATTCGTACGAAATTCGTATTTCGTACGAATCCGAATTAAATTTCGTACACGAATTACGAATTTTTTTTTTATACGGAACAGAACGAAACAAAACAAATTTTTTGACGGCTCCCATGTCTAGTACCCACTCTTCAGGTCCAGCACGCTGAACCAATTCGCCTCAGACAGGCTCTGTAGGGCATCTTCTATCCTTGGAGTGGTGTACTGATCAGGGATAGTCCTCCTGTTGAGCGTCCGATAATTAATGCACAGTCTCAGGGACCCATTTTTCTTCTCTTCTCTTCTCTCTTCTTCTCTTCTCTTCTTCTATCGTGACTGCAACATTATGGCGGACACATTGGACACTTTTGACACATTTTTGGGACGATTGACAATTATACAGTGATCAGTGCTATAAAAATGAACTGATTACTGTATAAATCAGGCAGGGAAGAGGTTAACACTAGGGGGCAATCAATGGGTTAACTGTGTTCCCTAGTGTGTGTTCTAACTGTAGGGGGAGGGGACTGACTATAGGAGATGACAGATTGTGGTCCCTAGCTATTAGGAACTCACAATCTGTCTCTCCTCTCAGAACAGAACAGGGATTTGTGTGTTTACACACACACACACGTCCCTGTTCTGCCTCTAATGCCTGCAATCGCTCATGGCCGGCATGAGCAGTGCAGCGGGCACGTGCGCGCGCCTGCTATCCCGCTTAACCGCTTCCCGACCGCCTCACGCCGATGAACGCCGGCAGAATGGCACGGCTAGGCAAAACCACTTACAGGTACGTGGCCCTTTAAAAGCCTAGCCGTGGGTCGCACGCGCGCCCCGGTCGGGAGCTCCGTGACTACGGCCGCGGGACCAGCGGACCCGATCGCCGCTGGTGTCCCGCAATCGGGTCACAGAGCTGAAGAACGGGGAGAGGTCTTTGTAAACAAACCTCTCCCCGCGCTTCTTACACTGCCTGTCATTGATCGGCTGTTCCCTGTCATCGGGAAAGCCGATCAATGACGTCAGATGTCAGCCCCGCCCCCTAATGTAAAAAAACACACACGCCACAGCCCATAACCTCTCCCCTCCCCCTAGTGGTTAACTATTTCACTGCCAGTGTCATTTATACAGGAATCAATGCATTTAAATAGCACTGATTGCTGTATAAATGACAATGGTCCCAGAAATGTGTCAAAAATGTCCGATGTGTCCGCCATAATGTCGCAGTCACAATAAAAATCGCTGATCGCCGCCATTACTAGTAAAAAAAAAAAATATTAATAAAAATGCTATAAAACTATCCCCTATTTTGTAAACGCTATAACTTTTGCGCAAACCAATCAATAATCGCTAATTGCGATTTTTTTACCAAAAATATGTAGAAGAATACGTATCGGCCTAAACTGAGGAAAAAAAAAAAATTTTTATATATTTTTTGGGGATATTTAGCAAACAATATTTTTTCAAAATTGTCACTCTATTTTTGTTTATAGCGCAAAAAATAAAAACCGCATGGGCGATCAAATACCACCAAAAGAAAGCTCTATTTGTGGGAAAAAAGGACGCCAATTTTGTTTGGTAGCCACGTCGCACGACCGCGCAAATTGTCAGTTAAAGCGACACAGTGCCGAATCGCAAAAAAGGGGCCTTGTCCTTTGGCTGCCAATTGGTCCGGGGCTGAAGTGGTTAAAGGAGCCGATGTATAGGTACCGCGGCTCGCGGGATCGTGCCGACCTGCCGCAGCATAATGACGGTGGCTGGTCGGCAAGCGGTTAAAGCGACGCAGTGCTGAATCGCAAAAAGGGGCCTGGTCCTTTGGCTGCCAATTGGTCCGGGGCTGAAGTGGTTAAAGGAGCCGATGTATAGCTACCGCGGCTCGCGGGATCGCGCCGACCTGCCGCAGCATAATGACGGTGGCTGGTCGGCAATCGGTTAAAGCGACGCAGTGCCGAATCGCAAAAAGGTCCTTTGGCTGCCAATTGGTCCGGGGGGCTGAAGTGGTTAAAGGAGCCGATGTATAGCTACCGCGGCTCGCGGGATCGTTGCCAACCTGCCGCAGCATAATGACGGCGGCTGGTCGGCAAGCGGTTAAAGCGACGCAGTGCCGAATCGCAAAAAGGGGCCTGGTCCTTCGGCTGCCAATTGGTCCGGGGCTGAAGTGGTTAAAGGAGCCGATTGTATAGCTACCGCGGCTCGCGGGATCGTTGCCGACCTGCCGCAGCATAATGACGGTGGCTGGTCGGCAAGTGGTTAAAGCGACGCAGTGCCGTATCGCAAAAAATGGCCTGGTCATTAAGGGAAAGTCTGCCGGTCCTTAAATCGGTTCTGCACACATTTCATTTAGTAAATCTCTATGCCTTCCAAATCAGGCAAAGAGTACTAAATGAAGTGTGTTTTTTTTTCCACTTAACTTGTAATCGCTGACTCCCTTTTCTCTCTCTGCGGCGGCGGGCGGGGTCTCTGCGTCGATCGTCGTCACACCGCACTGTCTCCTGGGATCTGGTGTCATTGATCCCAGGAGTCAGTGCGGACATCTTCCGAACTCTCGCGAGATGTCGGCCACATCTTCCGAAATCTCGCGAGATTTCGGACACATCTTCCGAAATCTCGCGAGATGTTGGCAGATGTGCCGACATCTCGCGAGATTTCGGAGAACGTGAGCTGCACTTTGCTGTTACTGCGCACGCGCGAGCTCGGCGCAGTAACGGCGGTGCATGCTGGGCCATCTAAAATGCCTGTGGGGTTTCACATGCCCACAGGCAAGATGGCCCCCAGCAGGAAAGCGTTATAATAATATTTTAATAGGAGGAAAACCGGCTGCGATCAATTATGAAGATGGAACACGTGAGTCCCCCAATTTACCTCCTAATCCTTAGCATTGTATTCCCAAAAAAAAAAAAAAAAAAAACACAGTGCAGAACCGCTTTAAGTGGTTAAGAACGCTTTAATACTGCAATCATATTTAGGTGGAATACATCAGTATTTTATTGCATGCTTTTACACTGCAGATGTTATGAAACGAGGTCTCCACTATGCAATCTTTGGGTGACGGCGTGCTTTTAGTGCCCTTGAAGTCACCCCCCCACCCCCACGAAGGGGTTATTAATTGTCCTCCCTATCATCAGTGAGTGAACCTCAATACAATGTTAAAAAAAATCTGACTTAACACTTTATTCTTGAAAGACGTATGCTGCATTACATCAGGAAGATTAATAGCTTGTAACTCGCTGGCCGGTCTACGGGAATGAGAGATGCATTTTCTGGGTTAACTGCCAACTGGAAATGATTCCTTTGGTCACACAATGCGCTTATTGTAAAGCTTCAGCCACTTTTCTCAAACATCGCTATAGGATAAAAAATATAATTTTTTATTTTTTTTTCCCCTTAAACTATAAAAGGTAACAATTTGTCAAAAGGGAACATTCTCTAAGCCAGCGAGTACAGTCAATGTTCTAATGTTGGCATTAAAGTTACACTTTAGATATTTGCTCCGGCTCGGATTCTTTATGTCGGACATCAGAGTTACCTTTGAGACTTTTTAAAACAGCGAAAACACAGAATAACATAAAAAAAAAAAAGGTTAGTACTTTTGTCGGGTACAGCTGCGGCCTTGGAAAAATAAAAGTTATACGGTGCATTCCTAAAGTATTCAGACCCCCTTCACTTTTTGCAATGTCGTTATGTTGCAGCCTGATACAGCAGTTGTTTAACCATTTGCTTACTGGGCACTTAAACCCCCTTCCTGCCCAGACCAATTTTCAGCTTTCGGCGCTGACGCACTTTGAATGACAATTGCGCGGTCATACAACACTGTATCCAAATTACATTTTTATCATTTTTTTCCCCACAAATAGAGATTTCTTTTGGTGGTATTTAATCACAGCTGGGGTTTTTATTTTTTGCTATACAAACAAAAAAAGATGAAAAAAAAAAATCATGTTTAATAGTTTATTATAAAATTTTGCAAACAGGTAATTTTTCTGCTTCATTGATATGCGCTGACGAGGCGGCACTGGTGGGCACTGATAGGCTGCACTGATGGGCACTGATAGGCACAGTTAAGGCGGCACTGATAGGAACAGATAAGGTGGCACTGATGGGGACAGATAAGTCCGGTACTGATGGGCACAGATAAGGCGGCACTGATGGCCACTGATAAGATGGCACTGATGGGCACGAATGGGTGGCACAGATGGGTGGCACTAATGGGTGGCACGGATGGGTGGCATGGATGGGCACTGATAGATGGCACTGATGGGCACTGATAGGTGGCACTGATGGGCACTGGTAGGTGACACTGATGGGCACTGACAGGTGGCACTGATATACTTGAGTATAAGCCTAGGGTGAGAAATGCGCAGCTACTGTAAGTGGAAAAGAGGGTCAACAATGCCCATTTGCAGCCTCAGTGTGCCCATTTGCAGCCATAGGTCCCCTGAACTCTAAAGTTAAAGGTTTCTAGAGGCCACCTAGCTGCAGCCAAAATTTGAGGTCTCTGAACCCAAAAGGGTCCTGAAATAACATTGCTGCAGATGGACACAGTTGACAGACTTTGGGGCCCCGTATCTCGGGGCCACTTGGTGCTAGGAACCCAATTTGGTTTGCAAACCCAGTGGAACTAGCACTACAACATATCCAAAGCTGGGGTTCCTAGCACCAAGTGGCCCCGAGATACGGGGCCCCAAATGTCAAGCACTTTTCTGCAGCAGAGCATGACATTTTCCGAACCGACTTTGGGGCCCCGTATCTCGGAGCCACTTGGTGCTAGGAACCCCAGCTTTGGATATGTTGTAGTGCTAGTTCCAAAGTCGGTTCGGAAAATGTAATTCTCTGGTTCAGAAAAATGCTTGACTGGATTATAAGCCGAGGGGGGCACTTTCAGCACAAAAAAATGTACTGAAAAACTTGGCTTATACTCGAGTATATACGGTACTTAGAGAAGAGGAGAAAAAAGGGTCTAGGAGAGGGGTGGAGGGGGGAGGGTAACGGTAGATAAAGGTTTGTAAATAAAATTAAAAAAAACACTAGGGGGCGATCAAGGGGTTAAATGTGTTCCCTCAGTGTGTTCTAACTGTAGGGGGTAATGGGTTCACTAGAACATGACAGAGATCACTGCTCCCGATCACTGGGAGCTGTAGATCCTTGTCATTAGACATGTGCAATTCGTTTCGTTTTTTTTTTTTCGTTTTTCGTTATATTCGTTCATTCGAATCCGAAAAACAACGAAAACAACGAAAATCCCAAAAAAACTAATTAAAACCAACGAAACTACAAAAGAAGAAAATCCGAAAAACGAAAACAGGAACAACGAAAATCAAAATGAACGAAAAAATGTGTACATTCGTAACTTTTTTTTTGGTTGTTGAATTGGTAATTTTCCGTGTCCCTTACAATGGCGCTGCTAAACGTGCTTCGAATGGATGGAACGAAAAAATTTGTACATTCGTAATTTTTTATTTTTTTTCGATCTGTCATTTTCCGTGTCTCTTACAATGGCGCTTCTTAACGTGCTTCAAATGGATTGAATGAAAAAATTTGTACATTCGTAACTTTTTTTTTTGTTGTTGAATTGGTAATTTTCCGTGTCTCTTACAATGGCGTTACTTAACGTGGTTCGAATGGATTGAACGAAAAAATTCGTACATTCGTAACTTTTTTTTTTTTTTCAATTCGTAATTTTCCGTGTCTCTTACAATGGCGCTGCTTAACGAGCTTCGAATGGATTGAACGAAAAAATTCGGACATTCGTAACTTTTTTTTTCGATTCGTAATTTTCCGTGTCTCTTACAATGTAATAATAGCATACACATTACATAAAATTATGAATTATGCTCCGATTACGAATCTACGAAAACAATGTTACGAAAGTACGAATAAATCAATCTAACGAAAGTACGAATGTAACTAAATCTACGAAAATACGAATGCGTCCGAATTTCAAATAAACGAAAATTGAACTAACGGAAAAACGAATCAACGAAAAAATAACTCTTACGAAAATATGAATCGTTACGAATACGAACACCGACGACTTACGAATGTACGAATCGTTACGAATACGAACACTGACGACTTACGAATGTACGAATCGTTACGAATACGAACACCGACGACTTACGAATGTACGAATCGTTACGAATCAACGGAAACGAAAAAAAAACGAAACGAAAATAAACAAATTTTTCTATTGTGCACATGTCTACTTGTCATGTTGCTAGGCAGAATGGGGAAATGCCTTGTTTACATAGGCATCTCCCCGTTCTGCCTCTCCGTGCCACGATCGCGGGACATCGAGTCCGCGGGACCCACGGGCACGCTCACACAGCGCGGGCCCCCACTAGCCCACGATTTACAGGTACGCCCATTTGCGCAGCCATGCCATTGTGCCAACGTACATCGGCGTGCTCTGGTGGGGAAACGGTTAATAAAACGAGTTGCGTCCTCTTTTTTTTTTTTTTTTTCGATTCGTAATTTTCTGTGTCTCTTACAATGGCGCTGCTTAACGTGCTTCGAATGGATTGAACTAAAAAATTTGTACATTCGTAACTTTTTTTTTTTTTTTTTTTTTACGATTCGTAATTTTCCGTGTCTCTTACAATGGCGCTGCTTAACGTGCTTCGAATGGATTAAACTAAAAAATTCGTACATTCGTAACTTTTTTTTCGATTCATAATTTTTCGTGTCTCTTACAATGGCGCTGCTTAACGTGCTTCGAATGGATTGAACTAAAAAATTCGTACATTCGTAACTTTTTTTTTTTTTTTTACGATTCGTAATTTTCCGTGTCTCTTACAATGGCGCTGCTTAACGTGCTTCGAATGGGATATAACGAAAAAAATTCGTACATTCGTAACTTTTTTTTTTTGATTCGTAATTTTCCGTGTCTCTTAAAATGTAATAATAGCATACACATTACATAAAATTATGAATTATGCTCCGATTACGAATCTACGAAAACAATGTTACGAAAGTACGAATAAATCAATCTAACGAAAGTACGAATGTAACTAAATCTACGAAAATACGAATGCGTCAGAATTTCGAATAAACGAAAATTTAACTAACGGAAAAACGAATCAACGAAAAAATAACTCTTACGAAAATATGAATCGTTACGAATACGAACACCGACGACTTACGAATTTACAAATCGTTACGAATACGAACACCGACGACTTACGAATGTACGAATCGTTGCGAATACGAACACCGACGACTTACAAATGTACGAATCGTTATGAATACGAACACCGACGACTTACGAATGTACGAATCGTTACGAATACGAACACCGACGACTTACGAATTTACGAATCGTTACGAATCAACGGAAACGAAAAAAACGAAAACGAAAATAAACAAATTTTTCTATTGTGCACATGTCTACTTGTCATGTTGCTAGGCAGAACGGGGAAATGCCTTGTTTACATAGGCATCTCACCGTTCTGCCTCTCCGTGCCACGATCGCGGGACATCGAGTCCGCGGGACCCGCGGGCACGCTCACACAGCGCGCGCCCCCACTAGCCCACGATTTACAGGTACGCCCATTTGCGCAGCCATGCCATTGTGCCAATGTACATCGCCGTGCGCTGGTGGGGAAGCGGTTAATAAAACGAGTTGCGTCCTCTTTTTTTTTTTTTTCGATTCGTAATTTTCCGTGTCTCTTACAATGGCGCTGCTTAACGTGCTTCGAATGGATTGAACTAAAAAATTCGTACATTCGTAACTTTTTTTTTTTTTTTTACGATTCGTAATTTTCCGTGTCTCTTACAATGGCGCTGCTTAACGTGCTTCGAATGGATTGAACTAAAAAATTTGTACATTCGTAACTTTTTTTTTTCGATTCGTAATTTGCCTTGTTTACATAGGCATCTCCCCGTTCTGCCTCTCCGTGCCACGATCGCGGGACATCGAGTCCGCGGGACCCACGGGCACGCTCACGCAGCGCGCGCCCCCACTAGCCCACGATTTACAGGTACGCCCATTTGCGCAGCCATGCCATTGTGCCGACGTGCATCGCCGTGCGCTGGTGGGGAAGCGGTTAATAAAACGAGTTGCGTCTGGCTGCTACATTCAGCAATTGGATTTAGGAAGAAAGAAAAAAAATAAAAGCATCGAGATAACTTTCTTCCCCAGCCAAGTCTGAAGCCTCCTAAAGAGCTTTGCTGGCGATAAATATTTAAAGCGCTGCCTCTTTAACTGTCTGTCTGAATTTTCCCTTTAACGTTTTAAGAAGAGCACATGAAAAGTGTCTACGGCAGCACATCCGATGCATTGTTTCTTTATTACCGGCGCTGGATGTTTACCAAAACTAGCAATCTGCAGACTCTACCCTCTGGTTACTTTTTAATGGCGGAGCTTAATAACTCAACCATGGCTTTATGTTTAACTGCACTTAACAAGCTGTTAATTATTTTTTGTTTCCTGAAGTAAATGAAATCAATTTATGCACACCGAGTATCCTTCTTCATCAAGGCAAAACTAAAAAAAAAAAAAAAAAAAATGTAATTAATAAATCAATGCCCAGCAATAAGCAAAGATGGCAAACAAGTGGTTCGTAATTAAAGAGGCAGGTCGCTATTTTTAAGCCAATCAGGCTTTAAATAACTCAGGCACCATGCGGTGGAATTTAATTAATCCCACTTTAATGGAATAAACGTCTTCTTCTTAATTGACATATCAATAACAGAAATAACAGAGATACCCACCGCCCTCCCCCCCCCTCCCTAACACAGAAAAAGTTGGTATTTGTTACGATAACTAATTAAAAGTGAAAAGCTTAACTTAGCAGTTGCATAATTATTCATTAAATTAAATTTGCATTAAAAAAAAAAAAAAATTACCAGACAAAATTTACTTTTTTTCAGTTCCCAACATTGTCTCTGATAGGAAAAAAAAATAAAAGATAACACACACACTCCATTAACCACTTGACCTCCGGAAGACTTACCCCCTTTCCTGACCAGGCCGTTTTTTGCGAAACAGCACTGTGTTACTTTTGCGTGGTCGTGTGACGCTTTACCCAAATAAAATTGACGTAATTTTTTCCCACAAATTATTATATTATTATACACGATTTATATAGCGCCAACAGTTTATGCAGCGCTTTACAATGTATAGGGGGGGACAACACAATAATGCCGCGTACACACGGTCGGAATTCTCGTCGGAAAAAGCTCTGATGGTTTTCCCGTCGGAATTCCGACGGAATTTCGCTCAAACTGTCTTGCCTACACACGGTCACACCAAATTCCGACGGTCAGTAACACAGCGGCATCAAACACGTTCGACAGCACTATAAAAGGGAAGTTTAATGCTTCTGAGCATGCGTCGAGTTGTTTCCGAGCATGCGTCAGAATTTTGCGTGTCGGAATTGCATACACACGATCGGAAAATCCGATAGAAAGGTTTTCCGTCGGACAAATTGAGAATAGGTTCTCAATCCAAAGTCCGTCGGAAATTCCGACAGAAAAAGACCGATGGGCATACACACGGTCGGAAAATCAGTTGAAAAGCTCCCATCGACTGTTTCTATCGGAAATTCCGACCGTGTGTACGCGGCATTACAGTACAGTTCAATACAAAAGGGACAGGAGGGCCCGGCTCGTAGAGCTTACATTCTAAAGGGAGGGGGTGGTGAAACAAAAGGTAATAGCTGCAGAGAATGATTTGATGGGGGTGGCTCAGGGGACAGTTGTTGTTAGGTGGGTGTGGGATAGGCTTCCCTGAATAAATGAGTTTTCAGGGATCTCTTAAAGGTGGACAGGATAGCGCTTCCCGACCGGCGCACGACGATGTACGTCGACAGAATGGCATGGACAGGCATAAGGTCGTACAGGTACGTCCCCTTTAAGATGCCGCCGTGCCATCGAGCGCGCCGGTCGGGACCCCCGTGAGTCCGGTCGCGGGTCCCGCGGACTCGATCGCCACGGGGATACGCGCGATCGCCTCACGGGAAGGCTGAACGGGGAGATGCGGAAATAAACAGCATCTCCCCGTTCTGCCTAGCAACTAGTGACGCCGATCTCTGCTCCCTGTGATTGGAGCAGAGATTAGCATTCACTAGCTGACAGCCACGCCCCCCCCCCACAGTTAGAAACACGCCTCTAGGAACACTTAACCCCTACACTGCCACCTAGTGGTTAACCCCTTCACTGCCAATGTCATTTACACAGGAATCAATGCATTTAAATAGCACTGATTGCTGTATAAATGACAATGGTCCCAAAAATGTGTCAAAAATGTCCGATGTGTCCGCCATAATGTCGCAGTCACAATAAAAATCGCTGATCGCCACCATTACTAGTAAAAAAAAAATTATTAATAAAAATGCTATAAAACTATCCCCTATTTTGTAAACGCTATAACTTCTGCGCAAACCAATCAATAATCACAATTTTTTTTTACCAAAAATATGTAGAAGAATACGTATCGGCCTAAACTGAGGGGAAAAAAACGTTTTTTTATATATTTTTGGGGATATTTATTATAGCAAAAAGTAAAAAAGAATGTGTTTTTTTCAAAATTGTTGCTCTTTTTTTGTTTATAGCGCAAAAAATAAAAACCACAGGGGCGGTCAAATACCACCAAAAGAAAGCTCTATTTGTGGGAAAAAAAGGACGTCAATTTTGTTTGTAAGCCACGTCGCATGACCGCGCAATTGTCAGTTTAAGCGACGCAGTGCCGAATCGCAAAAAGGGGCCTGGTCCTTTGGCTGCAAATTGGTCCGGTCTGAAAGTGGTTAAAGGTGGACAGGGTAGCGGCTGATCGTCCACCTTTAAGGAGATCATCTCTGTGATGTTGACTAAGGCGAAGGCAGAGATCCTCTGGGCTGGATGGCTTAAGTAGGCAGGACTGACGATCAGGATATCATCAACAGCTGAGTACCTGTTGAGAGATAGGAGCCGGCAATTAGCCGACAGCTGAGCGGCTAGCTCAGAGAAGGAAGGGCTGAGCTCAGCCCTGACAATGGAAAAAATGTGTTAAAAAGTATAAATTTTATTAATACATAAAAAGAATGCATGTGCATTGAAGAAGACCCATACAGTACAGTCCTTCACGTTACAGGACGATGGTGTGGTTCCCAACATATTTCGCCCTAAAATGGGGCTTCCTCAGGGAACGCTGTCCAAATGACTATCAGAGCCTTCCCAAAATATATTGAAATTGATAATGGTTCAGGGGGTCAAGCAGACACCATAAGACCAAACGCCAGACTGCAGGCAATCATAGGAGGCATGAAAGGACCAGAGAGTCTAGTTTGCAAAGAAAGTGAACACGAGGATGAGAAACTCCTATTAGGGGACACTCAGCACAGGACCTGAGGTCCTGTATGGAGTGTTAACCGCTTTAGGGTCCTTTCACACGGAGCGGATCCGTAATGATCCGCCCCGTGAACATCCGCTGCTCAGCAGGGATCGCTCCGCTGATCCCCGCTGAGCCGGCAGATGACAGGGCGGTCCCTGCACGCTGTGCAGGGACCGCCCTGTCAGATCTCCGCTCTCCTCTATGGGGGACCGTCTGTCCGTGTTCATCCGATCCGCTCTGCAGACGGATGGAAAAATAGGGTTTTCCTCTGTCTGCAGAATCGGACCATAGCGGAGGCGGACGATATCGGGTGTCAGCGGATGCTCATCCGCTGACACCCGCTATCCCATAGGGGTACATGTATGTCCGTATTTCATCCGAAAACGGATGGATAAAAAATGGACATACGGTCCGCATGTGTGAAAGGGGCCTTAAAGTGTATTTTTCTCCCCCAAAAAAATTGAAAAAATTAAAAAATGCTGCTCAAATGCAGCGTGACATAAAAAATTGCAACACCCACCATTTTATTCTATAGGGCCTCTGCTTAAAAAAAAAAATTATTTAAAAAGTAATTTTCTAACAAATTATTTTTTATTTTTTTATTTATGTCAGAAGTTGTAGAATAGGCTTGGGCAGCAAGTGGTTAATTATAGAAATACATACATCAGATGTGATAGAGAGACACTTGTAGACCAAATAGGGACAGATGGACTTGTGTTCAAAAGTCTAATGCCGCGTACACACGGTCGGAATTTTCATCGGAAAAAGCTCTGATGGTTTTCCCGTCGGAATTCCGGCGGAATTTCACTCAAACAGTCTTGCCTACACACGGTCACACCAAATTCTGACGGTCAATAACACCGCGACATACAACACGTTCGACGGCACTATAAAAGGGAAGTTTAATGCTTCTGAGCATGCGTCAAATTGTTTCCGAGCATGCGTCGGAATTTTGCATGTCGGAATTGCATACACACGATCGGAAAATCTGATAGAAAGGTTTTCCGTCGGAAAAATTAAGAACAGGTTCTCAATCCAAAGTCCGTCGGAAATGCCGACAGAAAAAGACCGATGGGCATACACACGGTCGGAAAATCCGATGAAAAGCTCCCATCGGACTGTTTTCATCGGAAATTCCAACCGTGTGTACGCCGCATAAGGCTTAGCTGATATGGAAGCCATTAAACACCCCCCCCCCCCCCACACACACACACACACACTCACTCATGTACAGGCTTTAGTCTTCATTTGTTTCCAGCGCCAAGTGACCTAAAATTGTCGTGTAACTGTCTCCGTGCCATTGGAAGTGACTTCCTGATTGGCGTAATGAACAAAACAGATGGGTTTCAACTGAACTTGCAGAAAACTCCCCATAGAGCGTCGTAAAAAATTGCTGACAGATAGAGAGAGAATGAAATTCTCTGGAGCAGACGAGAATTAAAATTTAAACATCCAGCGAACAACCCAACATGCTCAATCAACACAATGTTCTGAAATATCAAATGGGAGCGATCGAATTAAAAAAGGAAGACGAGAGGAAAGAAAAAAAAAAAAGTTGCATACAATGTAATTAGAGGTATGTTGTTTGATAGGGATTTGCCTGCCACAAAGCAATATAGCTGTTTTTTTTTTTTGTTTTTTTTTAGACGGATACTCAGAGATATCCCCAGAAGAATCTTTTCTGAATAATCTGTCAGCGGACACATTTTAATGCATCTCACATTAGAGGAACGGAAAAAGCGGTGGATGTGGATTGATCAAGCCTTATTTAATTAGGTGGAAGTGTCCGTGGTTCCCCCAGCAGGCTGCAGGCTCCTTCCAGCCGTTGCCCTATTGTCTTCTCACCCTCCCGGAATGTAGTGTGGTTGTAAAGTAATGTGTCACATTGATTGCATTAGAAGCAGGTTACATACTCTATACAGCATTTACACTGGATGGATTGAATAGGCTTCAGAATAATGTGAGCAACATTTTTTTTTTTTTTTTAATTCTGGTCTCTCGAGTTTTTTTTTTTTTTTCAATCTCCACTTCCTCTTTTTAATTTACTCTCATTCTTGTTCTTTCCTTTTTTTTCTGATGCCTACACGGCAGCATAGTAATGATAGAGCTCTGTCCCTATCGCCACTTACAAGACCAGTTTAAATCTAGTATAAACGGATGGAAACTGTGGGCGACACATGCCAGAGGCGTCATTAGAAACCTTCCAGGTCCCGGTGCAAGAAATTATGAAGGACACCCCTGATTTGCCTGCCAGGGGCCCTTCCCTCGGGTCTTTCCCTCCAAGCTCTCACTTCATAAAACAGGGATCAGTGTCACCCCCTTCATAATACAAGGGCCCCCATAGAGACCCCCCTCTAGATCAGAGTCCCTCTTATATCAGTGCCCTCCCTAAGAGATCCCCCATTAGATCAGAGTTCCCTTATATCAGTGTCCCCTCTTAGAGACACCCCATTAGATCAGAGTTCCCTTATATCAGTGTCCCCTCTTAGAGACACCCCATTAGATCAGAGTTCCCTTATATCAGTGTCCCCTCTTAGAGACACCTCATTAGGTCAGAGTTCCCTTATATCAGTGTCCCCTCTTAGAGACACCCCATTAGATCAGAGTTCCCTTATATCAGTGTCCCCTCTTAGAGACACCCCATTAGATCAGAGTTCCCTTATATCAGTGTCCCCTCTTAGAGACACCTCATTAGATCAGAGTTCCCTTATATCAGTGACCCCTCCCTAAGAGATCCCCCATTAGATCAGAGTTCCCTTATATCAGTGTCCCCTCTTAAGCCCCATACACACGCGCGGATTATCCGAGGACCAGGTCCGTCGGACCATGTCCGTCATACTTTGTCTGATGTTGGTTTTGCGTACACACGGTCAGACAAAGTTGTCGGAAAATCCGATCATTCTGAACGTGGTGACGTTTGTTGCCTACGACGGGACTACGTAGAGGCTAGTAGCCAATAGCTTTGGTTTTGTAATGTGATCTGAGCATGCGTAGCACTTTGTCCGGTCGGACAACCGTACACACGATCGGATTTGGTGTGATCGGACCGTGTTGTCGGCAAATCTATCCAGCAGGAGATAGGACTTTGTCCGTCGGACAATCCGACGTACACTGTCCGATGGTGCATACACACGGTCTGATTTTTCAACAACATTGTCCGATCGGACAGAATCCATGCAAAAATCCGACCGTGTGTATGGGGCTTTAGAGACACCTCATTAGATCAGAGTTCCCTTATATCAGTGTCCCCTCTTAGAGACACCTCATTAGATCAGAGTTCCCTTATATCAGTGTCCCCTCTTAGAGACACCTCATTAGATCAGAGTTCCCTTATATCAGTGTCCCCTGTTAGAGACACCTCATTAGATCAGAGTTCCCTTATATCAGTGTCCCCTCTAATGTCCCGTACACACGGTCGGAAATTCTGACGGAAAAGGTCCGATTGGATTATGTTGTCGGAAAATCCGACTCTATCAGACTTTTTCCGTCGGTAATTCCGACCGAAAAAATTTGAGAGCAGGATCTAAAATTTTCCGACAACAAAATCCGATCAGACTTTTTCTGATCGTTTGTAGAGAATTCCGATCGGACAAAGTGCCACGCATGCTCAGATCAATGTACGTGAGCAAAGCTATTGGCTACTAGCCTAAACGTAGTACCGTTGTACGTTTTGTACGTCACTGTGTTCCGAACGATCAGATTTTTCGACAACTTTGTCCGACCGTGTGTATGCAACACCAGTTTCGGACAAAAGCCGTCGGAAAAAATCTGATGGATTTTGTGGTCGGAATTTCCGACTGTGTGTATGGGAGCTTAGAGACACCCCATTAGATCAGAGTTCCCTTATATCAGTGTCCCCTCTTAGAGACACCCCATTAGATCAGAGTCTCTCTTATATCAGTGTCCTCCCTAAGAGACCCCCCATTAGATCAGAGTTCCCTTATATCAGTGTCCCCCATTATATCAGATTCTGATCAACATGGGGTCAAGGTGCTTTGGAGGGCTACTCATGTTGAGGGCATGAGGGCATGTGGCCTGGTGCAGTTACATAGTTAGTAAGGTTGAATAAGGACACCGCTCTTCTATATATATGTGTATAAATGGATGTATTTTCTTCCCCCTTCTCTTTTTACTTCTAATTACCTTCTTTGATATGTATTCCTTCGAGCTGTTATGCCTTCGCCCTCCCTAATGGCAGAATCAGGGAGGCGTCCTTTGGGCTGTCTCCAGGTGCATTTTCTACTATCTATATGATATTAATTTGTTCTATTTCCCCCTCTCTAGAGACAATTATACAGACACATCTCTCCCTAATATATGCTCCTGAAGAAGCGGCTAGTCCGCGAAACATGTTGAGTGCCTTCTTGCGTCAGTTCGAATATCACTATATTGCTTCCGGTATCAGGGACCAATCATTATGTGCTGCACTGTGCAATTCTAGGAAATTATTTTGTACTGTATTCTCTCAATATTTTTACTTGCCCCTTTTTCATTTATTGTATGATCCTCTCCTATATTTTCTTGTAATAAATCTTTATATTTTTCTATACACATTGTTATGTGAGTCCTTACCCGTACCATGAAAGTCCACAGTTGCCTCAATTTTTCTGCCATCCTCATTTTTTTCTAAGGACACCAGTCCATCCAGTTCAACTTGAGTGAGTGTCTATAATTGTCCCTATCCCTGTACATTGTACATTGCACACTCACATCGGTCCCTACCCTCAAGGAGCCCACAATCCAAGATCCCCATTCATATACTAGGCCAATTTTGGACAGAAGCTAATTAACCTACCAGCATGTCTTTGGAGTGTGGGATGAAACTGGAGTACCAGGAGGAAACACACGCAGGCACAGGGAGAACATGCAAACTCCAGGCAGATAGTGTCGTGGTTGGGATACGAACCAGCGACCCTTTTTACTGCTAGGCGAGAGTGCTACCCACTACACCACTGTGCCACCTCAAGCACTCTCTTGTCCCTCCTCTTTTCCTGCGGCCTGCCCGGTTGCGTGCTCAGATAAGGGTCTGGTATGGATTTTGGGGGGACCTTTATGCTATATTTTTTTACATTTTGGCACAGGGTTCCCCTTAAAATCCATACCAGACCTGAGGGGTTTGGTATGGATTTTGGGGGGGGACCCCTACGCCATTGTTTTTTTTAAATTTGGCGCAGGGTTCCTCTTAATATTCATACCAGACCTGAAGGGCCTGCTAATGGACTGGGGAGGGGGCAATGACGTTATTTTTAATGAGGTTTATCTATATTGCCAAGACCCGACAATTCATTTCAGCCGCGATCAGTTTTAAATTATTTTTTTTTCCTTTAGAAATGTCATTTTGCTGTGGTACTGTTCTAAACCCGGGAAAATGCACCATTTTACAGGTATACTATAGACAACCCCCAGGCACGATATTTAAAGGAATATTTCATTTTTATTGTTTCACTTTAAGCATTATTAAAATCACTGCTCCTGAAAAAAACATGAGTTTTTAAAACTTTTTTTGCATTGATACATGTCCCCTGGGGCAGGACCCAGATCCCCAAACACTTTTTATGACAATAACTTGCATATAAGCCTTTAAAATTAGCACTCTTGTTTTTTCATGTTAGTGTCCCATGGACTTTAACAGGGTTCCGCGGCTTTCGAATTTGCCGCAAACAACACATAATGTTCGTTGTTCACCGAACGTCCGAACTACCAAAGTTCGCCCGGACTTATGCTCGGGCCCAACCGTTCGCCCATTCTTACTTATGACAGAGCTCTGTCCCTATCTCCACCAACAAGACCAGTTTACATATGCAAAGAGAGAGGCAGGGAGACCCCCAGTATCTCAACTTCATGGGCTGCACATGCTGGGCTTTCCTTAGAGTTGTCTCAGCCTATTGTCCTCAGGTAATCTGCATCTGGGATCTGATAAAAAAGAGTGGATTCAGGCGCTCCAATATGTCCAATGCCCTTAGTTTAAAATCATGAGCGGATAGCTGTGATACCCTGTTTCCTCGAAAATAAGACCTAGCGTGATTGTCTGTGATGGCTGCAATATAAGCCCTACCCCCAAATAAGCCCTACCCTGTGTCTCCGAAAATAAGCCCTACCCTGAAAATAAGACCTACAAGGACTTTAACTAGGGCTTATTTGGGGGGTAGGGCTTATATTGCAGCCATCACAGATAATCACGCTAGGTCTTATTTTCGGGGAAACAGGGTAGCAATTATCAATAGTTTAATGCTGGTGACTGGTATTTACAATAAAGGAGGCAGCCATCCTCAGAGGGTGTCCATTACCTCTGTAGACAAGTCACTAGTAGAAAGGGGAGGGGGAGGCACCAACTGGATATAGAAAGTTCACAATAAAAAAATTTGCAAAGTGTACACTTACACAGTCCAAGAACGGGTCAGTCTAAGGTCATCCGATGCTGCATGTAGATGTAGATGTTTTCTCTGGCCATGTTCTGTGTCCCAGGAAGCAGGAAGCTCCACGCTGTCCAACCTGGAACGCGGAAGCGGATGTGACGTCACCAGAACGGGAACATGGCAGGCATCAGAGCCGGGGGCTGTCAAGCTGAAAAAAACCTAGGCTTACTACAGGACCAGTTTACATTTATAAAGATAGAGATTTATAAAGATACAGAGCCCCCTCTGCCCCAAACCAACCCCCTATGTTGAGGGCATGTGGCCTGGTATGCTTAAGGAGGGGGGTGCTGGCTTGTCGCCATTTTTTTTTTTACATTTTGGTGTGGGGGTTATCCTCAAAATCCACAACAGACCTAAGGGTCTGGTATGGATTTGGGGAGGGGGCACCCACGCCGTTTGTTTTTTTAATTTAGGCGCAATGTCCCCCTTTAAAATTTATAGTAGACATAAAGGTCCTGGCATGGATTGGGGGACCCCCACACCTTTTTTTTTATTATTTTAATAAACCCCCTTTTTTTTAACGGTAATACACTATGGGATACATGTCTTTTTTCCATATGGATTCACCTGTGAGAGGGTCCTGATCCTCTTCCCGGATATTGGGCCACTGCAAACTGATAAGGATCCCCTGAGTTGCTGTAACAGTTGGTGAGAGCGGCTATCGGCAAGTCGGTGGAGGAACCATTGGAAGAATCTAGCCACGGTTATCACATTTTGCCTACTACCCCTGCAGGGGTACTACAAGCTGGTGAGTGGGGACCCTTGAGGGGGATCACGAGAGTCACCTGAACTGCCACGCACAAAAGTCACTTAATTTCAATTACTGATTGATTGGCTACCATGCACAGCTGCACCAGATTTTGCTCTCTCCAGTATTAGTAAATCACCCCTTCTTGTCTACATGCATTTCAGCATTGCATGAAATTTCTCAGGAGGGTACAACTGCTTATCATTTTATATTGCATTATTATTAAATTATTATAATAAAATATAGCACACACAATTACAGTGCTACCCAATCCACTAATCAATAATCAATTTCAAATCTCTCAAAACTCATTACATCAATAAATAATGAAAAAAAAAAAAAAAAAAACATAAATTAATATACGCCAACTGCAAATTCATACGTTGTAAATAAATTCAATTTAGTGTAACTTATGAATATAAATCCATACGCCATCAGCGTCCATTCATTATTTTCCACATCGGTGACAAGTGCTGATTATTTTAAGAAAAGTTGCAGATTTAAAAAGATTAAAAATGATTTTTAAAATTACATTAATATGTTAACGCCTCCTTGAGATTAGAGAAGCAATTCATTATTTTTTTTCCCTTTAAAAGTACCGTATTTATTGGCGTATAACACGCACCGGCGTATAACACGCACCCCAAGTTTAGGAGGGCATTTTAAGGAAAAAAAGTTTTAGGAGGGAAGTTTAGGGAAAAAAAAACAACTTACATTTAAGCGTCATTTGCAGCCTTGCCCAGCATCATTGCAGCTTGCCCAGCGTCATTGCAGCCTTGCCCAGCGTCATTTGCAGCCTTGCCCAGCGTCATTGCAGCTTGCCCAGCGTCATTTTGCAGCTTGCCCAGCGTCATTTGCAGCTTGCCCAGCGTCATTGCAGCTTGCCCAGCGTCATTTGCAGCCTTGCCCAGCGTCATTTGCAGCCTTGCCCAGCGTCATTTGCAGCCTTGCCCATCGTCATTGCAGCCTTGCCCAGCGTCATTTGCAGCCTTGCCCAGCGTCATTTGCAGCCTTGCCCATCGTCATTGCAGCCTTGCCCAGCGTCATTTGCAGCCTTGCCCAGCGTCATTGCAGCCTTGCCCAGCGTCATTGCAGCCTTGCCCAGCGTCATTGCAGCCTTGCCCAGTGCCATTGTAGCTTGCCAGCGTCATTTTCAGTCTTTTCCGTTTAAATTTCCCGCCGCCGAGACGCTGTCGCGTGCGCCGCCGAAAAAACCCGAAGCACGGCCGAAAAAGACCGAAGCGCCCCCGGAAAAAGCCGAGCCGACTCGGACGGCTAAGCTCGCGGTCCCGCCTCCCTGCTGTTTCCGGAGCGAGCGCAGGGAGGCGGGACTACGAGCAGAGCAGAGTCTGCTCGGCTTTTTCCCGGGGCGCTTCGTTCTTTTTCGGCCGCACTTCGGGTTTTTTCGGCAGCGCTCGCTATTTTTCAGCGGCGCTTGCAATTTTTGTCATTTTTTTGGGGGGTGTCGGCGTATAACACGCACCCACGACTTTCCCCCGATTTTAAGGGGGAAAAAATGCGTGTTATACGCCGATAAATACGGTAGCTTAGTTTTCGTGCTGCAGCATCTTAATCTGTTTATTTTCATTTTAAATAAAACGTTTTTTTTAGGTAGCATTTTTAATGAATATTAGACATCTTTGACCAATCAAAAGAGAAGGGGGGATAGTATGATGTGACTGTCCCTGTTCCCACTTACGCAAAACAGTCCTGCCCCTGACCAATTTCTATCAAGCCAATGATTTTGGCTGATGTCAGCTGACCAGCTGTGGCCAATCACACACAGAGTTCTGTGTTTACAAAAACTATGAATAGCGATCTGGCTGTTTCTTCTCCCTGCACAACGTGGGATTCACACAAGTCAATTAATTGTAGCGGTGACACCTTTCCTAGGTGTCCGCTATTGTAAATGTAGTTATTTTTGTCTCTCAGAACAGTAAAGGGGTTCTGAGAGTTAATTGGATAGGGAAACTTTGGCATCAGTTTGACTGGGCTGTGTTAGGGGTTCTGCCTGATCATGTGTGCGGCAGAAATGTGCACAACAAAAAAATTTGTTTATTTTCGTTTCGTTTTTTTCGTTTCCGAAAAAAAAATCGTTTTTTTTTTCGTTTCCTTTTTTTCGTTTCCGTTGATTCGTAACGATTCGTACATTCGTAAGTCGTCGGTGTTCGTATTCGTAACGATTCGTACATTCGTAAGAGTTATTTTTTCGTTGATTCGTTTTTTGGTTAGTTTAATTTTCATTTATTCGTTTATTCGAAATTCGGACGCATTCATATTTATTCGTACATTCGTAACATTTGTAGATTCGTAATCGGAGCATAATTCATAATTTTATGTAATGTGTATGCTATTATTACATTTTAATTATTTACGAATCGAAAAAAAAAGTTACGAATCGAAAAAAAAAAGTTACGAATGTACGAATTTTTTCGTTCAATCCATTCGAAGCATTTGAAAGAGACACGGAAAATTACAATTCGAAAAAAAAAAAAAAAATATCGAATGTACGAATTTTTTTGTTCATTTTCGTTGTTCCTGTTTTAGTTTTTTGGATTTTTTTCATTCGTACATTCGTTGTTTTAATTTTTTTTTTTTGGATTTTCAGATTCGTTCGATTCGAATGATTCGTTAATCGGATTCGTACGATTCGAACGATTCGTTCATTCATACGAAAACAAATGAATGAAAATAACGAAAAAAAAACGAAAAACGAAAAAAAAACGAAACGAGTTGCACACGTCTAGTGTTCGGTGAAGTACACATGACAGGCTCAGAACCAGGCCTGGTTGGATGTTTTGAGTACCGGTGCTCTGCCGAGATGGTTCCCCTTGGCGGATTAGTGCAGATCTGTACTGCGCATGCGCAGCGAAATTTCCGAAAATTGCCGAAGCTAAACAGCTGGGAGTGAAGTGTACACCGCGCACGGTGTACGAGACGATGCCGCACGCTCCCGATGCTCGCGCTACTCTGCAAGGGGAGTCTAACTAAGGGGCGGATCTATTACTCTAAGCAAGGGGCAAAGGCAAAATAAATCGTTTAGCTCTGGATATAGAGGAGAGTAATAGAAAACCTGTGTTTTTAGAGTGCTATCTGTGGGGTTTTTCCTTTCAATTAAAATTTTTTTAAACTTTTTTTTTTTTAAACAAAAAAAATCAGCTGTGCGGTGTACACTTCACTCGCATCTGCTTCGGTTCGGCAATTTCCGGAAGATGCCTAGTCGTTCGTACTGCGCCTGCGCAGTACAGAGAGGAACCAATCCGCCAGGGGAACCAACTCGGCAAGACACCGGCATTTCTCAGAGCCAATCAGTGGGGGGGCACTCTGAGGAGTCTGGGGAAGGGTACTTAAGATGCTGGAGTGTTCGGGGTACATTCGGCATAGCTGCCTGTTCCTGGATCTAGACCGGGGTAGCGCCGCGAGGGGTCCCGGTCAGGGGGGGGTGTGTGCCGCCCCGCAATATGTTTGGTTTGACAAGCCCCACAGACCCGCTTGGTCTGGGGCAAGGATACATCTGTTCCCGAGTCTCGGAACCGCCTGGTCCGAGGCGCAGTAACTGAGGGAGGATTCAAGGCGTCTGGGTGCGCTCTCAACTTGGAGGGGCACCGCAGCTCGTGTAAGCGACCCGGGGAGCACTCTTCAGAAGAGGGCCAACAAGCTGGCATCCTGAGAAGTGCCTGGTTGCTGGGTTGTCAAAGACACTAAAGAATCCATGCTTCCCCAATACTGACAAGGTAACGGATAACGTTCCAGGTACTGAGGAAAGGTTCCTGTTTTGTTTCTGAGTACCTCTTTGAGTCAAGGTTAGAGACTACAAATTTTGTTATTCAAGTGCTGACTGCCATAATCTCTGGCTAGAGATTTGTTCAGCTTGGAAGCGCCCAGCTGCGAGTGGCTACTCTCTGGGTTGGCAAAAAGAGACTTGTGTATACTTAGCGGTTTAAGGTGCCAGAGTTTTCTTCATCCTTGCCCTCTCTTCCCACATGTGATTGTGTCTGTTGGATGTTACCCCCTGCAAATAAAAACCTTTCAAAGGGACTTTTATGGTGTCAGCGTGCAAAGTCGTTGGGTACTAACTCTGGGAACCCCTAGACCTGGAAGACAAGCCAAGCGAAGGTAACCGGTAAGCCCAAAAGTCAAGGCCGCCCCATCAATGGTTATGGCCGCTACATAATACATGCTTATTTTATTTTTTATTCTTTTTACCAAAGACATGTAGCAGAATACATGTTGCCCTACATTTATGAATAATATAGATTTTATTGGACATGCTTTATAACAGAAAGTAGAAAATATCATTTTATTTTCCACATTTTTGGTCTTTTTCTCTTACCGTATATACTCGAGTATAAGCCGAGATTTTCAGCCCTTTTTTTAGGGCTGAAAGTCCCCTTCTCGGCTTATACTCGAGTCAGTGCGGTCTGCCTACATGAACAGCTTGTCATGTAGACAGACGGCACTGTTCAAAAGCCGCGCCGCCTCCTCCCGCCTGTCCGTGATAGGCGGACACTAATTTTCCCAGCAGCGCAGTGTTCCGCCTATCACGGATGTTCTCTCATTCTCATCTCATGGACGAGGATGAGAGAATATCCGTGATAGGCGGAACACTGCACATGACCGCTGGGAAAACCGAGTGTTCCTCCTATCACGGACGAGAAGGAGGAGGAGGCGCGGCTTTCAAACCTGCAATGGCGCCTCGCGCCTCAGCGTGTACGCTGAGGCGGAGGAGGGACACCAGACACCCGAGGGACACCGCACACCGGACACCGGGCAGCGGCCCCCGAGGGACACGGGACAGCGGGACACCGGATCGATCGGCACAGGTAGGCTGCACTGGGGACACGGGGGGTTGTATAGGACACAGGGGACATGTAGATGGGCATTTGGTGACACACTTTTCCACTTACAGTAGCTGCTCCATTTCCCCCCCTCGGCTTATACACGGGTCATTAACTTTTCCCATTTTTTTTTTGTGGTAAATCAGGGGCCTCGGCTTATACTCGGGACGGCCTATACTCGAGTATATACGGTATATTGCAAAAAATGAAAAAAAGGGGTGATCAAATACCGCCAAAAGAAAGCTCTAATTGTGTGAAAAAATTATATAAATTTTGTTTGCATACAATAGCGCATGGCCAAGTAATTACCTGATAAAGTAGCGTAGTGCTGAATAGCAAAACAAACAGTGGCGGTGCGTGCATAGAGGGCGCAGGAGCGCCGCCCCCCTCTCCTGCACCGCTCTATCACCAATAGATAGATTCATGCATTGCATGAATCTATCTATTGTCACCGCTGCCGCCCCCTATTCAGGTGTCCGGCCCCTGATCAGGCGCCGGGCATCTGAATTACAGTGGGGGGGGGTGTTGCTGGAAGCGCCCCTATTAGAGCTGTAAGCTCTAATAGGGGACCCTATTAGAGCGGTGTGCTCTAATAGGCTTCCCTAAGTGTAAACAGCGGGCGCACGGCTGTGCGTTCGCTGATTACACAGTATTGTGTTAGGGAAGCGAATACATCGCTTCCCTAACACAGACCCGCCTCTCAGCCAATCAGGTTGCCAGGTCTGTTACCTGTCACCTGATTGGCTGAAGTCACAGGCGCTGTGATTGGACGCTAGGCGTCCAATCACCTAGCGTCCAATCACAGCAGAAGAAGACAGGAGGAGCGCGGGAGAAGACATCCGACGGAGACACCGCTCGTCGCCTGACGCCGTCACCAGCTGCACACCGGGACAAGGTAAGTGCAGAGGGCAGGCAGGGGGCACAGTGGCAGCACTTGAGGGGCACAGTGGCAGAACTTGGGGCACAATGGCAGCACTTAAGGGGCACAATGGCAGCACTTGGGGCACAATGGCAGAACTTGGGGCACAATGGCAGAACTTGGGGCACAGTGGCAGCACTTGGGGCACAGTGGCAGCACTTAAGGGGCACATTGGCAGAACTTGGGGCACAGTGGCAGAACTTGGGGCACAGTGGCAGAACTTGGGGCACAGTGGCAGAACTTGGGGCACAGTGGCAGCACTTGGGGCACAGTGGCAGCGTTTGATGGGCACAGTGGCAGCGTTTGATGGGCACAGTGGCAGCACTTGGGGCACAGTGGCAGCGTTTGATGGGCACAGTGGCAGCGTTTAATGGGCACAGTGGCAGCGTTTGATGGCACAGTGAGGCTGTTTGTTTGCGCCGCCCCAAAAATTTTGAGCACCAGCCGCCACTGAAAACAAATGCCCTGATTATGAAGGGGTAAAACCTTCTGGAGGTCAAGTGGTTAAATAGTAAGGCTAGTAAGGCTAGGTCTAATTTTACTGAAGACAAGGAGCATAGGCTGAGGCTTTACTACAAGATCTAAGAAACTGCAGAGGATACAGGGATATGAAATTGGCCAGTAGTAGGACATCCATCAGTGGCGGCCCATCTATAGAGGGCGCACGGGCACCGCCTCCCCCTGTCCTCTGAGTGATTGGTGAACAATAGACTTGTGTTATGTAACGTTAATACATTTTCGGATAATTTGTTGTTATTCGTAGAGTGTCGATATTCGTTATACTGAATCTCCAATTCATTCGAATCATTCGTTATATCCGCTATAATTTCTTTCATATTAGTTGAAATTCGTCATTTGGTAGTTTGGATTCGGATAATATGGATCCGAAATTCGTAAACGAAATTTCGTATTTCGTACAGAATTCGTATTCGTAAAAATTCGTAATTCGGATTCGTACGAATTTCCGATTCGTACGAAACTAATCGCACATGTCTAGCCCCTTTATTAGCCCTTCTAAACCCGTCGGCCATAGTTCAAAATGTATACATTGCTTTATGGTTTAAAAAAAAATAAAAAATTTGCTCAATACCAATTTTCACATAAAAATGTTCAACACAACACAGTTACCTCGATGCATGGCAAATAAACATTTATGTTTTATATCTCTTATAAAGCAAAGCCGCCTGAAATTTTCATCTCAAACAGTTGGCATAACAATATTCCCGAGTTGCGAATCCCCCGGATGCTGCAGTGTGTAATTATGTGACAAGAAAGGTTTTTGGAACTCTCAGAGACAAATAAATGCTCTCAGAACTTGCATTTAGCATGACATTTACAAAGAACAGGGCTCTCCAGAAACCCTGTGTTTTTTCAGCACTTGACAAGTGCTGGTCTGATGATTTTTTTTTTCTTGTTTTTTTCCCATCTTCTCAATAAATATGAATATAATAAAACAAATAGCTTTGAGGTGTCAGGAACTGAATATGTAAGACCCAATTAAAGGAATCATTAATAATTTGCATGGTATATCCACAGCCTTTTACAAGAGTAGAACAACTTCCGATTTTTGGCCCTGCCCCCGAGGAACATAAAGAGATATAGCTGGTTACACTTTAGTTTTTAAAAGACTTATTGTCACCAGACTTGTGCGATTCGGTTCATAATGAATAGATTTTCTTACAAATTTGTTAGAATTTGTACATTCGGATCAATTCGCACATCCGAATAGCTGAAAGAACCAAAATACGAAAATTACGAATACGCAAAATAACGAACACGCGAAAATACAAACTTACGAAAATACAAAACTCTGAAACAGTAAAAGAAAGAAAATGACATCAATAACGAATGATTTACATTTCATATTTTCAATACTTTGTCTGTTCATAATTTCGTATTTTCGTATTTTAATTCGTGTGTTCGTAATTTCGTTTCTTCTTCTGTTAGTAATTTCGTTTGTTCGTGTTCTCAAATCGTTCTTTTGAATGGACAGTGTAAGTGTATCTTAACCTCTTGCCTACTAGACATGTGCACAATAGAAAAATTTGTTTAGTTTTGTTTTGTTTCTGTTCGTTTCCGTTGATTCGTAACGATTCGTAATTTTGTAAGTCGTCGGTGTTCGTATTCGGACTCGTTTGTATTTTCGTAAGAGGTATTTTTTCGTTGATTCGTTGTTCTATTAGTTTAATTTTCGTTTATTCGAAATTCGGACGCATTCGTATTTTAGTAGATTTAGTTACATTTGTACTTTCGTTAGATTGATTTATTCGTACTTTCGTAACATTGTTTGCGTAGATTCATAATCGGAGCATAATTCATAATTTTATGTAATGTGTATGCTATTATTACATTGTAAGAGACACGGAAAATTACGAATCGCAAAAATTTTTTTTACGAATGTACGAATTTTTTCGTTCAATCCATTCGAAGCACGTTAAGTAGCGCCATTGTAAGAGACACGGAAAATTACCAATTCAACAAAAAAAAAGTTACGAATGTACGAATTTTTTCGTTCAATCCATTCGAAGCACGTTAAGCAGCGACATTATAAGAGACACGGAAAATTACGAATCGAAAAAAAAAAGTTATGAATGTACGAATTTTTTCGTTCAATCCATTCGAAGCACATTAAGCAGCGCCATTGTAAGGGACACGGAAAATTACCAATTCAACAAAAAAAAAAAAGTTACGAATGTACGAATCTTTTCGTTCATTTTGATTTTCGTTGTTCCTGTTTTTGTTTTTCGGATTTTCTTCTTTCGTCGTTTCGTTGTTTCTAATTTGGTTATTTCGGATTTTCGTTGTTTTTCATATTCGTTCGATTCGATAATTCGCTATTCGTTAAAATTTTTAGCGAAACATTCGTTCATTCGCACGGTAACGAATGAACGAATATAACGAATTTGAACGGAAAACGAATTAAAACGAAACGAATTGCACATGTCTATTGCCTACCGGGCACCTAAACCCCCCTCCTGCCCAGACCGCAGTAGGAAACGGCAGTGAAGCTGAAAGGAATGGCGGCGCCCCCGGGACCCGAGAGCCGAGGGACGGTCGGTCTCGGGGGGGCCGACATAGACAAACGAAACAAATTGCACATGTCTATTGCCTACCGGGCACCTAAACCCCCCTTCTTGCCCAGACCAATTTTCAGCTTTCAGTGCTGTCACACTTTAAATGACAATTGTGCGGTCATACAACACTGTACTCAAATGACATTTTTATTATTTTTTTTAACACAAACTGAGCTATTTAATTTTTGCTAAACAAACAAAAAAAGACAGAAATTAAAAAAAAGAAAAAGAAAATGTTTTATAGTTTGTTATAAAATTTTGCAAACGGGTAATTTTACTCCTTCATTGATATGCACTGATGAGGCTGCACTGATGGGCACTGATGGGCTGCACTGATGGGCACTGATAGGCACAGATAAGATGACACTGATGGGCACTGTTTTTTTTCTGTATTGTAAAATGACATATGTGTTTCTCTACCTTTAGAAGGTATTCTTCTGAATTATTTGCACACATATGAGAGATAGAAGGTCCTGAAGAAGTGCTGATCTCCACGAAACACGTTGACCTAATTTCTTTATCTCAACCAAAAGTCATGCATGTTCGCAGCAGATGATGAATATTGGTAGTAATATGCAAGCAATTATACACAATATGTGTTTTTATATATTTTTCTGGTAAAAATAAAGTTTTGTAAATTTTTTACATTGGTGTACCTTTGTAAACACTGGAGGGGTATTTAAAGTCTTGCTACATATTCAAAATAAGGATGATACCCTTCACTGACACATGTCACTAGTTGAAACCACCCCCACACACAAACTTTGGATAGTACCCTGCAACAAAATACACCCCACCAGCGACAATCGACCCCACCAGCAACATTAGGTTTTTCCCAGCAGCCAGCATCAATAGAACCTCCAACTACCATCAACAATAGACTCCTCCCAACAACAATTGACCCCCCCCCAGTAACATAAGACCCCACAAAGCAACAATAGACCTCCTAGAAACAATGGATCCCACCAGAAACATTAGGTTTCCCAGCAGCCAGCATCTATAGAACATCCAACAACCATCAAAAATAGACCTCTCCCAACAACAATTGACCCCCCCCAGTAACATAGGACCCCCACACCAACAATATACCTCCCAGAAACAATGGACCCCACGAGTAACATTAGGTTTCCCAACAGCCAGCATCAATAAAACCTACAACAACCATCACAAATAGACTCCTCCCAACAACAATTGACCCCCCAGTAAGATAAGACCCCCACAGCAACAATAGACATCCCAGAAACAATGGACCCCCTGCAACAATATATTCCACCCAACGACAATATATCCCCCAACAGCCAGCACCAACAGACCCTCCAGCACGCCCCAGCACCCCTATTCCAATGGCGCCTGTTGCCTTAATGCATTCCCGCCTGTTGCAGGGAATGCATTAAGGTAAAAAAATGTTAGGATACTGAAGTAATTCATTCATCTTTCTTCAGGAATTACATGGCTTTCTTTTTGCAAAAACAAAAATAAAAAAACGGGAAAAAAATTACTTATTTTAAAACTATTGTTAACCACTTGCTTACTGTGCACTTAAACACCCTTCCTGCCCAGACCAATTTTCAGCTTTCAGCGCTCTCACAATTTCAGTGACAATTGCGCGGTCATACAGCGCTGTAACCAAATGAATTTTTTATCATTTTGTTCGCACAAATAGAGCTTTAGTTTGGTGGTATTTATTCGCGACTCCGTTTTTTATTTTTTGCAATATAAGCGAAAAGATAGAGGAAATTTTGAAAAAAAAACAATATTTTCTCCTTTCTTTTTTAAAAGAAATCCAATAAAATCAAATTTTGTCATAAATTTAAGCCAAAATGTATTCTGCTACATGTTTTTTGTAAAAAAAATTCCGTTAAGTGTATAATAATTGGTTCGCGTTATCACGGACATATGTACGCAAATGATCACGTAAAAGGGGTGTGCAGGTGATCACGGACATATGTGTGCAGATAATCATTGGCACATGTTATTTTACTGGGACATATGTGGGGGACATGTGTTTTTATTATTTAGGGACATGTGTGTTTTGGGGACATGTGTGTTTTGGGGACATGTGTGTTTTGGGGACATGTGTGTTTTGAGGACATGTGTGTTTTACTGTGGGGACATGTGTGTTTTTACTATGGGGACCCTAGACTGGTGATCAGTGAGTAAAAAAACAGCTAATACTCACTGATCACCAGCCGGCTGCAACGATCCGCTCTCCTCTCCTCACCAACGACTTCCGTGTGAGGAGAGGAGGGCCGATTGCCTAGCAACCGGCTGTTTGTTTACATCACATGCCGGCCGTGATTCAACACGGCTGTCATGTGATCAGGAGGGCCAATCACCGAGCCCTCCTGCCGATCCGAGATGCGCCGTGTCCGGGTGACATGGCCGCATCGGGATCGCGGCGCTGCGCGGGAACGCGCGCGCGCGATCCCTCTACTTCTGAAGGACGTTCCTGAACGTCCACTCAGAAGTAGACGGCTCCCACCCGGCCGTATATGTACATTGGCCGGGTGGGAAGTGGTTAACGTAGAGAAAGTGAGAATTTTATTTTATAATTTGTCTTGTTTATAGTGACTCCAAAATTAAATTTCTGGTACAAAGCATTTAGCTTTGTTTTATTTATGTACACTATATTACGAAAAGTATTGGGACACCTGCCTTTACACGCACATGAACTTTAATGGCATTCCAGTCTTATGCCCTGTACACGCGGTCGGATTTTCTGACGGAAAATGTCCCATAGGACAATGTTGTTGGAAATTCCGACCGTGTGTAGGCTCCATCTGACTTTTTCCGTCGGATTTTCCGACGGACAAAGTTTTATCTCTTGCTCTCAAATTTTCCAACAACAAAGTCCTATCGGACTTTTTCAGATCGTGTGTAGCGAATTCCGACGGACAAAGTGCCACGCATGCTCAGATCACATTACAAGACCAAAGCTATTGGCTACTACCCTCTACGTAGTCCCGTCGTACGCAACGAACGTCACCACGTTCAGGATGATCGGATTTTCCGACAACTTTGTCCGACCGTGTGTATGGAACACCAGTGTCGGACAAAATCCGTCGGAAAAAATCCGACGGATTTTGTGGTCGGAATTTCCGACCGTGTGTATGGGGCATTAGTCCGTTGGGTTCAATATTGAGTTGGCCCACGCTTGACAGCTATAACAGCTTCAACTCCTCTGGGAAGGCCGTCCACAAGGTTTAGGAGTGTGTCTATGGGAATGTTTGACCATTTTTCCAGAAGAGAATTTGTCAGGTCAGGCACTGCTGTTTTCCCAAAGGTGTTCTATCGGTTTGAGGTCAGGACTCTGTGTAGGCCGGTCAAGTTCCTCCACCCCAAACTCGCTCATCCATGTCTTTATGGACCTTGCTTTGTGCACTGGTGCATAGTGATATTGGAATAGGAAGGGGCCATCCCCAAACTGTTCCCACAATGTTGGGAGCATGAAATTGTCAAAAATGTCTTGGTATGCTGACGCCTTAAGAGTTCCCTTCACTGGAACTAAGGGGTCAACCCCTAAAAAACAACCCCACACCACAACCTCCCTCCACCAAATGATTTGGAGGGGTGGCCCAATACGTTTGGCAATATAGTGTGGATGACTGAGTTTGGGGTGGAGGAACTTGACTGGCCTGCACAACGAGTCCTGACCTCAACCTGGCAGAACACTTTTTGGGATGAATTAGAGCAGAGACTTCGAGCCAGGCCTTCTCGTCCACATCAGCACTTGACCTCAGAAATGCACTTCTGGAAGAATGGTCAAACATTCCCATAGACACCCTCCTAAACCTTGTGGGCGTCCTTCCCAGAAGAGTTGAAGCTGTTATAGGTGCAAAGGGTGGGCCAGCTCAATATTGAACTCTACGGACTAAGACTGGGAAGCCATTAAAGTTCATACAAAGGCAGGTGTCTCCAATACTTTTAACAATATAGTGTACTTGTGTAGGCCCAACTCCGACTGGGTCTGCTTGAAAGAAAAAACTAAACTAAAACAACTGAAATAGAGGACACCGAACCTGAAAGTAATTTAAATCTGTAATCTCACAGCCTAGAAGAATTTTATTATTGATTTAATGGACTTTTTTTTCTGTTTATTAAATTTCCTGAGAATTGGCTACGTTCCTGGTTACAACGTTATTTGTCTTTAACCATTACGGGAAATGTCAATACGCAGCACTTTAACCGAGTAGATAATGATGACAAAAAAGGCCAAGCAGAACAGATATATGTAGATGCCACCACCATAACTCACCGGAGTCTACACGACCCGTAGAAGAGATGGAGCTTTATTTGGCTCACAAATGAAAAACAAATGACACTAATGTATCAACCCCAACGTCGTTCTTTGATCTATAAGGATGATTATAACGCATGACATTTTATGCTGGGATAATTCAATAATACTTAGGATATTTTTCTTTTGCAATTTGGAGAACATTGTGTTTGGATTATTTATGGAGACCAAAAGGACTTAGTGAGTCATTGTGAAGTTAAAATCTGTTTTTCTCTTACGCAAAGGTCAGAAACTGATGGAAAAATGTGAAAGATTTCATAAGAGAAATTAACCCTGGCTGGGCAACTTCTGTCTCTTTCTTGCTTTTTATAGTAAAAGGGCAAATGGGCACTTAGCGATATTTCCTTAAGTTAAAAGCTCCAAGGGCTTAGGTTTGCGCCTGGACACGTCGTACACGAGTAACAATGAATACTATTCAGGAGATGCTTAAATAAGTGCAAGTAATGGAGATGTTGAGTCTCTTTCTTGCTATAAAGCTACAATATCTGTCAGGAACAGGTTCACCTGCTGGTGGCCCTGTGGTTCACTATGTGTAGTAAAGCTGTAGTTCCAGTGTCCACCTGTGGATGTCTCCCAGTAGACAACAGGTCCCAGTAATCAGCTCTACCTTGTCCCAGTTGCAAGTAGGGTACTTCAATCCCTCCTCTCTTAGTTCACCTTGCATCAGTGTTTTGATTTGGCTTGCTTGCTGCCAGATACCGCATGCCATTTTTTTCCTGCTCCTATTCCTGCTCCTGCTCTTGATCTAGCCCTGCATTCCTTCCTTGCATCTCTTTTGACCTGTGCCCCCATTCTTGTATTTATTTTGTACATATAGTATATAGTTAGGTTGTTAGGTTTCTGTTTAGAGTTGGGCGAACAGTTTGGGCAAGCAAAAGTTCAGCCCGAACATTGAATGTTTGCCTGTCTGGCAAGTCCGTTCATTCGGAAAGTCCGTCGGAACTCTGCCAAAAGTCCGTCGGGAAGACCTACTGGTCAGAGCAACTTCTCCCAACCATCTAAGAACAGTTTGGTGAGAAACAATGCCTTTTTCAGTCCGTCGGGAAGACCTACTGGTCAGAGCAACTTCTACCAACCGATGCGATGTCCGCCGGGCACCCGCGATTGCCCGGGAATACAGCAGGACCGTGGATCTGTGTGAAACACACAGATCCAAGGTCCTGTCAGTGGAGAGGAGACCGATGGTATGTTCCCAGTACAGAGGAACACCGATCGGTCTCCTCCCATTGTGAGTCTCCTCCCCCACAGTTAGAATCACTACCATAGGGAACATATTAACCCCTGCAGCGCCCCTAGTGTTAACCCCTTCCCTGCCAGTCACATTTACACAGTAATCAGTGCAATTTTATAGCAACGATCGCTGTATAAATGTGAATGGTCCCAAAAATGTGTCAAAAGTGTCCAAAGTGTCCACCGCAATGTCGCAGTCGTGAAAAAAATCGCAGATCGCGGCCATTACTAGTAAAAAATAAATAAAAATAAAAAAATGCAATGAATCTATCCCCTATTTTGTAGACGCTATAACTTTTGCGCAAACCAATCAATATACGCTTATTGCGATTTTTTTTTTACCAAAAATATGTAGAAGAATACATATCGGCCTAAATTGAGTAAAAAAATCTTTTTATTTTTTAAAATGGGATATTTATTATAGCAAAAAGTAAAAAATATTATGTTTTTTTTTCAAAATTGTCGCTCTTCTTTTGTTTATAGCGCAAAAAATAAAAACCGCAGAGGTGATCAAATACCACCAAAAGAAAGCTCTACTTGTGGGAAAGAAAAGGAAGTACATTTTGTTTGGGTGCCATGTCGCACGACCGCGCAATTGTCAGTTAAAGTGACGCAGTGCCGAATCGCAAAAAGTGCTCTGGTAAGGAAGGGGGTAAAATCCTCTGGGGCTGAAGTGGTTAAATACCCTTACCCAGAATTCACAGCGGGCAGACCACTCCCACCGGTCTGTTTCTGAGTAAAAGGGGTTCCCAACACATTTAGCCTGTTGCCTTTCCAACACTTACCGGTGGTGAACCTACCGGTCGAGTGGAAAATAGCACAACCCAGCCAAACTGGTATAGAAACCAGAACTTTAGTATATTTATTCTTTTCTTTTTTTTTTTTTAAAGTTTTTATTGAGTAAACAAAAGTGTAACAAAGATTTCTCCCTCGCAGGGGAGTCTGAGAAGTACAGCAAAAGAACATATGAATCAGTAGCGAATATCTAGAGCAGATACCGGGAATAAATGGCACTAATACAAAACAACTGAGTGCCCTGGGGGTACCATTGAGGGGCAGTTAAACAGTTATGCGGAATGATGCACAAAGATGTTCAAGTAAGTAACCCACCAGAGGGTCTGGTGCCCCGACACCCCAGCTGGGTTCAATCTGTGTCGGGGCTCCAGGGCCCTCCGGTCATGAGAAGCCTAGGAAGTCATTGTGCACTGGTTAAGAGTTATGCCCCGTACACACGGTTGGAAATTCCGACCACAAAATCGGTCTGATTTTTCCTGACGGACTTTGTCCGACACTGGTGTTGCATACACACGGTCGGACAAAGTTGTCGGAAAATCTGATCATTCTGAACATGGCGACGTTCGTTGCGTACGACGGAACTACGTAGAGGCTAGTAGCCAATAGCTTTGGTTTCGTCATTTGATCTGAGCATGCATGGCACTTTGTCCGTCGGAATTCCCTACACACGGTCGGAAAAAGTCCGATCGGATTTTGTAGTCAGAAAATTTGAGAGCAGGATCTCAAATTTTTTCCGTCGGAAATTCCAACGGAAAAAGTCAGATGGAGCCCACACACGGTCGGACTTTCCGACAACATTGTCCGATAGGACATTTTCCGTCGGAGAATCCGACCGTGTGTATGGGGCATTAGAAGGACATTGAGTCCCCACGGCGAGATCCCTGTTGGTCTCTAGATATAGACAGTGCCCTTAAGAGCAATATTGGTACTGTCCTATGAGGGACTGACCAACTGGTGTGTGGCACTTGAGAAAATTTGAAAAAAAAAAAGAAAAAGAATAAAAATTGATTTTTCACACTGATATTTGAGTACCTGTTCTCAGGAACATGAACGCCATCCTTCCCACCAGCAGGCGATGGCGGGAAGGGGGGGATAAGGAGGAAGAGATAGGAGAAAAGGTGGAAGAAGAGATAGGAGAAAGGAGGTAGGGGATCGAGGGCAAAGGGGTGCCTGTTTCGAGGAGAGCCTGAGGAGATCAAAGTATAATTATTCTGAGCCAAACTGCAGCTTCAGACAAACTTAAGGCCCATACACACGATCGGACTTTTTGACAACCAACATGCAAATTAGCTGTTTTGGACCAACATCCGACCGTGTGTACGCTCCATCGGACCAACTTTTTCCAGGTTTCCTCGGACTTTTGTTGGCTGTGCGAACGGACCAACTTTCTGCCAACAAAAGTCCGATGGACCAAAGTCCTACCGTGTGTACACAAAACCAACAGACTTTTGTACAAACCAATGCAGAACCAATGCAAAAGATCAGACAACAATACAGAAGTTGACCAAAGGTGGCGGTAAAGAGCAGAAAAACCAAGTGATTTGGTGAAAGTTGGCTGAAAAAAGTCCTGCCGTGTGTATGCAATACCAACTTGGGGCCGATGCCCTTTGGACAAAAATCCACAGGAAAGTTGGTCCACGGTCCGATCGTGTGTATGAGGCTTTAAATTTACAAAAATAATAGCGTCTGCTCATTAGGAGCAGGGCGCTACACTTGTAATTACACTTCAGTATACCATAGTAACATCTGACAAAAAGATCTAAAAATACCGAAGCAGCAGACTTTGTGAAAATTTATATTTTAGTCATTCTCAAAACGTTTGGCACTGCACCTTGCCTACAGGTGGGTAAAGAGGCTCCTATTGGCTATTGAAAGTATAGTTTTTACATTATTCCTAAAATACCTCTCTGGGACCCACTATGTGGCCAGGTAATGAAACACGGCTTGAAAGTAAACTCCTGGAGCCGTCCTTGCTTTAAAAAACAGAGCAGGTTTGAAGGAAACGGCTGACTTTATATACCGATGGCAGCCTCAACCCCCAAAATAATCCATCTGAGAATCTGAATTCCCCGCTGTTGATGGATGGTTAATAGCTTGGCTCACGGTGTCACAGCAGAACAGTCTTCGCTATTTTAACTCAACTCAGAACCTAAGTCGAACTAATCCTTAAACCAAATATTCAGTTCACTGGCTGACTAGAAGGAGAGCCATCATTTGCAAAGCCATTTTTTTTTTCCCTCCACGGTACAAATGAAATTGATCGTCTCGACTTCTCATGCAGTATTTTACTTTCTAAGAAAGAAATGCCGACAAAAACTACGAGCCGGCAAATTAATTACGAATCTTCTTAATATTCCGTATTGCTGTGTGTACAAATCAGAGGTTCTATTTTGGGCGCTACATGCTACGCAACGTGTTGAAATGTTCCATGCATGCTTGAGAAGCTACAAGCAAGGAAGATTATTATTCTGTCACAAGCAGAGGAGCTGTAAGCGTTCGCAAAGGGCCCGCGATAATTAACTTGTTATTCGGAAGTAAATCCATGAGCGTTTTTTGCAATGTTGTTCACACACAGTTTGTTTTCTTGTTTGTTTTCATCCCTGATGGAGCCGTGACAAAGTTGCTGTTGTCAATTAAAGTTCCATAAAAGTATATGCCTACAACTTACATCCGGGGGGGGGGGGGCAAAGGGTCATCGACCTGGATCATTACCGCATATTAGACATGTGCACAATAGAAAAATTTGTTTATTTTCGTTTTGTTTCTTTCTTTTCCGTTGATTCGTAACGATTCGTAAATTCACATTTACACAGCGATCATTGCTATAAAATTGCACTGATTGCACTGATGGTGTAAATGTGACTGGCTTCCATAACACCTTAGCAGTGCCACAGGCTGATCACCTCCATTGATGCAATAATTCATGCAAAAGGAGCCCCGACCAATTTTGAGTGCATACTATACTTTACATGGACATGCAGTCAACATTTCTGTATTAAAAATCCTTTTATTTATTGGTCTTATCATGTAATATTCAAATTTTTGGAGATACAAAATTTTGGGTTTTCACTAGCTGTAAGAGTAAAATTAAAAGAAAAAGAAAGAAATTCTTGACATATATCACTGGGTGTAATGAATCTATATAAAATACATGAGTTTCACTTTTTGAATTGAATTACTGAAATAAATACATTTTTTTGACGATATTCAAATTTTATGAGATGCACATGTATAATATATATATATATATATATATATATATACACAGTATCTCACTAAAGTGAGTACACCCCTCACATTTTTGTAAATATTTTATTCTATCTTTTCATGTGACAACACTGAAGAACTGACACTTGTCTACAATGTAAAGTAGTGAGTGTACAGCTTGTATAACAGTGTAAATTTGCCGTCCCCTCAAAATAACTCAACACACAGCCATTAATGTCTAAACCGCTGGCAGCAAAAGTGAGAACACCCCTAAGTGAAAATGTCCAAATTGTGCCCAATTGGCCATTTTCCCTCCCCGGTGTCATGTGACTCGTTAGTCTGAGGTGTAAATGGGGAGCAGGTGTGTTAAATTTGGTGTTATCACTCTTAATCCCATACTGATCACTGGAAGTTCAACATGACACCTCATGGCAAAGAACTCTCTGAGGATCTGAAAAAAAGAATTGTTGCTCTACATAAAGATGGCCTAGGCTATAAGAAGATTGCCAATACAGCATTTTAACAGGACAGGTTCCACTCAGAACAGGCCTCGCCATGGTCGACCAAAGAAGTTGAGTGCACAGGCTCAGCGTCATATCCAGAGGTTGTCTTTGGGAAATAGACGTATGAGTGCTGCCAGCATTGCTGCAGAGGTTGTAGGTGTGGGGGGTCAGCCTGTCAGTGCTCAGACCATACGCCGCACACTGCATCAAATTGGTCTGCATGGCTGTCATCCCAGAAGGAGGCCTCTTCTAAAGATGATGCACAAGAAAGCCTACAGTTTGCTGAAGACAAGCAGACTAAGGACATGGATTACTGGAACCACGTCCTGTGGTCTGATGAGACCAAGATAAACTTATTTGGTGTCAGATGGTGTCAGGCGTGTGTGGGGGCAACCAGGTGAGGAGGACAAAGACAAGTGAGTCTTGTCTACAGTCAAGCATGGTGGTGGGAGTGTCATGGTCTGGGGCTGCATGAGTGCTGTCGGCACTGGGGAGCTACAGATCATTGAGGGAACCATGAATGCCAACATGTACTGTGACATACTGAAGCCGAGCATGATCCCCTCCCTTCAGAGACTGGGCCGCAGGGCAGTATTCCAACATGATAACCACCCCAAACACACCTCCAAGACAACCACTGCCTTGCTAAAGAAGCTGAGGGTAAAGGTGATGGACTGGCCAAGCATGTCTCCAGACCTACCTAAACCCTATTGAGCATCTGTGGGACATCCTCAAACGGAAGGTGGAGGAGCGCAAGGTCTCCAACATCCACCAGCTCAGTGATGTCATCATGGAGGAGGGGAAGAGGACTGCAGTGGCAACCTGTGAAGTTCTGGTGACCTCCATGCCTAAGAGGGTTAAGGCAGTGCTGGAAAATAATGGTGGCCACACAAAATATTAACAATTTGGGCCCAATTTGGACATTTTCACTTAGGGGTGTACTCACTTTTGTTGTCAGCGGTTTGGACATTAATGGTGTGTTGAGTTATTTTGAGGGGACAGCAAATTGACACTGTTATACAAGCTGTACACTCACTACTTTACATTGTAGACAAGTGTCATTTCTTCAGTGTTGTCACATGAAAAGTTAGAAGAAAATATTTACAAAAATGTGTGGGGTGTACTCACTTTTGTGAGATACTATATACCCTGTTTCCCTGAAAATAAGACCTAGCGTGATTGTCGGTGATGGCTGCAATATAAGCCCTACCCCCCAAATAAGCCCTACCCTGTTTCCTTGAAAATAAGCCCTACCCGGAAAAAAAAGACCTATAAGGACTTTAACTAGGGCTTATTTTGGGGGTAGGGCTTATATTGCAGCACACACCGACAATCACGCTTGGTCTTATTTTCGGGGGGAAAAAGGGTAAATAGATACAGATATATCTATCTATCTATCTATCTATCTATCTATCTATCTATCTATCTATCTATCTATCTATCTATCTATCTATCTATCTATCTATATATCTATATCTATCTATATCTATCTATATCTATCTATCTATCTATATATATATATATATATATATATATATATATATATATATATACATATTCATATATTTATATATATATATATATATATATATATATATATATATATATATATATATATATATATATATATATATATATATATATATATATATATATATATATAATATATATATATATATATATATATACAGTGGTGTGAAAAAGTGTTTGCCCCCTTCCTCATTTCCTGTTCCTTTGCATGTTTGTCACACTTAAGTGTTTCGGAACATCAAACCAATTTAAACAATAGTCAAGGACAACACAAGTAAACAAAATGCAATTTGTAAATGAAGGTGTTTATTATTAAAGGTGAAAAAAAATCCAAACCATCATGGCCCTGTGTGAAAAAGTGATTGCCCCCTAAACCTAATAACTGGTTGGGCCACCCTTAGCAGCAACAACTGCAACCAAGCGTTTGCGATAACGTGCAATGAGGCTTTTACAGCGTCCTGGAGGAAT
>CM053033.1:227635855-227840855 GCA_028564925.1 Lithobates sylvaticus
TACTGTTAGACATGTGCACAACAAAAAAATTTGTTTATTTTCGTTTCGTTTTTTTCGTTTCCGAAAAAAATTTGTTTATTTACGTTTCGTTTTTTTCGTTTCCGTTGATTCGTAACGATTCGTAAATTCGTAAGTCGTCGGTGTTCCTATTCGTAACGATTCGTACATTCGTAAGAGTTATTTCTTCATTGATTAGTTTTTTCGTTAGTTTAATTTTCGTTTATTCGTTTATTCGAAATTCGGACGCATTCGTATTTATTCGTACATTCGTAACATTTGTAGATTCGTAATCAGAGCATAATTCATAATTTTATGTAATGTGTATGCTATTATTACATTTTAATAATTTACGAATCGAAAAAAAAAGTTACGAATCGAAAAAAAAAAGTTACGAATGTACAAATTTTTTCGTTCAATCTATTCGAAGCACGTTAAGAGGCACCATTGTAAAGCCCCATACACACGGTCGGATTTTTGCATGGATTCTGTCCGATCGGACAATGTTGTTGAAAAATCAGACCATGTGTATGCACCATCGGACAGTGTACGTCGGATTGTCCGACGGACAAAGTCCTATCTCCTGCTGGATAGATTTGCCGACAACACGGTCCGATCACACCAAATCCGATCGTGTGTGCGGTTGTCCGACCGGACAAAGTGCTACGCATGCTCAGATCACATTACAAGACCAAAGCTATTGGCTACTAGCCTCTACGTAGTCCCGTCGTAAGCAACAAACGTCATCACGTTCAGAATGATCGGATTTTCCGACAACTTTGTCTGACCGTGTGTACGCAAAACCAACATCAGACAAAGTATGACGGACCTGGTCCTCGGATAATCCGCGCGTGTGTATGGGGCTTTAGAGACACGGAAAATTACCAATTCAACAAAAAAAAAAAAGTTACGAATGTACGAATTTTTTCGTTCATTTTCGTTGTTCCTGTTTTAGTTTTTTGGAGTTTCTTCATTTATACATTCTGTGTTTCTAGATTTTTTTTCTTTGGATTTTCGTTGTTTCTCGGATTCGTACGATTCGAATGATTCGTTAATCGGATTCGAACGATTCGTTATTCGGATTTGTCCGATTCGAACGATTCGTTCATTCGTACGAAAACGAACGACCGAAAATAACGAAAAAAAACAAAAGCGAAAAAAAATGAAACGAATTGCACATGTCTATTTACTATAGGACGAGTGGTTTTAGGACGGCCAAGGTTCTCGTTTATCCAGGTTTATCCAGGTCATTGTATAGTGCAAGGTTTCTCAATTAGGGTTCCTCCAGAGGTCGCTAGGGGTTCCTTGAACAAGGAACTATTTCTGCTTCTCAGATAAGTTGCCACTGAGACCATTGATCTTTTTAACCATAAGTAAAGTAAGGCCCCTTTCACACTTGTGTGACTTTAAAGTCACGTGATTTTACCGCGATTTTGCCGCGATTCGCGGCCGAGATTTTTGCCGCGATTTTGCCGAGACTTCGGCGCGATTTCAAGGAATGCCTGTGTAAGTGGCATCAAAATCGGACCAAAGTAGTGCAGGGACTACTTTGAAGTCGGAGCGACTTGAAGTCGTACTAATATGAATGGCTGTCATTGGAAATCATGGGAAAACGACTTGTCATGCTACTTTGCAGTCCCAAATCCCACAAGTCGCACAAGTGTGAAAGGGGCCTAATTCTTCCCAATGACCACAAATATAAGGAGCATTCTGCCCACTGGCCTTCACACTAAAGCCCCATACACACGGTCGGACAATCGCGGACCAGGTCGGTCGGATCCTGTCCGTCATACTTTGTCTGATGTTGGTTTTGCGTACACACGGTCGGACAAAGTTGTCGGAAAATCCGATCATTCTGAACGTGGTGACGTTTGTTGCGTACGACGGGACTACGTAGAGGCTAGTAGCCAATAGCTTTGGTCTTGTAATGTGATCTGAGCATGCGTAGCACTTTGTCCGGTCGGACAACCGTACACACGATCGGATTTGGTGTGATCGGACCGTGTTGTCGGCAAATCTTTCCAGCAGGAGATAAGACTTTGTCCGTCGGACAATCCGACGTACACTGTCCGATGGTGCATACACACGGTCTGATTTTTCAACAACATTGTCCGATCGGACAGAATCCATGAAAAAGTCCGACCGTGTGTATGGGGCTTTAGGCCCCTTTCACACTTATACGACTTGCCCCACGATTTGGGACTGCAAAGTAGCATGAAAAGTCGTTCCCCATGATTTTCAATGACAGCCATTCATATTAGTACGACTTCAAGTCGTTCCGACTTCAGAGTAGTCCCTGCACTACTTTGGTCCGATTTTGATGCCACTTACACAGGCATTCCTTGAAATCACGGCAAAATCGCGGCAAAATTTGCAGCCGCAGTAAAAGCGTGAGACTTTTAAGACGCACACGTGTGAAAGGGGTCTTTGTAAGTCCGATCGTTTGTAGAGAATTCCGACGGACAAAGTGCCACGCATGCTCAGATCAAATTAGGAGACCAAAGCTATTGGCTAGTAGCCTCTACGTAGTTCCGTCGTACGCAATGAACGTCACCACGTTCAGAATGATCGGATTTTCCGACAACTTTGTCCGACCGTGTGTATGCAACACCAGTGTCGGACAAGATCCGTCGGAAAAAATCTGACGGATTTTTTGGTCGGAATTTCCAACCGCGTGTACGGGGCATTAGACGACGTGTTGTCACCCCATTAAAGAAGAAGGATTACTCAGTCTTATTTCAGTGAAAGCTGCAGATTTGAAAAATGAGATATTTGAAGATTGGTTACATCTGCTTTAATAGAACAGCTTCTTTCAGATGATAAAACCAGTAAAGGGCTTTGGCTCTTTTATGTCTCTCGCTGTTCTTCCATGAACTCTCCCACTTCTCGGCTTATAAGTAAAATCCAGATATCTAAACTAAGTGCAGACCTCCCATTAAACGCAGATGCTTGGTAACCCTACCCATCTCTCGTTGCTGCTAAAGTCATGTTGAGTCCTGTAGTCTTCATCAATATTTAATGAATCCCTTTGGAAGCACACTTTTATAATTGCTCTTTATTTTAAAAGCACAAAAGCCTCTTTTATATTTTGATTTCCAGCCTCTCCCAACAATTAAAACTCAGCTTGTTCCAGTTCTTACTGTCTATTTTTTATTTTTTTTTCCAATACAACATGTGTTAATCATTAGCGTAGGTTTGAGTATCTCAGAGCGTCCAACATGGAGAGGTCGAAAGGCTACCATAGATGAAAAATTAAGTTTTATGAAACTCCCGGATTATTTGCTGATCTCAACAGTTTCTGATATTGCTGCAATAATAATGAGAAATTTGCAAAGATGAAATCCCCAACAGGGAACGTTTCAGCCCGTTGCTTAATACTGTACTCAAAGCTTACAGGAAATGACTAAGGGCGAGGCATGTTGTTCAGATTTTGTTATACGCCTTTACAACATGTTTTTGGCATAGCTTTATATTGGTTTCCAATAACCTTCTGTGTGTTCCTCAAGCACTGCTGGAGGTCCAGAACAGCAAACACCAGTTCATTGAGGGAACCATGAATGGCAACATGTACTGTGACATACTGAAGAAGAGCATGATCCCCAACATGATAACCACCCCAAACACACCTCCAAGACGACCACTGCCTTGCTAAAGAAGCTGAGGGTAAAGGTGATGGACTGGCCAAGCATCTCTCCAGACCTAAACCCTATTGATCATCTGTGGGGCATCCTCATACGGAAGGTGGAGGAGCGCAAGGTCTCTAACATTCACCAGCTCCGTGATGTCGTCATGGAGGAGGGGAAGAGGACTCCAGTGGTGACCTGTGAAGCTCTGGTGACCTCCATGTCCAAGAGGGTTAAGGCAGTGCTGGAAAATAATGGTGGCCACACAAAATATTGACACTTTGGGCCCAATTTGGACATTTTCACTTAGGGGTGTACTCACTTTTGTTGCCAGCGGTCTAGACATTAATGGCTGTGTGTTGAGTTATTTTGAGGGGACAGCACATTTACACTGTTATACAAGCTGTACACTCACTACATTACATTGTAGAAAGTGTCATTTCTTCAGTGTTGTCACATGAAAAGATAGAATAAAGTATATACAAAAATGTGAGGGGTTTACTTGTGAGATACTGTAGTTATCTATCTCTAGGGCCGCCAATTTAAAGTCCCAGTTTCCATTCCCATTAGTTCATCAGCCAGGCAAACAGCAACTTCACACTTTGATTCCAGAAATCACAGTCCTTGAAGGTTGCCTTTTTAAAAGTTTATTCCTGTAACCTCTGGGGGAATCTAAAATGGAAAAGGACCTGGGGGGTCCTAGTAGACGATAGGCTCAGCAATGGCATGCAATGCCAAGCTGCTGCTGACACAGCAAACAGAATATTGGCATTAAAAAGGGGATTCATTCCAGAGATAAAACAATAATTGTTCAGCTCTACAAGACTCTGGTCCAGCCGCACCTGGAGTATGCTTTCCAGTTCTGGGCACCAGTCCTCAGGAAGGATGTACTGGAGATGGAGCGAGTACAAAGAAGGGCAACAAAGCTAATAAAGGGTCTGGAGGATATTAGATATGAGGAAAGGTTGCGAGCACTGAACTTATTCTCTCTGGAGAAGAGACGCTTGAGAGGGGCTATGATTTCAATATACAAATACCGTACTGGTGACCCCACAATAGGGATAAAACTTTTTTGCGGAAGGGAGTTTATCTCTTCTTTAGAAGAAAAGAGGTTTAACCTTAAACTACGTAGAGGGTTCTTTACTGTAATGCCCCGTACACACGGTCGGAAATTCCGACGGAAAATGTCCTATCGGACCATGTTGTCGGAAAATCCAATCGTGTGTGGGCTCCATCGGACTTTTTCCGTCGGAATTTCCGAGAGCAGGATCTCAAATTTTCTGAAAACAAAAATCCTATCGGACTTTTTTCCGATCGTGTGTCGAGAATTCCGACGGACAAAGTGCCACGCATGCTCAGATCAAATCATGAGACCAAAGCTATTGGCTACTAACGTGAACGTAGTCCCGTTGTACGCAACGAACATCACAACGTTCAGAATGATCGGATTTTCCGACAACTTTGTCCGACCGTGTGTATGCAACACCAGTGTCGGACAAAATCCGTCGGAAAAAATCTGACGGATTTTGTGGTCGGAATTTCCGCATAAGAGCGGCGAGGATGTGGAATCCCCTTCCACAGGCGGTGGTCTCATCGGCGGGGGGGGGGGGGGGGGGGCATTGATAGTTTCAAGAAACTATTAGATAAGCACCTGAACGACCACAACATACCGGGATATACAATGTAATACTGACATATCATCACACACATAGTTTGGAATTGATGGACGTGTCTTTTTTCAACCTCACCTACCATGTAACTATGTAACAACTTGGATGGGATTTGGCGTGCTGTGGGATACTCCACATCACTAACGGGAACAATGAGGACACTCTTCCTTGTAGTAGCTCTGCTAAACGGTTCATTAAGCAGTGGGATATTAAGTGTACAGCACTAGGGCACCAATGGGGATGTTCTAGGTAGCTTTTTTTTCGGGACGGGGGTGGTAAAGCAAACAGTCCATGAAATACTTCCCCCTTTAGGTCAGTACTCAGTGTCTTTCCAGCTTGGATTGGTACACTCTTATTCCAGCAGACAGGCTCCTCTGTGAACTCCCAGGGCAGGACTTCAGTGGCACCCCTCTTTAGTCCCTGATAGGGTTTGTGGCTGAACAGGCCCTCTCAGCATGTCTGGAACCCGAATGAGCAAGCTGAACTTTCAGCAAGACATCCTCCCAGGCTGGGAAATTCTCCTCCTGGACAAGAACCTAGGTCTCTGGACTCCAGACTATTTATACACATTCCAGCCACCATCTGGACACACCTTTCCAGGAATTGGCTGGGGCTGCATAAATATTCGGCCTGCCTATCTGACTCTTCCAACCACTATATTCTGAAAATCTCCATGAGGAGAGCTTTGATAGCTGATTGGAGGCAAGTGGCACCCCCCTCCCCATTTTACACAGCACAAAGGGACAGAACTAAGGCTGTCAATCACAGGCTGTGTGCTGGAGATTTCTCCCCTATCACCCTTTCTCTCTTGGTGTCAGGAAAACCTGTCAGAAGTGATTCCTGCTGATAGCAGAGGAAGAAGGCAGCAGACAGAAATGACACTTAGTGCTCTGGATTATGACAAGTACCCTCTATAGAGGGGTACGCTTTGTTCATATTTCATGTCTGAGGTTTACAGCCACTTTAAATAAAAGAAAACCATTTCATGATATATTTTGATACATTTTCAGATAGTAGTGTAGCGCCTCCTAGGGTTGCTAGAGTAGACAAGCCTGTGTGTTTTATTTCTGGGTCGGGTGAGTGACTCAGGTAGGCTGAGTCCTAGCCCTGGTATGTAATCCTAGCCCTGGTATATAGTTCTAGCCCTGGTATATAGTCCTAGCTCTGGTATATAGTCCTAGCCCTGGTATGTAATCCTAGCCCTGGTATGTAATCATAGCCCTGGTATATAGCCCTAGCCCTGGTATATAGTTCTAGCCCTGGTATGTAGTCCTAGCCCTGGTATGTAGTCCTAGCCCTGGTATATAGTCCTAGCCCTGGTATATAGTCCTAGCTCTGGTATGTAATCCTAGGCCTGGTATGTAATCCTAGCCATGGTATGTAGACCTAGCCCTGGTATATAGTTCTAGCCCTGGTATGTAGTCCTAGCCCTGGTATGTAGTCTTAGCCCTGGTATGTAGTCCTAGCCCTGGTATATAGTCCTAGCCCTGGTATATAGTCCTAGCCCTGGTATGTAATCCTAGCCATGGTATGTAGTCCTAGCCATGGTATGTAGTCCTAGCCCTGGTATATAGCCCTAGCCCTGGTATATAGTCCTAGCCCTGGTATATAGTCCTAGCCCCGGTATGTAATCCTAGCCCTGGCATGTAATCCTAGCCATGGTATGTAGACCTAGCCCTGGGATATAGTTCTAGCCCTGGTATGTAATCCTAGCCCTGGTATGTAATCCTAGCCCTGGTATGTAGTCCTAGCCCTGGTATGTAGTCCTAGCCCTGGTATATAGTTCTAGCCCTGGTATGTAGTCCTAGCCCTGGTATATAGTCCTAGCCCTGGTATATAGTCCTAGCCCTGGTATGTAATCCTAGCCCTGGTATGTAGTTCTAGCCCTGGTATATAGTCGATCACTGCTCTCGATGACAAGGAGCAGTGATCTTGTTTACAATTCCCCGTTCTGCGGCTCCGTCACACGATCGCCGGAAGACCCGCCAATTAAAGGGGACGTACAGATACACCCATTTGCCCACCGCTGCCATTGTGCCAATTTATATCGGCATGCATCGGTCGGAAAGTGGATAATGTGAAAATGGGCATCAAGGGCAGCAAAGGGGTAAAACTGTATGACACTAATACAGTGATCAGTGCTAAAGAAAAATGCACTCTCACTGTACTAATGACTCTGGCAGGGAAAGGGTTACCATTGGGGGTGATCAAAGGGTTAACAGTGTGCCTAGCCTGGGCTTTCTCAATGTGGGGGAGGTGCTTTGACTAGGGGAAGGCATGGATCTTGTGTTCCTGCTTTGCAGAGACAAAGGATCACTACCTTCTCTACTGATAGAACAGCAATCTGCCTTGTTTACATAGATTACCGCTCTGTCTGTGTAATGTCTAATCAGCAGGTGGCGGCGGACATCGGGGACCGCCAGTGGGCTCCCGCTGTGTGTGATGACAATGGGAGTGGGTCGTCGACAAGCGGGCACACGCGCCCCAGACCCGGGAGTGTCAGAAAACTGTCAGAAAAATGGGCAGCAAAGGGTTAAAACTGTTTCGGGATTTTCGGATAATTTTGTGTTCGCCTTGAACAGTGATAAATAAAAGAACAAATTCGTTTTTGCTAGGTCAGATCTGACTATACAATCCAATTATTTTTTATGAATGTAAAACCCAAGCAAGATCATAAAAATATTCATTGTTTAAAACAAAAAAAAACAAAAAACAAAAAAAAAGAAGAAGATGTAGCATAAAACGACAATGGATGCTACACTGTATTCAGTTCTCTTTTATGCTTGTCTCTTTTTGGCTTTTATCATGAAGATACTGCCTTCAGTTGCCCTAGATATTTTTATCTAATGTCTGATATGAGACAATAAAATTTCTTATTATCCTGAAACTAAAATAAAACGCTACGGAGGGGCCTGAGTTGGGAAAATGCAGCTGTTCTTGATGGATTTAATAAACCGCGGCCCAGCTCTTTGTGTGGTACATTCTCTCCCTGTATGGGAGTCCAACTAAATAAGTGAAGTAGCGGAGGCTTTCATCTTGGCACCAGATGGGTAGTTTTGGGATACTTTGTAGCAAAGAGGGGGCAGTGCTGCGATTAAGTAGCTGCAGTCTAAAGGTATAAGAGGTAGAAATGAGTGGGGGCTAGATAAGAAGGGTACTACATTCAATATACACTGATCAGCTATAACATTATGGCCACCCACCTAATATTAAGAAGGTTCCTCTTTTGCCACCAAAAAAGCCCTTGGTCTTTGAGTAATGGACTCCACTAGACATGTGCACAACAAAAAAATGTGTTTATTTTCGTTTCGTTTTTTTCGTTTCCAAAAAAAACCTCGTTTTTTTTTCGTTTCGTTTTTTTCGTTTCCGTTGATTCGTAACGATTCGTAAATTCGTAAGTCGTCGGTGTTCGTATTCGTAACGATTCGTACATTCGTAAGAGTTATTTTTTCGTTGATTCGTTTTTTCGTTAGTTTAATTTTCGTTTATTCGTTTATTCGAAATTCGGACGCATTCGTATTTATTCGTACATTCGTATCATTCGTAGATTCGTAATCGGAGCATAATTCGTAATTTTATGTAATGTGTATGCTATTATTACATTTTAAGAGACACAGAAAATTACGAATCGAAAAAAAAAGTTACGAATGTACGAATTTTTTTCGTTCAATCCATTCGAAGCACATTAAGCAACGCCATTGTAAGAGACGCGGAAAATTCTGAATCAAAAAAAAAAAAAAAAGTTACGAATTTACTAAATTTTTCGTTCAATCCATTCGAGGCACGTTAAGCAGCGCCATTGTAAGGGACACAGAAAATTAGCAATTCAACAAAAAAAAAAAAGTTCCGAATGTACGAATTTTTTCGTTCATTTTCGTTGTTCCTGTTTTCGTTTTTCGGATTTTCTTCATTCGTATATTCGTTGTTTCTAATTAGTTTTTTTTTGGATTTTCATTGTTTTTCGGATTCGTTCGATTCGAATGATTCGTTAAATCGGATTTGTTCGATTCGAACGATTCGTTATTCGTTAACATTTTTAGCGAATCATTCGTTCATTCGTACGAAAACGAGCGAACGAAAATAACAAAAAAAAAACGAAAAAACGAAACGAATTGCACATGACTCCACTAGACCTCTGTAGGTATGTTGTGGTATCTGGCACGGATGTTAGTAGCAGATCCTGTAAGTTGCGAGGTGGGGCCTCCATGCACACCCCACAGACGCTCGAATGGATTAAGATCTTAAACATTTTGGAAGCCATGTCAACACTTCAAACTCATTGATGTGTTCCTCAAACCATTTATGGACCATTTTTCCCATATGGCAGGGCACATTATTCTGCTGAAAGAGGCCACTGCCATCAAGGAATACCAACAGTGTTTCAGTAGGTGGTACATGTCTAGTAACATCCACATGAATGGCAGGACCCAAGGTTTCCCAGCAAAACATTTGCCCAAACCTTCACCCTGCCTCCACCTTTACTCGGCCTCAACAATGCTAATTTCTTTAACCACTTCAGCCCTGGACCAATTGGCAGCCAAAGGACCAGGCCCCTTTTTGCGATTCGGCACTGCGTCGCTTTAACTGACAATTGCGCGGTCGTGCGACATGGCTCCCAAACAAAATTGGCGTCCTTTTTTCCCCACAAATAGAGCTTTCTTTTGGTGGTATTTGATCGCCCCTGCGGTTTTTATTTTTTGCGCTATAAACAAAAATAGAGCGACAATTTTGAAAAAAAATGCAATATTTTTTTACTTTTTGCTATAATAAATATCCCCAAAAAATATATAAAAAAACATTTTTTTCCTCAGTTTAGGCCGATACGCATTCTTCCACATATTTTTGGTAAAAAAAAATCGCAATTAGCGATTATTGATTGGTTTGCGCAAAAGTTATAGCGTTTACAAAATAGGGGATAGTTTTATAGCATTTTTTATTAATATTTTTTTTTTTACTAGTAATGGCGGCGATCAGCGATTTTTATTGTGACTGCGACACTATGGCGGACAAATCGGCCTTTTTTGACACATTTTTGGGACCCTTGTCATTTATACAGCAATCAATGCTATTTAAATGCATTGATTCCTGTATAAATGACACTGGCAGTGAAAGAGTTAACCACTAGGGGGCGGGGAGGGGTTATGGTCTGTGACGTGTATTTTTTTTTTAAATTAGGGGCAGGGCTGACGTCTGACGTCACTGATCGGCTTTCCCGATGACAGGGAACAGCCGATCAATGACAGGCAGTGTAGGAAGCGCGGGGAGAGGTTTGTTTACACCCCGTTCTTCAGCTCTGTGACCTGATCGCGGGACACCAGCGGCGATCAGGTCCGCTGGTCCCGCAGTCGTGGTCACAGAGCTCCCGACCGGGTCGCGAGCGCGCCGCTGGTGGGGCGCGTGTGACCCATGGCTGGCCTCTTAAAGGACCACGTACCTATACGTAGTTTTGCCTAGCCGTGCCATTCTGCAGACGTATATCGGCGTGAGGCGGTCGGGAAGCGGTTAACTGTGAATATGGATTTTATGCGTGACTTTGTCTCATCGTAGAATACCAATATAGCAGTACTACTTCATACGACATGCCCCTGAAGAAAGGACTCTACACAGGTCCAGAAACGCGTTGGGATTAGTATTGAAGGACCTGCTTTTTTATACTCATATCTGTCATATGATTTTGTTTATGATGTATATGTAAATCTTGTTCTGGTGTTGTACGCACCAGAACAAGATTTACATATACAGCATAAACTAAATCATATGACAGATATATATAAAAAAAGCAGGTCCTTCAATACTAAACCCAACGCGTTTCTGGACCTGTGTAGTAATACATTTCTACACTTTTTTCATCAATTGTTGATCAGTTGCCTTAAAAGTTGTTTGGTATTCCTTGGGGGGTACTCCCTTGTTTATAAAATTGTTCATTTTGGGATGTTGGCAACATATGGGTCTTTTCAGTTGGATTTCTATAAATTACTCCACCGGCTTGCCTTCTTCCCATACAGCACCTTTCTGCTATCTCCTTGCCAGGTAAGTGGCGCACACCAGGTTCGTGCGGTGAGGTCGGTGGCTGGTGAGGCACTGGCTAGTATCAGAGCCAGATACGCACAGGTTACATACGCTACGATAGAGTGAGAGCAATAATTCTAGCACTAGACCTCCTCTGTAACTCTAAACTTGTAACCTGTTAACATTTTTACAGAGTCGTCTATGGAGATTTTTAAGTTTGGGGCCAATCCACGAGTGTGCGCAATTTTAAAGCGTGACATGTTAGGTATCTATTTACTTGGCGTAAAATCATCTTTCACATTATACAAAAAAATACGGCTAATTTTAGTGTTTTATTTTATATTTATTCAAAAAAATGTTTATTTCCACAAAAAAACGTGTTTGAAAAATTGCTGCTCAAATATCGTGTGACATAAAAAAGTTGTAACGACCACCATTTTATTCTTTAGGGTGTCCGCTAAAAAAAAATATATATATATATATATATATATATATAGATAGAATGTTTGGGGGTTCTGAGTAATTTTCGAGCCAAAAAATTATGATTACTACATGTAGGAGAGAAGTGTGTGGGTGGCAAGGGGTTAATTACCATAAGTATTATACAAATTATTATATATTATTTTAAGGTCATTTACCATATTTTCCAAAACTGTTCCTGTTAAGCAGGTGGTATAATGGACAAATTACTGAAGTTTCACAATAAATAGATAAATAATAAATTATTATCTTATAACATATAGCATAATAATATATGATTTAGCTTTTCAGCAGCAGATTGTCATTCTCCCTCTTAACTGTGTGAGGAAAAACATGGGATTGTGGGTAAATCTTATACAGATAAACACATATTTTTTGTTTGTAGTTAAGAGGGCTGGGCTGGAAGGGAGCATTTGTATTTTAGACACGCCCTCTTCTATGACACTGCAGTGAGAGGCGTGCCTCCACAGCAGCATTTTTATTGGACAGCTGGGACCAATGGTACTTTACCATTGTTCCAAGACTCCAAGCTGTCCATTGAGCTCATTGCCTTTGACAAGAAGTGAGGAGAGGCTCTGTGAGCTCATCCTCTCTGTCTGCTGCAAACAGAGTGCCGGCTTGTATTAAAACTGGCCGCTCTGTATGTAGCTTCTGACAGGCTGCGCACGGACCCCCGTATCTCCTGGAACCATAGTTCATAGGAGCCCCAAATTTTGACCAGTGGTGGGGTAGGACCACCACTGGTCAAAAGAGGTCCCACCAGCAGTGTTACCAGTCCTGTGAAGCCTCTGCTCTAAGGTGCTTACAGTTGTACTCAGAGGCATAGCTTGAAGCTTGTGGGCACCCAAAGCAAAAGTTGACCTGGGGCCCCTCCACTACCACCCGCCACTTCCACTGCGTGCCAAGATACTCCCACCATTTTTCTTTTGTTTTTGTTCTATTTTCATGGCAGGTGAGGCTCTACCTTACCTGCCTCCCCTGACTGCATGTCCCTGACGGCCATCCGCATGATGTTAAAGAGAACACGATGTATCAGACCAGGCCACGGCCACCTTCTTCTATTGCTCTGTGGTCCAGTTCTGATGCTCATGTGCCCATTGTAGGCACTTTTGACTATGGACATGGGTCAGCATGGGCACCCTGGCCGGTCTGCGGCTACGCGGCCCCATACACAACAAACTGCGATGCTCTGTGTGTTCTGACACCTTTCTATCAGAACCAGCATTCACTTTTTCAGCAATTTGATCTACTCTACAGTATCTCTTCAATTGGATCATACTATACGGGCCAGCCTTCGCCCCCCCTAAGTGTATACTTGGCTGCCCATGATCCTCTCTTCAGGTTGCCAGTTTTCCATCCTTGGACCACTTTTGGTAGGTCCTGACCAGTGTTGGTCATCTTACTTTAAAAAAGTAATTAGTTAAGTTACAAATTACTTCTCCCAAAAAGTAATTGCGTTAGTAACTCAGTTACTACATTGGAAAAGTAATTAGTTACGCAGCAAAGTAACTGACTTTTTTTTAAATATTCTATACATGTAACTAAGGGGTCTAGTATTACTGTAAGCAAGGGGCGCATTTATTATTATTGTTATATATCGTGTAACCAAGGGGCTGCTCTAATTATTACTCTAACCAAGGGGCAGATCTGTTATAGCGTGTAAGCAAGGGGCGGGTCTATTATTATTATATCATGTAAGGGGCGGGTCTATTATTATTATATCATGTAAGGGGCGGGTCTATTATTATTATATCATGTAAGGGGCGGATCTATTATTATTATATCGTGTAAGGGGCGGGTCTATTATTATTATATCATGTAAGGGGCGGATCTATTATTATTATATCGTGTAAGGGGCGGGTCTATTATTATTATATCGTGTAAGGGGCGGGTCTATTATTATTATATTGTGTAAGGGGTGGATGGCTACAGAAGAGGGCGAATGTTAAATTAATGGGCAGAGCTCGATATATAACAATAATAATAAATGCGCCCCTTGGTTACAGTAATACTAGACCCTCCCCTTAGTTACACGATAGACACCCCTTGCAGAGTAGCACGAGCATCAGGAGCGTGTGGCATCGCCTCGTACAATTACATGTCAACTGCGCCTGCGTGGTGTAGAGTTTAGGTTCGGCAATTTTCATAAGCTCTGTAGTCCTTCGTACTGCGCAAGCACTGCACCTGCGCAGTACAGGGGGGTCCTTATCTGGCGGGGGAACTTTTTTGGAAGGACACCGGAATTACACTACTACCATCTAGTGGCAGTAGAAGTAATTGAGGTAATGCCGCCTAAGTATTGGGAACTGCGTTACCATGAGGGGAAAAGTAATCAGTTAGATTACTCGTTACCCTCTAAAGTAACTGCGTTATGTAACACGTTTATTTTAACTCAGTTACTTACATCACTGGTCCTGACCACTGCAGACTGGGAACATCCCACAAGAGCTGCAGTTTTGGAGTTGCTCTGACCCAGTCATCCAGCCATTACAATTTGGCTCTTGTCAAAGTTGCTCTGATCCTTACATTTGTCCATTTTTTCAGCTTTCAACATGTTAACTTCACAGACAACATGTTCACTTGTATGCCTAATATATCCCACTGACTTTCAGGTGCCATTGTCACAAGATGAGAGTAAAGCCCCATACACACGGTCGGAAAATCCGACCACCAAATCCATCGGATTTGATTCCGACGGATTTAGTCCGACACTGGTGTTGCATACACACGGTCGGACAAAGTTGTCAGAAAATCCGATCATTCTGAACGTGGTGACGTTTGTTGCATACGACGGGACTACGTAGAGGCTAGTAGCCAATAGCTTTGGTCTTGTAATGTGATCTGAGCATGCGTGGCACTTTGTCCGTCGGAATTCGCTACACGCGATCGGAATTGATGTGATCGGACTTTGTTGTCAGAAAAACTATCCAGCAGGAGATAGAACTTTGTCCGTAGGATGGAAACTGTCCGATGGTGCCTACACACGGTCGGAATTTCCGACAACATTGTCCGATAGGACAAAATCCATGGGAAAATCCGACCGTGTGTATGGGGCATTACTCTACCAAGATGTGACATTTGAATGACCTACAGGATGTAATTCAGTAAAAAAACATACGTATGCCTACTTTTGCATTACTTTTGCTAAAGCCCTCATATAAAAAAAGGTTGGAGCATTTTGATTCGGGGCATTGCTATGACTATGACTCATATCACTCGTAATGTGGCATCAGGAAAGAACTCCTGTAATTTTAGGAAGGTATCAAGAAGGAATCCCCCTCCCGCAACCACCATGTAACAATATGACTATTTGCCTGGAGATGGGCTTTAATATATATTGAAGAGCATAGGTTTCATTCTGAAGATATGTTGTTCCCCAGTCACTGCAGAAATCTCTGATGATAATGTGTGTGAATCTGGGTTGGGTGCCAAATCCTGACTTCATGTTCTGGAGGAACAGTCCAGTCTGGGCTAAAGAACAACAGATGGCTTTGGAGAATTATCAAATGCTGATTCATGCAGAGAAGTTCTGTTTCGGGATGCTTCATGTTCTCTGATTACATGCGTCTGCTTGTCTGCATTTCATAACCAGCGGCAGACACCAGGAAAATAACCGGCTTTCCTTACCCCTGCTTATGATGTACATGACAGGAGTGCATTATGTACATAGTGCAGGGGTCAGAAGCAGGTGATGTAAATAGTGCAGGGGTAAGGAACTGGTGATGTACATAGTGCAGACAGGAGTGCACTATGTACAGAGTGCAGGGTCAGGAGCAGGTAGTGTACAGAGTGCAGGGATCAGAAGCGGGTAGTGTACAGTGTTCAGGGGTCAGGAGCGGGTAGTGTACAGAGTGCAGGGGTCATGAGAAGGTAGTGTACATAGTGCTGGGATCAGGAGTGGGTAGTGTACAGAGTGCAAGGATCAGGAACGTGTAGTGTACAGAGTGCAAGGATCAGGAGCGGGTAGTGCACATAGTGCAGGGATCAGGAGCGGGTAGTGCACATAGTGCAGGGATCAGGAGTGGGTAGTGTACAGTGTTCCGGGGTCAGGAGTGGTTAGTGTACAGAGTGCAAGGGTCAGGAGTGGGTAGTGTACAGGGGTCAGGAGCAGGTACTGTACAGAGTGCAGGGATCAGGAGCTGTTAGTGTACAGAGTGCAAGGGTCAGGAGCGGTTAGTGTACAGAATGCAGGGGTCAGGAGCAGGTAGTGTACATAGTGCAGGGATCAGGAGCGGGTAGTGCACATAGTGCAGGGATCAGGAGCGGGTAGTGCACATAGTGCAGGGATCAGGAGTGGGTAGTGTACAGAGTGCAGGGATCAGGAGCGGATAGTGCACACAGTGCAGGAATCGGGAGAGGGTAGTGTAAAGAGTGCAGGGATTAGGAGTGGTAGTGTCAGGTCACCCTGAGGCTAGGTGACAGATGCACACCGTAGGGATCAGGAGAGCACCGCAAGGTAGTGGACCCTATGGCTGACTGCAGCGGACGGGAGTCCAGGTGATTCGGAACACAGGGCCGCTGGACACCAAGACGGATCCCACCGGGGTTAGAGCGTAAGATTCCCTGGGGCGCGGAGTCTAAGAGCCAGCTGGTATTCACCAGAGCCTCTAGTGGTGAGGATGGACTGGGCTGCAACTGGCTCCAGGTCGCGACCCCCAGGGTCCCCCAGCTCACACCCACAGTAGGCAACAGGAGGACAGGGATAGTGAGGGATAAGCCAAGGTCAGGGCCACAAGCAGAAAAGGACAACAATGCACACGCCACGGTTCAGGGTCACAGGCAACCAGGGATAGTCAGGGACACGCCAGAAGGTCAGGGTCACAGGCAAACAGGGATAGTCAGGGACACACCAAAGTCGGTAACAGAACACTGAATCGCACACGGCTGGTAACAGAAAGCCAAACACACAAAGGTTGATTAGCAGGGTTGGCCTGCAGTTCACAGGTTAATATAGAGTCCTCTGATAGGAGCTAGGGTGGAGCCCTGCCAGAGGAGGGATTATAAAAGCAGTCAGATGATGGTCGGCTGGTCTCTAGAGATGAACACATGGAGACAGGTAAGCAGACAACTCTATTGCTTAACCATGACAGGTAGTGTACAGAGTGCAGGGATCAGGAGCGGATAGTGTACAGAGTGCAGGGATCAGGAGTGGGTAGTGTACAGAGTGCAGGGATCAGGAGTGGGTAGTGTACAGAGTGCAGGTATTAGGAGTGGATAGTGCACATAGTGCAGAAATCAGGAGAGTGTAGTGTACAGAGTGCAGGGATCAGGAGCGGATAGTGTACAGAGTGTAGGGATCAGGAGCGGATAGTGTACAGAGTGCTGGGATCAGGAGTGGGTAGTGCACAGAGTGCAGGGATCAGGAGTGGGTAGTGTACAGAGTGCAGTGATCAGGAGTGGGTAGTGTACAGAGTGCAGTGATCAGGAGCGGTAGTGTACAGAGTGCAGGGATCAGGAGCAGTAGTGTACAGAGTGCAGGGATTAGAAGCGGATAGTGTACAGAGTGCAGGGATCAGGAGCGGTAGTGTACAGAGTGCAGTGATCAGGAGTGGTAGTGTACAGAGTGCAGGGATCAGGAGCGGTAGTGTACAGAGTGCAGGGATCAGGAGCGGTAGTGTACAGAGTGCAGGGATCAGGAGCGGATAGTGTACAGAGTGCAGGGATTAGCAGCAGGTAGTGTACAGAGTGCAAGGATTAGCAGTGGGTAGTTTACAGAGTGCAGGTATCAGGAGTGGGTAGTGTACAGAGTGCAGGGATCAGGAGCGGATAGTGTACAGAGTGCAGGGATCAGGAGCAGTAGTGTACAGAGTGCAGGGATCAGGAGCAGTAGTGTACAGAGTGCAGCGATTAGAAGCGGATAGTGTACAGAGTGCAGGGATCAGGAGCGGTAGTGTACAGCGTGCAGGGATCAGGAGCGGATAGTGTACAGAGTGCAGGGATCAGGAGCAGTAGTGTACAGAGTGCAGGGATCAGGAGCAGTAGTGTACAGAGTGCAGCGATTAGAAGCGGATAGTGTACAGAGTGCAGGGATCAGGAGCGGTAGTGTACAGAGTGCAGGGATCAGGAGCGGATAGTGTACAGAGTGCAGGGATTAGCAGCAGGTAGTGTACAGAGTGCAAGGATTAGCAGTGGGTAGTTTACAGAGTGCAGGTATCAGGAGCAGGCAGTGCACATAGGGCAGGGATCCGGAGTGGGTAGTGTACAGGGATCAGGAAGAAGAAAGAGAAAGAAAGAAAAAAAAGAAAAGGACAGGGAAGGAAGGAAGAGAGGAATGAAGGAAGGGAGGAAGGAAGGAAAGGAAAGGAATGAAGGATTCAAGGGAGGGAGGGGAAGAAAGAGAAACTTGCACCTCTTGAACCCTCAGTTTGGATTCAGCAGGTGCCCAGTCAATGGAGAAGTAATCCCGCTGCCAATTGCTAATTAATCTATAAGACATCATTTCATTTCACACTTGTTATAAGAAAATAAACTAACCTCTTTCAAATCTCTACTACTTTACTGTGGGCACAAGAAGACATCAATATTAATTATCCATCAAATCAATTTCTTGTTATAAAGGGGATTATGATCCGCGCCCTGACCAGATATTAACTCATCTTCCTCCCGTTTAGAATTGTTTTATGGTATAATTTGTGGGAATATAGTTGAAAAGTAAACATAGTTTGGGTGACATTTGAATTAGGTGAATTGAATCAATCGGTGAAGATGAAAACTATGGATTTCTGTTGCTTCGATAATTGCGTTTTCATTAAATAAGAAGAGAACACACTCAATATAAATAAATTATTCTTTCAATAAACTCATATTACACGAGTATGCTAAAAATACTCGCTCAAATTCACTTTCCCTTCAATTGTATACAGAACATGACAGAAACAAACACAATAATAAACTCTAGATGAAAATACAATGTATTCAAAAACCGCAGCAGATAAAAGCCTGAGCATGAAAATAAATTAAAGTGGAACTCTGGCTATTTATATTTTTTTTAAAGTTAAACTCCAGAATAAGTAACGTTTGTATTGTATATTCTTCATTGAATCTCGGTGTGCTTTTTGTAATTTTTCCGGATCTGTTGCAGCAATCCAGTGTGAGACTTTTCCTTACTGTGATAAAGACCGCTCACTGCTGCTCTCTCTCCTTGTGCAGGAGGACTGGTCTTGTCTCCGCCCCCTCCTGTAGTTTTCTGTAGGTAACCTGTAGTAGGTGGGGCATGCATGGCTCCTCCCACAGGCTATGAAAAGGAGAATTCACTAGTAGAGTGGTAGGAGAGAGAGGGATGGAATGGGGTATTTAAGTTTCTTTTTAGATGCACTCACATTTATTAGGTAAAAAACAAGCATGTAATAAAATCCAGCATCTCACGTAATCCAGTGAAAACTCCCGCCGCCAGACTCGACCTCTACGCGTTACGCCACCAACACACGTGGTCGGGCGCATGGATTAAGTGGGGTCGCCCCTGCACCCCTAATGGACGGGTCCCCACTGGTGTTCAGGTTCCTTTAAAGGCCGTACACACGATCAGACTTTTTGACAACCAACATGCAAATTAGCTGGTTTGGACCAACATCCGACCGTGTGTACGCTCCATCGGACCAACTTTTTCCAGGTTTCATCTGACTTTTGTTGGCTGTGCGAAACGGACCAACTTTCTGCCAACAAAAGTCTGATGGACCAAAGTCCGACCGTGTGTACACAAAACCAACAGACTTTTGTCCAAAGTACAAACACGCATGCTCAGAACCAATGCAAAAGATCAGACAACAATATAGAAGTTGACCAAAGGTGGCGCTGGATTATTCGAACGTCCTCTTTTGAAGTGTCGTCAGTACGTTGAAACGTCACTACGTTCGTGTTGGTTGCCTAAAAAGTCCGACCGTGTGTATGCAATACCAACTTGGGGCCAACGCCCTTTGGACAAAAATCCACGGAAAAGTTGGTCCACGGTCCAATCGTGTGTATGAGGCTTAAGAACGATGGAATGCCCTCTCCAAGATGGCTCCACACAGCTCACACATAGGTCACAGGCAACAAACAGAAAAAACAGCCTCCAATAGCGCAACACCTGGGTTATTAAGCTAAATAAACCGCACAGAACCCACTTCATAAAATGCACTCATATTTATTAGGTAAATTATTAAATTTATTGGGTAAAAAAACAAGCATGTAATAAAATTCAGCATCTTAAGTAATCCAGTGAAAACTCCCTTGACCTCTCCGCGTTACGCCACCAACACACGTGGCTTCATCAGGAGGGCTAAATAAAAAACAGACAGGTGCTCTAAATCCTGTCCACTATCCAATACAAAAAAAAAAAAGAGAATACATGAGTCAAAAATAAGAAATTTATATAACAGAGAGCGCGACTTTCCTCACAAGCTGCTGTGTCTGCAATGAAGAAATGTAACACCCACACCTTTTTCAAACCAACATACATAGTCGCAAGGTTAAATTGGCTAGAAGACTGCAATTAGACCAATTTTCTGGCGTTTGCAATTCTAACACGAGAAGTTCATCGTTTTTGGCGCCGCCGCCGCTTTTTGCTTTTTCTTTTTTTTTTTTTTTTTATGCAGGCATGGGCAAACCCGTCGTTGGCAATCCTACTAATACAGACCTTCATTATTTCAGGCTGTCACCAAGCCAACTGATCTCATCTTTGATTTTAAAAATTATATACATAGGATCCACAGGACACAATATTAATAGCTTGTTACGCCAGCAGATAAACAAGGACCGGAGACACAAACAAAGAAGCAGATGAATCCTCTTAGCGGCATACTGTTCCCTTCGCTCGCTCGTAATTATTAGGCTGTCCGAATTTTTTTTTTTTCCAGTGATCTTAGGTTTCTTTTAACTCTCATCAGAAAATTAGGATCCTGCGGATTTCGGAGCAATGAACATTTGCAGCCTTTTCCATATGGCCAAGAAAAAAATAAAATGCATATCAAAGAGATGCAAACATGGTATAAGTAATGTGAAGGAAATAAAAAAAATGTAAAAAACAAGAAAAAAGAAAACACTTTGCAAACCGCCACTTCAATGAATTTTAATGTGATTTACAAGCCAAAGGAGTTAATAAACATTTCAGAGCAGAAAAGGAAGGGATATGGGAGATATAAACTAATACCCTATTTCCCCGAAAATAAGACCTAGCGTGATTGTCGGTGATGGCTGCAATATAAGCCCTACCCCCCAAAATAAGCCCTAGTTAAAATCCTTGTAGGGCTTATTTTCGGGGAAACAGGGTAGGGCTTATTTGGGGGGTAGGGCTTATATTGCAGCCATCACCGACAATCACGCTAGGTCTTATTTTCGGGGAAACAGGGTATTAAAGCAAATCTTTCCTACAAAAACACACATGGGGTTGATCTACTTAAGGTAAATAGACTGTGCACTTTGCAAAGCGCAGTTGCACCCCGGAAGTGTCCAGAGCTTAGTAAATGAGCAGAAGCTCTGTTGACTTCCTTTATCCAATCATGTGCGAGCAAAAATGCTTTTTTTCCCCTTGTATTTGATTGGGTATTTTTTCTAGTTGTGTGATGTCTTCCTGCTTTTCCTCCCAGCCAATCAGGAAGCAAGTCCTGAGACCGGATTTGCCAGGGAGTCTTAGAACTCCTGGCCAGTTGGGTCTCAGGACCCACTTCCTGTTCAGCTGGGAGGAGAAGCAGCGGCTAGACATGTGCAATTCGTTTCGTCTTTTTTCGTTTTCCGTTAAAATTTGTTATATTCGTTCATTCGTTATCGTACGAATGAACGAATGATTTGCTAAAATTTTTAACGAATAACGAATATTCGAATCGAACGAATATGAAAAACAACGAAAATCCGAAATAACCAAATTAGAAACAACGAAACTACGAATGAAGAAAATCCGAAAAACGAAAACAGGAACAACGAAAATCAAAATGAACGAAAGAATTCGTACATTCGTAACTTTTTTTTTTTTCGATTCGTAATTTCCTGTGTCTCTTACAATGGCGCTGCTTAACGTGCTTCGTATGGATTGAATGAAAAAATTCGTACATTCGGAACTTTTTTTTTTCTTTTCGATTCGTAATTTCCCGTGTCTCTTACAATGGCGCTGCTTAACGTGCTTCGAATGGATTGAACGAAAAAAATTCGTACATTCGTAACTTTTTTTTTCGATTCGTAATTTTCCGTGTCTCTTACAATGTAATAATAGCATACACATTACATAAAATTATAAATTATGCTCCGATTACGAATCTACGAAAACAATGTTACGAAAGTACGAATGAATCAATCTAACGAAAGTACGAATGTAACTAAATCTACGAAAATACGAATGCGTCCGAATTTCGAATAAACGAAAATTAAACTAACGGAAAAACTAATCAACGAAAAAATAACTCTTACGAAAATACGAATCGTTACGAATACGAACACCGACGACTTACGAATTTACGAATCGTTACGAATTAATGGAAACGAACAGAAACGAAACAAAAATAAACAAATTTTTCTATTGTGCACATGTCTAGCAGCGGCCCCGGCTCTTCCCTCAGCAAGCTGGAGCGAGGAGCAGCATCGACCTCCCGAGCTTAGTAAATGAGCAGAAACTCTGTTGCCTTCCATTATCCAATCACGTGCCAGCAAAAATGCCCTTTTTCTTTTATTTTCCTTGCACGTGATTGGGTATTCTTTGCAAAGTGAAGCCTTACCTCATTTACTAAGCTCGCAGCAACTGCACTTGCAGAGGGCAACTCTAAAAGTCTATTTGCCTTTACTAAATCAACCCCACAGTGTAATTTATGTCTGCTGTCTCGCTGCTATGTGCATGAGGCACTTCTGAAAACTTTTACTGACACCAAGAGGAAAAAAAAAAGGGGGATGGAGCTCCAGCACACAGCCTGTGATTGATAGTCTCAGCTGTGTTCCTCTGTGCTATGTGATAGGGATGCGACCCTTCCTCCAATCAGCTCTCAGATCTATCTCCACCTGACCTCACAAATGCGCTTCTGGAAGAATGGTCAAACATTCCCATAGACACACTCCTAAACCTTGTGGACAGCCTTCCCAGAAGAGTTGGAGCTGTTATAGCTGCAAAGGGCGGGCCAACTCAGTATTGAACCCTACGGACTTATGCCCCGTACACACGGTCAGATTTTCCGATGGAAAATGTCCTATCGGACAATGTTGTCAGAAATTCTGACCGTGTGTGGGCTCCATCGGACTTTTTCCGTCGGATTTTCCGACGGACAAAGTTTTATCTCCTGCTCTCAAATTTTCCGACAACAAAGTCCTATCGGACTTTTTCCGATCGTGTGTAGCGAATTCCGACGGACAAAGTGCCACGCATGCTCAGATCACATTACAAGACCAAAGCTTTTGGCTACTAGCCTCTACGTAGTCCCGTCGTACGCAACGAACATCAACACGTTCAGGATGATCGGATTTTCTGACAACTTTGTCCGACCGTGTGTATGGGGCATTAGACTGGGATGCCATTAAAGTTTATGTGTGTGTAAAGGCAGGTGTCCCAATACTTTTGACAATGTAGTGTATATTATATTGCAGCTTAACAATTCTTAGATGTGATAGCTGCATTCATTTTCTTTTTAAGCTTTCCTTCCTTTATTTTCACTGGGTGGTCCAGCCAGTAAGTCTGGTGTTTTTCTGAGTTTTTGTTGAGTGATGAGACTAACCATTTACCACTGATTGGGGGGGGGGGGGGGGGTATGCTTACAATGATCGACTTTTATGTATCAACATGAAACCTTTATCCCAAAATAAAAAAAAAAATGTTGCTGTAACTGCTTATAAAGTATTAGCTAGAGTTAGGTTTCAATTTGTTAGTGTATCTCAGTCTACTAGTCAGAGGCGGCTCTCTAATTAAGCAAATTAGGCGGCCGCCTTAGGCCTCGCACTCCCAGGGGCCTCGCAGCCGCCTAATTTGCCTGACGTGTGTGGGAGTTGGAGGGAATGTCCCCCAGTCGGTGTCCCCAGGGCTGTCTCTCTGCCCGCTACTACATTTACCCCTGCCAGGGGCGGACTGTTTAATTCAGCACTGCCAGGGGTGACGTCCCAGGGTCAGTGGGTGGCTCCATGTACTCCCCTCTCCCGACTCCTCCCCTTCTGCCAGGCTCTGTGGATCTCCTGCCATGTGCAGAGCCCAGCTAATGCCAGCAGCGGCCGGGCAGCTCTCACTCTGCTCCACTCTCCAGGATGAATGTCTGTAATGGAGGACCTGCCAATGCCAGACCAGGCGCCCGGCGATCATCAGGGAGACTGTCTGCCGCCAGAGCTTCCAGGTACAGAATAATGACGGTCCTGCCCGATACTGACACATCCCGTGACGTCACCCCTGACCGAGGGGGCTCCGATAATCACTACTGCCAGCCGCCAAACACACAGCCCTGATGATATATATGCCATCTGGCATATCATGGCACCTACTGACCCCCTGTCATCACCAAAATTCTAGAGACTTTGAATTCATAGTTCATAGGATTTAAGACTCTTAATATATGCAATTTGTACAGTTATTTTTTTATCGCTTGAATTATTTTTCCGATTTTGGGTGTGAGTGGGGCCTCATGTTTAAAATTTGCCTAATGCCCCGTACACGCAGTCAGATTTTCCGACGGAAAATGTCCTATCGGACAATGTTGTCGGAAATTCCGACCGTGTGTAGACTCCATCGGACTTTTTCCGTCGGATTTTCCGACGGACAAAGTTTTATCTCCTGCTCTCAAATTTTCCGACAACAAAGTCCTATCGGACTTTTTCCGATCGTGTGTAGCGAATTCCGACGGACAAAGTGCCACGCATGCTCAGATCACATTACAAGACCAAAGCTATTGGCTACTAGCCTCTACGTAGTCCCGTCGTAGGCAACGAACGTCACCACGTTCAGAATGATCGGATTTTCCGACAACTTTGTCCGACCGTGTGTATGCAACACCAGTGTCGGACAAAAATCCGTCGGAAAAAATCTGATGGATTTTGTGGTCGGATTTTCCGACCGTGTGTAAGGCCTCACAAAGTCTAGAGCCGCCTCTGCTACTAGTACATCTAACACTCCCCTCCCCCAGAGTGGGGGCACTCTAATACAGAAGGTGTGTTACTGGCCAGACCACCAGGTGAAAACATAAGGAAACCGCGTTTGAAAAATAAGTTCTCTGAGAGGTATTGTTATATTCAAAATATGAATCTTTATTGGATTAAAGATGTCGCATGTGACATATGAATGGAGATAAAAATAGGAGACATGGGTCCCAAATAGATAAAACAATACAGAAATTTTTAAAAACAGATTTACACTAATGGACAAAAAGCTTTTACAACAATGTAGTTTACATAACCATATGTTGGCGGTAAAAGTGAACCTGACGCGTTTCGACCCGTTTTAGTTCCTCAAAGGTAGTTTTGTCTAATGTGTAAATTTTCTATAGATTACTCCTTATGTGTGATGGGGTTCCTTCTAGGTCGGTGTGCTCCAGGTCCTAGATAGCGTCCCACTATAACACCCCCCGCGGGCGCGCGGCAAGCAAGGCGATCCAACAACGGGACCTACGAGGGGTCACATCCAATGGATAGGCTACCCACGGGTCCGTACGTGGGCCAAACAGGCACGGGGAGGGGGGTGGAAAGGGAAGGGAGAGGAGGGGGGGAGGGGGAAGGGAGAGGGAGGGATGGGAGTGGGGTTCCTTGAGGTCCCCTGTTCTGCACATCTAATGGAGTTGATGTATCTTGCTCAGGTTGCGAGGTGCATGTAAAGGCCCATATATTGCAAACCAGAGTGTGCTGTATTGATTGCGAGTTCCAAAGATGGAATGCCCAGTTGTGTTTGTATGGCGTGGTTCTTGGATCATCACATGGAGATATTAACAGTGAAGAGTTCTATAATAGCACCACAATAATGCTTTAAAGGAAATGTACTCTACTCCAATGGTGTCTTCCATGGAGCATGTAATATAAAGTGCCCATATGCGGTCCAAAAATAAATTCATCCAGTGATGACCATCACATTTGTGCTCAATCCAAAGTTAATGGACCACATATATTAGACCACTTGAGTTAATGGTCAATTAGTGCTGGATGGAATTAGTTCATAGCTTTCCTCTCTGATGGACCTTCTCTCACCACTGATTCTTCATTTGGAATTCTACTCAACATAAATTTATATATATAGTATACATAGAAAAGACATGACTTTATCTACTCTATTGAAAGCTTAAAGCGGAAGAAAACCCTCCTATCATTTTCAGCCAAGGAAGCTGCCATCTTGGTCTCTGTCTAATCTTCAACTGCCATGATGCTGCACATGTTATCAGTTATGACTCCAGCCATTGGATGGTTCGACAGATTGGTTGAGAGCACAACCAATGTGACAGCTAGCATTCTACGGTATGCCGGGAATGTAACTTTTTTTTTAAGCCGTTAAATCGATGGGTTTAATTCCGCTTTAAAAAAAAAAAAATTTCATATAGATAGGCTGTAAAGTGTAATTGTCACATATCTGGTTGAGGCCGAGCTGACAGGGGGGCTTTCCCTTTAGATCTCCTGTCCTGTTTCTCCTGCATAGAGATGATATCCTGTCCCCCACCTTCAGGAGTAGAGATGGGCTCGGGTGCAGGGATGGACTGGCCATCGGCCCACCGGGAGTTTCCCGGTGGGCCGATGGCTCAGTGGGCCAGTGTCAGGGATGCTCCAGAAGACGTGCGCCTGTGCGCACGCGCAAATTGCGGACTTCGCGCACGCATGTGCACGCATTAGGCACGCGTTGGTGCCCAACAGTCTATAAAGACGCTCCCTTACGGTTTGATCTGCTCCTGTTACCTGCGTTCCTGATTCTGTGCCAGTACCTTGTTCCTGTGTTTGACCGGCTTCCTGACCTTGCTTCTGTCTCCAGTCCTGACCTCGGCTTGTTTGACCCTGTTTATTCATCTGCCTGATTGCCTGTTGCCAAGACCTAGCCTGGACTCTGACTATTCTCTACCTGCCGTTTATGCTGTTTACCCTGATGTGTATGACCCGGCTAGTCTGACCCCACTTCTGCCTGCAAGCCTGCTTCTGCTGCTCTGTAAACCTGCACCTGCCAACCGGCATCCGCTGCTCTGCAAACCTGCATCTGCTGACCTGCATCCGTTACACCGTTACACCGGCTGGCCTGCATCCGTATCTGCTGTTCCAGCTTCCACTTGGCAATGCAGCTCCAAGCAGTGAGGACCAAACAGGCACCTTTACCTCACCATGCTCTTACCACCACTGTCCCCACTCCAGTGGTCTCTGAGCCAGGGTGGTACAGGAGGTCTCCCTCCGCATGTCAGGCTCACATACGAGGTACGTTACAGCCAGTTTCAGGGGCCTCCTATTGCCCCAGAGGTCCGCCGCAATCTACCCGTCAATCGCCGACAGCTGGCGCCTGACTGGTAAATCGAGATTAAGCCAGCATGCAGAGTAGCGCAGGAAGCGTCTGTAGTAAGTTCTCTTTCATGTCACGCAGCACTGCTCCCCCGCGGCCCCTTCTCTCTTCTCGTCTATCCCCATTGGCTTGTGACATCATCTGGGATAGACGAGAAGAGAGGAGGGGCCGCTGGGGAGCAGTGCTGCGTGACATTAGAGAGAAGTGTGTTCGAAAACCCCACGTACCGCTAATCAAAGGCACTGAGACATTTCCCTATCCACAGCGGCACAGATCAGGAAATGCCGCAGTGTCTGTGATTAGCGGTGTGCAGTGTCGGCTTCCTGGCAGGAACGGGCACGTGGGGTTTCGAACAGGCCCGAGCCCATCTCTACTCCTGAAGGTGGGGACAGGATATAACAGGGCATGGAGTGGCATGGGTGCCTGGTTTGAGATCCTGGATGAAGGGTACTTGCAGCAGGTGCAAAGCAGCAGGCAGACTCGTGGACTGGCAGATGTGGATACACACCAACAGGTGCAGGGCAGCAGGTAGACTAGTGGACTGGCAGGTGCGGATACACGCCAACAGGTGCAGGGCAGCAGGCAGGCTAGTGGACTGGCAGGTGGGGAAACGTGCCAACAGGTTCAGGGCAGCAGGCAGCAACCAAGCTGGAGAACAGACAAATGCAGGGTCTCAGGTGATCAAGCAGACAGAATTTGGTTAGGGCCAAGAAGCAGAGGTACAGAATAAGGTCCAAAGCAGACTCAGGGTTAAGCCAGGGTTGATATCAGGTGAGCAGAGAAGCCAGTGGAACGGTAGGCAAATGGCAGAGTCAGGTCATAAGCCGGGTCAGCAATAAGGTATCAAGAACAAGCAGAGTCAAACAGGTTGGCTATACCCTGCAACAGACACAGGATCAGTTTACAGACGGTAGAAGCTGACGACCACTCAACAATCTTCTGGTCTATGGAGCCACATTGAATAGGCAAGAGAGCGCCAAGTATTCACGCACGCTAACGCTAATGCGCATGCACAGGTGTGCGGATACGTGAACAAGTCAGGGCACAGCTAGTTGTCACTTGAGATTTAATTTACGTATGTGCTCGAGTTGGGGAACCTCTAGTTGTCACTCGAGAATTTCTATTAGCAAGTGTACATCTTTGTGCACAACTCTGTGCACAACTCTGTGCGCAACTGTGCATACGATGATTTTCCTGACAGTTATTCATCTTTTGTTGACAGAAAAAATAAACCTCTGGATAATCTATGCAGGGTTTCTAACAAACTTTGGATTTTTGAAGAAATAGCTGTTTGTTTCACTTTTGTCCTCGCTATCATTAATCCTGCACACCTATATTGTTTTGAGGTTGACCAGGGTCATTCAACTCGGGATATACTGTATGCTGCTTTCGGATTGGTGTTATTGTCTGTAGTAGGCGTTTTTGGATTTGGGGATCCCCATAAACATTTACTGTACAAAATAAGGTCCGTTGGCATGGACCATAGGGTGAGTACATGGATTGAAAACTGGCTACAAGGGCGAGTTCAGAGGGTGGTGATAAATGGGGAGTACTCAGAATGGTCGGGGGTGGGTAGTGGGGTCCCCCAGGGTTCTGTGCTGGGACCAATCCTGTTTAATTTGTTCATAAACGACCTGGAGGATGGGGATGGGGGAAACAGTTCAATCTTTGTATTTGCTGACGATACTAAGCTAAGTATGGCAATAACTTCTCCGCAGGATGTGGAAACCTTGCAAGAAGATCTGAACAAATTAATGGGGTGGGCAACTACATGGCAAATGAGGTTCAATGTAGAAAAATGTAAAATAATGCATTTGGGTGGCAAAAATCTGAATGCAATCTATAGACTGGGGGAAGAACCTCTGGGGGAATCTAGGATGGAAAAGGACCTGGGGATCCTAGTATATGATAGGCTCAGCAATGGCATGCAATGCCAAGCTTCTGCTAACAAAGCAAACAGAATATTGACATTAAAAAGGGGATCAATTCCAGAGATAAAACAAGAATTCTCCAGCTCTACAAGACTCTGGTCCGGCCGCACCTGGAGTATGCTGTCCAGTTCTGGGCACCAGTCCTCAGGAAGGATGTACTATAAATGGAGCGAGTACAGAGAAGGGCAAAAAATCTAATAAAGGGTCTGGAGGATATTAGTTATGAGGAAAGGTTGAGAGCACTGAACTTATTCTCTCTGGATAAGAGACGCTTGAGAGGGGACATGATTTCAATGTACAAATACCGTACTGGTGACCCAACAATAGGGAGAAAACTTTTTTGCGGAAGGGAGTTTAACAAGACTCGTGGCCACTCGTTAAAATTAGAAGAAAAGAGGTTTAACCTTAAACTACGTAGAGGGTTCTTTACTGTAAGAGCGGCAAGGATGTGGAATTTCCTTCCACAGGCGGTGGTCTCAGCGGGGGCATCGATAGTTTCAAGAAAACTATTAGATAAGCACCTAAATGACCGCAACATACAGGGATATACAATGTAATACTGACATATAATCACACACATAGGTTGGACTTGATGGACTTGCGTCTACCTCACCTACTATGTAACTATGAGAGAGCTTTGAGTAGAATGCCCCCCTTTATTCACCTGACGCCCTGGTTCAATGGCTGATCTTTGGTTTGGTGGTGTCTCTCTCCTCACAGCTCTATCTCTATGGCAGTGACCTCCATCTGAAAATGATCTATCTACTTGCTTGTTGAATGTCCTTCTACTGAAGAAGCGCCTTGGTGAAACGTGTTAAGAAAATGTGACCTCGCTGCAAGATTTACAGTTGTCTTCTGTTGTGCATATGCTATGTTGTTTACATCTGGCCAGTTGTGTCTCCTTTCTGGAGAAGTAACTTGCTTACTAGTTTTTGTAATGTAAAGAGTATCACTATAATGAGGTGTCCTACTCACAAACAATATTGTGCTCATGTTTTCAAATGTAATGTGTTACTAGATATATAATAATCAACCCTGGTTACACCATTTTGAGTTAAGATTAAAAAAAAATGTTGGTTTTAAATAATTGAATGTTTGTTGCTTTTTCTTGAGAGGTGATACACCATTAACCGCTTCAGCCTCGGAAGATTTTACCCCCTTCCTGACCAGAGCACTTTTTGCGATTCGGCACTGCGTCGCTTTAACAATTGTCGTGCGACTTTGCACCCAAGCAAAATTGACGTCCTTTTTTCCCCACAAATAGAGCTTTCTTTTGGTGGTATTTGATCACCTCTGCGTTTTTTATTTTTTGCGCTATAAACAAAAAAGGGTAGCAATTTTGAAAAAAACGCAATATTTTTTACTTTTTGCTATAATAAATATCCCCCAAAAATATATAAAATTTTTTTTTTTTTCCTCAGTTTAGGCCGAAAGGTATTCTTCTACATATTTTTGGTAAAAAAAAAATTGCAATAAGCGTATATTAATTGGTTTGCGCAAAATTTATAGCGTCTACAAAATAGGGGATAGATTTATGGCATTTTTATTATTATTATTTTTTTTTTACTAGTGATGGCGGCGATCTGCAATTTTTATCAGGACTGCGACATTATGGCGGACACATCAGACAATTTTGACACATGTTTGAGACCATTGTCATTTATACAGTGATCAGTGCTATAAAAATGAATTGATTACTGTAAAAATGTCAGGGAAGGGGTTAACACTAGGGGGCGATCAAGGGGTTAAGTGTGTTCCCTGGGAGGGGATTTTAACTAAAGGGGGAGGGGACTGTGTAGGGGAGATGACATATTGCTGTTCATACTCTGTATGAACAGACGATCTGTCTCTTCTCCCCTCAGAGAATCGCAAACGTACACACACAGATCCCGGTTCTCCGCGAGTCACCCGCGATCGCGGGAGCCTGGCGGTGAACGTGACCGCTGGGCACTCGCATCAGCTCTGGGGGCGAGCAGCGGGTGAGCACACCTAGTGGCAACAGGGTGAAGCGAAGTAACATAACGCCGCTTTGCCCAGCCGTGCCATTCTGCCACAGTACAACTGCGGCGGATGGTCAACAAGTGGTTAAAGTGGTTGTAAACCCTTTTGTGTGACTTTTACCTATGGGTAAGCCTAGAATAAGGCTTACCTATAGGTAGTGGAAATATCTCCTAAACATGCGCCGTTTAGGAGATATTTCACTTGTAGTGCACCAATATCGTCATCAGCGCATGCGCTGTGAAGAAACGGACCACCATACGGTTTCTTCCCCCAGCGTGTGGGGCGACCGATGGCTCCCGCCCACATGCGCGGCTCTGGCCAGTCACAGAGCCGGAGTCCGCGGCCCCGGAAGGAAAAGGGAGGAAGATGGACACGGCCTGTACAGAGGACAGCGTGAGCTTTGTTTCCAGGTGTCATATAATGGGCTAGTATGTGATGCATGCTAGCCCATTATGCTTTTAATTTGCAGACCTTGCGGAGAGCAAAAGAGGAAGTAAAACCCATTGTGGTTTACTTCCTCTTGAAAGCCTCTTTTTTATTACTGTTTTTCAGTCAATATTTTCTCTATGTCCTTTGCAGACTGATTCTGAATGATAGGGTCTGGTTCATTATAATTACCTAAATAATTCTGCTTCTGCTTCTTCTTCTTATGCCCCATACACACGGTCGGATTTTCCGACGGAAAATGTCCTATCGGACCATGTTGTCGGAAATTCTGACCGTGTGTGGGCTCCATCGGACTTTTTCCGTCCTGCTCTCAAATTTTCCGACAACAAAGTCCTATCGGACTTTTTCCGATCGTGTGTAGCGAATTCCGACGGACAAAGTGCCACGCATGCTCAGATCACATTACAAGACCAAAGCTATTAGCTACTAGCCTCTACGTAGTCCCGTTGTACGCAACGAACGTCACCACGTTCAGAATGATCGGATTTTCCGACAACTTTGTCCGACCGTGTGTATGCAACACCATGTCGGACAAAATCCGTCGGAAAAAATCTGACGGATTTTGTGGTCGGAATTTCCTTTCTTCTTCTTCTTTCTTCATCCGATGTTGACACGACACTGTCTCCGCTTCTAATGGTCGAGACGTGTTGCACGGCCAGTTATATAGGGACAAGGGGCGGGGTCACCGGCTCATGTCACATGGTGACCCCGCCCCTTATGATGTCACAGTCCCAGCATCCATCCATCTATATTGTATGTATAGATGTATTAGGGGCCAGTTTTTTTTTTGATAATAAAAAAAATAATAAAAATCAGGAGATTTCTATTTACCACCAAAAAAAAAGCCCAATTTGTCCTGAAAAAAAAACAAAGTATATTCCACCTGATTACTCAAAGTAGTTGTGACGATATGTACAGTTTTACTGACACACGTCAAAGCTGCAAAATTGTGCTTAGGCATTAACATTTGTTTTACCCTTAGGCAGTAGGGGGTTATTATTTTTTTAATACATTTTTTTTTTTCAACAAAAGTGGAGCTATCCTTTACGTCAGGGGTGCCCAACCTTTTGAAGAGCGAGGGCCACTTAAGCGAATTGGTAACTGGACGCGGGCCACAATGAGGGGAGCGGGAGGATAACAGGTCTGTGTCCACGGACACAGCCCACTCTACTATATGGGCCCTCTGATCCAATCCGATTCGCCCAGACGGAAGGGGCAGATCCCTTTCTATTTTTTTTAGGTAGGCGGGTGTAAACAGACACAAGTCCGTTTTACATCTGCTGCTCCATAGAGGTGAATAGTAAGTCTGATTGGGTTGGACCAATTATGTGAAAGGGGCCTAAGGCTGCTTTCACACTGATGCGCTGCGATTTGCCCAAACCGCGGGTGCAGCGCAGTGAACCTGTGGATTTTCTGTGGGTTAGCTGCACTTTGCCGTAAACCTCTATTATATCCTGCAGGTGTGGCGCACTTTCTTAAGGCGCCACAAACCTGCAGGTAATAACAGAAGTCTACGGCTCAATGCAGGTAACCTGCAGCTGCTCTGCACCTGCGGATCATTTGAAAGCAGCCCAGTAACCACTGCAAAACAGAAATATCCATATATACTGTGAATTTAGTAGTAAACTTACCTTTAATAACCGTCTTCCATTCTGGTATCGCCGGCTGTTGCTCTCCCAGGCGGAGTGCATTTGGTATCACTCTGCCTGTGACAGGAGTGGGCGCTATACAGGAATCATTGGCTTATGTGGCTCTGCTTCGCAGCCACTTGCTTCCACTACCAGCGGTTTCATTCACAAAACTGCTGCTCTGGGATGGCAGGTCGGCAACCTGTGATCTGGGCTTGCCAACCTGCCATCTTAGAGCAGGAGGTTGAGGGCCACATCAGAGGGCTCCGCGGGCCACATGTGGCCCCCAGGCCACTGGTTGGGCACCCCTGCTTTACGTGAACCTTGTCAAATCAATAAATACACAGGCGCAGTATGTACCAGTGAGAGGGCGGCACACTTTACATGGACTCAGTGATGGGGTGGAGTTGGAAGCTACAAAGAAGACATTTGTTTGACTTGTTCTTGAGATGCCAAAGACAGCTGGTTCTTTCACCCAACACTTCCTATCCAGTAGTGGAATAAAGTAAGGATGAAAAAAAAAAAAAAAGATTACCTTTAAAATAGATTTTTTTTAACTTTATTTGTTAAACCCAACAAAGCCAAAACGAAAAGAAGGACAACACATCTCATTAGGGGATTGTGTAAAGGAGGTTGTGTTTGGCGTAGATAGCCCATACATTGGCCTCTTCTGAGTGTGTATCTTGGAACATCAATGTTCTGTCTTTGTTCGGTTGCTAAATCAATTCCATTTTTCCCCGCTGTTCAGCGATTCCCTTCTCATTACGACACTCTAGACAAATAACTGCTGCAGGGTACGGTGTAGATTAAAGCAACCCAGCATTAACTAATGGAATGTGCTTTATTTTATGTAATGTTATTTTAGGTCATTAGTTTAGATGAACTACATAGCGGAAAAGAGATTGGGCAACCCCACTGATTGCTGGAGCTTGGCCAAGACAATGAATATGCTCCTTTGAACCAATAGCATGCATTATATCTCTCTATGTAATGGTGTCTGACAGACGTTTGGAAGCAACTTAATTATGCAACATAAGCCCAGCATATGGAAACGTGCGAGGAGGTAGCCTACACCTACCCGTACTGCATTTTAGGGTGTGCTGGATGGCCTACTTTCAATTAGATGTGCAATTCGTTTATTTTTTTTTTCGTTTTTCTTCGTTATTTTCGTTCATTCGTTTTCGTACGAATGAACGAACGATTCGCAAATTTTTTTAACGAATAACGAATCGTTCGAATTGAACAAATCTGAAAAACAACGAAAATCCGAAAAAAACAAATTAGAAACAACGAATGTACGAATGAAGAAAATCCGAAAAACGAAAGCAGGAACAACGAAAATGAAAATGAACGAAAAAATTCGTACATTCGTAACTTTTTTTTTTTGTTGTTGAATTGGTAATTTTCCGTGTCTCTTACAATGGCGCTGCTTAACGTGCTTCGAATAGATTGAACGAAAAAATTCGTACATTCGTAACTTTTTTTTTTTTTTTTCGATTCGTCATTTTCTGTGTCTCTTACAATGGCGCTGCTTAACGTGCTTCGAATAGATTGAACGAAAAAATTTGTACATTCGTAACTTTTTTTTTTTTTTTTCGAATCGTAATTTTCCGTGTCTCTTACAATGGCGCTGCTTAACGTGCTTCGAATAGATTGAACGAAAAAATTCGTACATTCGTAACTTTTTTTTTTTTTTTCGATTCGTCATTTTCTGTGTCTCTTACAATGGCGCTGCTTAATGTGCTTCGAATAGATTGAACGAAAAAATTCGTACATTTGTAATCTTTTTTTTTTCTTTTTGAATCGTAATTTTCCGTGTCCCTTACAATGGCGTTGCTTCGAATGGATTGAACGAAAAAATTTGTACATTCGTAACTTTTTTTTTCGATTTGTAATTTTCCGTGTCTCTTAAAATGTAATAATAGCATACACATTACATAAAATTATGAATTATGCTCCGATTACGAATCTACGAATGTTACGAATGTTACGAATGTACGAAGAAATACGAATGTGTCCGAATTTCAAATAAACAAATAAACGAAAATTAAACTAACGAAAAAACGAATCAACGAAAAAATAACTCTTACGAATGTACGAATCGTTACGAATACGAAAACCGACGACTTACGAATTTACAAATCGTTACGAATCAACGGAAACGAAAAAAAAAACGAAAATAAACAATTTTTTTTTGTTGTGCACATGTCTACTTTAAATAGAAACAGCTTTTACAGAAAGGATTTGCTTCTTTTATTGATTCATTTATGTGTTTTTTTTGCATTTTGCGTTTTTTTTTCTGGGTGGGTGTATTTAGGGTAGTATAGTATATTTTGATTTTTTTTTTTTTTTATTTTGTGTTTTTTGCATGGATTGATTTAGACCCCCATACACACTATTACCCTGTTTCCCTGAAAATAAGACTTATGCCCCGTACACACGGTCGGAAATTTCGACCACAAAATCCGTCTGATTTTTTTCCAATGGATTTTGTCCGACACTGGTGTTGCACACACACGGTCGGACAAAGTTGTCGGAAAAGCCGATCATTCTGAACGTGGTGGCGTTCGTTGCGTACGACGGGACTACGTAGAGGCTAGTAGCCAATAGCTTTGGTCTCGTAATGTGATCCGAGCATGCGTGGCACTTTGTCCCTCGGAATTCGCTACACACGATCGGAAAAAGTCCGATCGGACTTTGTTGTCGGAAAATTTGAGAGCAGGATCTCAAATTTATTCCGTCAGAGTTTCCGACGGAAAATGTCCGATGGAGCCCACACACGGTCGGTTTTTCCGACAACATGGTCCGATAGGACATTGTCCGTCGGAAATTCTGACCGTGTGTACGGGGGATTAGCGTGATTGTCGGAGATGGCTGCAATATAAGCCCTACCCCCCAAATAAGCCCTAGTTAAAGTCCTTGTAGGTCTTATTTTCAGGGTAGGGCTTATTTTCGGGGAAACAGGGTAGGGCTAATTTGGGGGTAGGGCTTATATTGCAGCCATCACAGACAATCAAGCTAGGTCTTATTTTCGGGGGAAACAGGGTAGATTTTCTTCAGATTTTTTCTTCAGATTTACCAAAACCATGTAGTGCAAGGGCATGCCATATTTTTGGTAAAAAAATAAAAATAATAATAAGCGTATATTGATTGGTTTGCACAAAAGTTATAGCGTCTCCAAACAATTGGATAGATTCATGGAATTTGTTTTACTAGTAATGTCGGCGATTAGCAACTTATAGTGGGACTGCAATATTGCGGCAGACAAATCGGACACTAAGTGACACTTTTTGGGGACCAGTGACACTAATACAGTGATCAGTGCTAAAAAAATATGCACTATCACTGTACTAATGACACTGGTAGGGAAGGTGTTAACATCAGGGGCAATCAAAGGGTTAAATGTGTGCCCAGGGAGTGCTTGCTCACTGTGTGGGAGGTACTTTTACTATGGGAAGGCAGAGATTTGTGTTCCTGCTTTGTAGAAACACAGGATCCATGCCTTCCCTGCTCACAGAATGGTGATCTGCCTTGTTTACATAGCCAGACCACCGTCCTGCCTGTGTCCCGAATGATCAGGCGGACATCGCGTCCTCTGGACCCACTGATTGGCCCCCGCTGTGTCCAATCACAGTGTCAGAGGGTCCCTGCCGGTGCTGCGTGTGCGCCCCAGGAGTGCAGGATCACGAACAGGTACGTAATCCTACCCTGGGGAGCCGCTTTGCTGCTGTATATTTACTGTATGCAGCCGGCAAGTGGTTAACCACTTCAATACCGGGCACTTTCGCCCCTTCCTGCCCAGGACAATTTTCAGCTTTCAGCTTGAATGACAATTGTGTGGTCATGCAACTCTGTACCCAAACTAAATTTTAATAGTTTTCTTCCCACAAATAGAGCTTTCTTTTGGTGATATTTGATCAGCTCTGAGGTTTTTATTTTTTTCTAAAAAAACTAAAAAAAAAACATTTTTGAAAAGAAAAAGTTTTTGTTAGTTTCTGTCATAAAATGTTGTTTTCCCCTTCACTGACAGGCACTTATGAGGTGGCACTGATGGGCACTGATGAGGAGGCACTGATATGTAGAATTGATGGACACTCATAGGCGGCACTGATATGCAGCACTATTGGGCACCAATAGGCGGCACTGAAGGGCACTGATAGGCGGCACTTAAGGGCACTGGTAGGTGGCACTGATGGGCACTGATATGTGGCACTGATGGGCACTGACAGGTGGCTGTGATGGTCACTGACAGGCGGCTGTGATTGGCACTGACAGACAGCACTGATTGGCACTGATAGGCGGCACTGATTGGTACTGACAGGTGTCACTGATGGGCAGCACTGATGATGAGGTATTGTCAAGTGTTACTGATTGGCACTGTAATGGGCACTGATAGGCACTGTGGTGGGCTCTGATTGGCACTATGGTGGGAACTGGCAGACTTTATTATTGGGGCACTGCTGGGCACTGATTGGCAGCTAATTGGCACATCAGATGGGACTGTGCTGATAATCAATGTTCTGATTATCAGCACAGACCCCCCCCCCTGACAAGGAGAGACGCCGATCGTCTCTCCCTGTCAGTGCAAAACGAGGAATGGCTCTTTCTGGTTCACAGCTGATCACGTTGTAAGAAGCCTCTGACAGAGGCTCCTTTTCACGATCAGAGATGCGGCGTGTCAGACTGACACGCCGCACTCGTGATCGCCTGTGGGCACGCGCCAGCATGTTAACCTGCTGGACGTCATATGACACCCAGTCAGGATAACAGAACCACTTCCCGGCTGTCAATCTGCTATAGGTCGGGTGGGAAGTGGTTAATCTACTCCTTTTACATAAATAACAAAGCTTTCCATTTATTATTCACACGCTACCTTACCTATCCTCACCTGGAGGTGGGTGGGTAGGTAGCAGGGTGCATAATGCAGTGTGTGCTAATGAGGTCAGCTGGTCAACTCATTCCTGTGTCATGACCTACAGTCTGTCCAGGAAGTAAGGCAGAAGTAATGGAGAAGCTTTTTTTAAACAGCCATAAGGACAGTGAGGTAAGCGTGTGTTGAATAAATGGAAAGCTTTGTTATTTCTGTAAAATAAGTACATTAATACTATATTGCTACATAGGGGAGATGGAATTTATTTTCTTTTTTTTCTGGGTGGGTGTATTTAGGGGAGTATAGTTTATATTAAATCAAAATACCAGTGTAGCACTACATTTATGTCATACATCAATCACAAAAGAATATATATTGTCCAAATATATCACAGTCTATAGTCGTGTCTTCCTTAGTACTTTTATCTTGTGTATTCAACCGTGTTCCCTAGACGCCTTTGCCTCTGCGCACCACCAACCAGTTGGGCTCTCACCTTGTGCTTATGTACCCCATATAATGTAAGGTCGTAAATAGCATGTGTTCCCTTTAAATTAGATCCTTAATCCTCCTTCCCCTCTCTTTCCTCCAATCCTTTAGAAATGGCATGCAGACCCTTTAAGAACAATCCTCCAGCTCTCCAGCAAGTGGCGTCTTAATATCCTCCAATAGTCACCAATGCGGCTCAAAGAGAAGACAAAGGCTTGGAAGTACTTTACCATGTAAAAACATTTATTTGACCCACTCAATATAAATTTACTCTCATTTGCTAGTATACTACAACCACATTCCCAATTAACAGCATAGATTAGAATGTGGTGGATCATTGTACTACGTGGTGACATCATCCAAATCCCTGCGCGTTTCGTCACCAGAACACATGAATTTCTCAAGGGGATCCCCAAAGGAAGTCACGTGTCCTGGTGATGAAATGCATTTGGGCGGGGCTTTGGATGACCCCATCATAGAGTACAATGATGGAGGATCTGTAGGGTCACAGATGCATCTTTGTGCAGTACTACATGACGGCCCCCAATGTACCTGTCTAAATGGTCTTATTCTGCATTGTTTATTAATTCTTATTTATCATATATCTGGAGTGATACACATTGGTGACAGCCGCTGGAAGATATATCCACACACGTACATATATATATATATATACATATATATATATATATATATATATATATATATATATATATATATATATATATACACATACACACACACACAGTGCCTTGAAAAAGTATTCATACCCATTGACATTTTCCAAATGTTTTCATGTTACAATCAAAAACGTACCGTAAATGTATTTTATTGGCATTTTATGTGATAGACCAACACAAAGTGGCACATAATTGTGAAGTGGAAAGGGTAATGATAATTTTTTTTCAAAATTTTTGACAAATAAATATGTGAAAAGTGTGGCGTGGATTTTGTATTCAGCCCCCTTTACTCTGATACCCCTAACTAAAATCTAGTGGAAACATTTGCCTTCAGAAGTCACCTAATTAGTAGAGTCCACCTGCGTGTAAATTAATCTCTGTATAAATACAGCTGTTCTGTAAAGCCCTCAGAGGTTTGTTAGAGAACCTAAGTGAACAAACGGCATCATAAAGGCCAAGGAACACACCAGAAAGGTCAGATAAAGTTGTGGAGAAGTATAAAGCAGGGTTAGGTTATAAAGAAATCTTCCAAGCTTTGAACATCTCACGGAGCTCTGTTCAAACCATCATCTGAAAATGGAAAGAGTATGGCACAACTGCAAACCTACCAAGACATGGCCGTCCACCTAAACTGACCGGCCGGGCAAGGAGAACATTCATCAGAGAAGAAGCCAAGAAGTAAATGGTAACTCTGGAGGAGCTGCAGAGATCCACAGCTCAGGGGGGAGAATCTGTCCACAGGACAACTATTAGTTGTGTTCTCCACAAATCTGCCCTTTATGGAAGAGTGGCAAGAAGAAAGACATAAATAGTCCAGTTTGCAGTTCATGAAAAGCCATGTGGGGGACACAGCAAACATGTGGTAGAAGGTGCTCTGATCAGATGAGTCCAAAATTTTACTTTTTGGCCTAAAAGCAAAACGATATGCGCGGCAGAAAATGAACACTGCATATCCCCCTGAACACACCATCCCCACCGTGACTCAAGGAGGCGCCATACAAATGTACACCACACTTTTCACATATTTATTAGTTAAAAAAAAATAAGAAAACCATTTATCATTTTCCTTCTGCTTCACAATTATGTGGCACTTTGTGTTGGTCTATCACATAAAATCACAATAAAATACATTTATGTTCTTGGTTGTAACATGACAAAATGTGGAAATTTTCAAGGTGTATGAATAATTTTTCAAGGCAATATATATATATATATATATATATATATATATATATATTATATATATATATATATACACACTGCATATATACACAATTGACACTCTAAAATTCACTTATTGAAATGCCTATACAAAATTTGCTTTTAAATAAAGAAAAATAAATTACATTTTTTCCCTCTTTTTTTTTCAATGTATCTGTTTTTTTTTCTTTATTTCCTGTCGGGGTTTTTTAGGGTAGTGTTGTTTATTTTATTTAATGCTTATTGCATTTTTTAATGAGTAGGTTAAACTGAGTGAGTTTTTATTAATCAAGTTTGCTTCAAATGTACTGACTTTATTTTTGGAGAAATATTGTTACAATGGAAAGTTTCAAATTCACTTGTTAAAGCAAAATTTAAATTGAAATAAAAGGCAAAAAACAAGTTTTTATCTTTAATGCTTTATTTTTTTATTTTTGGGGGGGGGGGGGGGGGGGGGGGCAGTTGTATATAGGGTAGCTTAGTTTATTTTATTTATTGTTTTTTTTTTTACATACGGTATGTTTTTTTCCTTATTTGTTTATTTGATCATTATTTGTTTACTGTTGCTTTACATTTTTTTTCCTGTACCATTTCTGCTGTCTGATTTCTTTCTGCTAGGAAAGTAAAATAATGAGGCTAAGGCCACAGCATCGCCACATGCGGCTCCCAGCAGGGGTCTGGTACATCCCAGAATTTTTGGCTGAATTCGGACATGAAATGGACCAAAAGACGCACAGGGCTCCTGTGCAAATTCGCAGCAGAGCTGCAGCTGAGATATGTGAACCGGCTCCATAGAGAGCCAATTAAAATCTCCTGCTATTGCGAATTGGATGCGGAAAATCTGCATCCAATTCGCAATGGTGTGAACCCAGCCTAAAGACTGTTTTTTTGGGCATAAGAACAGGTTCAGGCTAGACAGAGCTTCCAAAGCCACCCAAAGTCATGTAAAGCCTACTGCATCCTTACAACCCTTGGAAAACCACCCTAAAGTTCATCTTTGGACAGGATTAAAAAATCAAACAAGTGCAGTTGAGAGCTCCTTTTTAGGAAAGTCACTTTTTTTTCCCTTATGGGCTTTTTCTTTTCTTTTTTTGCCTGGTGTACCTGGAGAGACTAGTCTCCTCCATGACCCACTTGTCAATTAGGATCAGAGCAGCTCTTATATGACCAAGCCATCACTTCCTTATTTACCATTGCCATTCAGGCATGGACTGGCCATCGGGACTACCCGGAGTTTCCCGTGGGCCGAATGGCTCAGTGGGCCAGTCAGGTGCAGTCCTGGAGCCGCTCCTCTCTGACAGTGAGTGATCGCGATTTCACTCCTGTCAGGAGGAGCTGCTTCCGTCACTTGCTGGAGAGAGCATTAGGCGTTATGCTCCCTCCAGCCTGCAGGGGGAGATAGACAGCCGGCAGACTTTCCTTCCTCTCTCCCCTTATCACTTGTTATCACATGACTGGAGAGAGGAACGAGAAGCTGCCGTCAAAACTGTGAGTACATGTGGGAGGGGGAGGAGAGGGAGGACACTCTGATGTGAAGGGGGGGCTCTGATGGAGACTCTGATGGGGACTCTGATGGGGACTCTGATGGCAAGGGGGCTGCTGATTGGCACTCTCTGTGAAGGGCGCTGCTGATTGGCACTCTCTGTGAAGGGCGCTGCTGATTGGGACTCTCTGATGTGAAGGGGGCTGCTGATTGGGACTCTCTGTGAAGGGGGAAACTGTTGGGGACACTCTGATGTAAGGGGGATGCTCTGATGTAAGGGGGATGCTGTTGGGGACACTCTGATGTAAGGGGGACGCTGTTGGGGACACTCTGATGTAAGGGGGATGCTCTGATGTAAGGGGGATGCTGTTGGGGACACTGATGTAAGGGGGACGCTGTTGGGGACACTCTGATGTAAGGGGGATGCTCTGATGTAAGGGGGATGCTCTGATGTAAGGGGGATGCTGTTGGGGACACTCTGATGTAAGGGGGACGCTGTAAGGGGGACTCTGTTGGGGGACACTCTGATGTAAGGGGGACACTGTTGGGGGACACTCTGATGTAAGGGGGACACTGTTGGGGGACACTCTGATGTAAGGGGGACGCTGTTGGGGACACTCGGATGTAAGGGGGACGCTGTTGGGCACACTCTGATGTAAGGGGGACGCTGTTGGGGACACTCTGATGTAAGGGGGACGCTGTTGGGGACACTCTGATGTAAGGGGGACGCTGTTGGGCACACTCTGATGTAAGGGGGACGCTGTTGGGGACACTCTGATGTTAGGGGGATGCTGTTGGGGACACTCTGATGTAAGGGGGACGCTGTTGGGGACACTCTGATGTAAGGGGGACGCTGTTGGGCACACTCTGATGTAAGGGGGACGCTGTTGGGGACACTCTGATGTAAAGGGGACGCTGTTGGGGACACTCTGATGTAAGGGGGACGCTGTTGGGGACACTCTGATGTAAGGGGGACGCTGTTGGGCATACTCTGATGTAAGGGGGACGCTGTTGGGCACACTCTGATGTAAGGGGGACGCTGTTGGGGACACTCTGATGTTAGGGGGATGCTGTTGGGGACACTCTGATGTAAGGGGGACGCTGTTGGGGACACTCTGATGTAAGGGGGACGCTGTTGGGCACACTCTGATGTAAGGGGGACGCTGTTGGGGACACTCAAAATTAAAGTGGGCCGGTCATGATGAAGTCCAGGGCCAAATGTTTGTCCCAGTTAAGCCCTGTTGCCATTGCTACCCATCTCTTCCCACTTGTGTTCCCCATTGGTTTTGCAGGATGCACTAAGGTCACAGGATCCCTCCTCCAGGCAGCCAGTCGGAACAATCTTACAGGTTGTGACTTATGACATCACCATCTTTTCATAAATGATTTCCACAGCCCTAAGGACAAGGTAAATGGGGAGTGTGAAATCAGGGTAACCGTGGAGGGAGGGTGGTCTTTGCACTGTTAAAATTTACCCTAAAGATGAGCTTTGATTTCACCTTCCTATGTCATAGTATGTCACTGGGATGTCATATGCCAAGTGAAGCAGAACTAAAACTAGGAAAAGAATGGAATGCACTAGAAGATAATCAGTGCTGTCAGCCTAAGGGTTCAGTTGAGCTACATTGATCTGCATGGATCAATACAGGCTCTACCCCTGGGCACAGAGAAAACAATTGTTTTCTATCTGCCCTGCTGCTAACAGGACCTGTGCTTGTAATAACACAGGAAGAAATACCTTTAAATGCCCAGCTTACTTCTAGTCCATTCACATTGTTCTCAATCAAACCCGAGTGAAGGGGGCATTTTTGGACATGTCGGGTACAGTTTGAATTGTCCCCCTGACTTGTATTGTTACTGAACCTTCTAACAGTATTGTGGTACTTCCATTGTTTTTTGTATGTGGAAGAGGCTGGTGTGTAACTGTGAGCACCTTAGAAGAGTGATGGCAAAAAGAAGCCTTACACACGAGCGGAATTTCCGTCGGAAAAATCTTGGATGGTTTTTCCGACAGAATTCCGCTCAAGCTTGGCTTGCATACACACAGTTCTCTGAACTTTCAACCGTCAAGAATGCGGTGACTTACAACACGAGAAAATTAAGTTCAATGCTTCCGAGCATGCGTCGAATTGTTTCCGAGCATGCCTAGGTATTTTGCGTGTCGGAATTGCTACAGACGATCGGAATTTCCGATCGGAACTTTTTCCTTCGGAAAAATAGAGAATCCAATCTGACAGAGCTTGAGCTATTTTGCAAAGAATGGGCAAAAATGTCACTCTCTAGATGTGCAAAGTTGGTAGAGGCATCCCCAAAAAGACTTGCAGCTGGAATTTTGCGCGTCGGAATTGCTACAGACGATCGGAATTTCCGATCTGAACTTTTTCCGTCGGAAAAATAGAGAACCTGCTCTCAATCTTTTGCTGGCGGAAAATTCCGCCAGCAAAAGTCTGAATGGGGGCATACACACGATGGAACATACACACGGTCGGAATTTCCAACCAAAAGCTCATCGGACTTTTGCTGGCGGAATTTCCGATTGTGTGTATGGGGCATAAGTGGTCCATCGAGTCTGCTCCAATTTTTTATTTTTTTTTTACCTATTTTATCTGAGAATAGATCTGTGTTTGTTCTATATAGTTGTATATAAAATGCAAATCTATCAAGAAGTGCTAAACCTGTCATCCAATTTCTAAATTGTTGCATTTTTAAATTTCAAAAGCCAGTGTGAAGGAATAGTAGTGGTAAAAAAAAAAAGCACTCATGGGTTGATCTAATAATTTTTTTGTATAATTCTCATTTAAGGGGGCGTGACAGGGAGTGTGCCATCTGCCTACATACATTTGCTAATAGGTGTCCCTCGTTACCATCTCAGAAAGTTAGGAGACATGGAAGGGGCTGGTAAATATCTCATTTACCGGCCCCTTCTTTTTCTGAATGAACACAATGAGTGATCTGTACCGATCGCACCTGTGTTCATTCTCAACTAAAGCATAGTACACTATGAACAGGAAGCCTCTCACTGTGTGGGAGGTACTTTTAGTATGGAATGGCAGAGATATGTGTTCCTGCTTTGTAGGAACACAGGATCCATGCCTTTCCTTTTACAGAACGGTGTTTACATAGGCAGAACACCATTCTGCCTGTCTCCCGAATGATCAGCGGGTCTTGGCGGACATCGTGTCTGTCCGCCAGACCCACTGATTGGCCCCCGCGTCCAATCACAGTGGGAGAGGGTCGCCGGTGCTGCGTGTGTGCCCCAGAAGTGCAGGAACACGACCAGATACGTGATCCTGCCATGGGGAGCCGCTTTGCTGCTGTACATTTACTGTATACGGGCAGCAAGTGGTTAACCATTTCAATACCGGGTACTTTCGCCCCTTCCTGCCCAGGACAATTTTCAGCTTTTCGAGCTGTTGCATTTTGAATGACAATTGCGCGGTCATGCAACGCTGTACCCAAACTAAATTTTTATAATTTTCTTCCCACAAATAGAGCTTTCTTTTGGTGGTATATGATCACCTCTTATTTTTTTGCTAAACAAACTAAAAAAGACCAACATTTTTGAAAAAAAAAAAGTTTTTGTTTGTTTCTGTCATAAAATGTTGTTTTCCCCTACACTGACGGTGACTGATGAGCTGGCACTGATAAGGTGGCACTGATGGGCACTGATGATGAGGCACTGATAAGGTGGCACTGATGGGCACTGATGAGGAGGCACTGATAAGGTGGCACTGATGAGTTGGCACTGATAAGGTGGCACTGATGAGTTGGCACTGATAAGGTGGCACTGATGAGCACTTTCCATTAGTTCACTGTCCAGTGCAGCTGAGGCTGCAGAGAAAGGGACTGGGGAAACTCTGTCCTCAATCCCTTTCTCTGTCTCAAAAGTGAGACATCAGAGGTCTGTTAAGACCCTTGATACTTCACCAAGCCCCCCAAAGTGGCCCCTAAAAAAATTGTAAAAAATAGCAATAAAAAATAATATTGTAAAAAAAATACTAAAAACGACTGACACCAATCTCTGCTTTGCTGATATACACGTGTAGCGCAATACCCCCTTGGGAGCTGCATTGTTGTTCATTACCTTTTTGTCAAGTGACCCTTGCTCTTCATTCCCCATGCAACTTCAAGATACAGACAGACTTTGAATTTTATAAAGCTTTATTCTGGGCATAAATCGGTGGGCGGCTAGATGGAATATATGAGATGCCCCATCCAACCCCAATTCTGCATCCAAAAGGAGGGTATCTATTTGTTGTGGTAGTATGTTGTAATTTAACGTCTTCCAACGATCCTCTCCTGGTTTCAACTTCTGTTTGAGACCTTGAACACTTCCCTTATGGACCAACCAGCATCACTCTGAATAATGCTGTGGATATAGACTCCAAAGTCACAGGCCACACTGCCTATTTCCATGACTCTTGTCATCAAATCCCTGTCAGTCCTGGAAAGTGTGTGATACTGTGGTCCTTGGACACACAGCATATTTACGGAAGAGCACCACTGGGTTGCACTCCCTTTGCTCGCTCCCAATCAACAGTCCATGTTACTCACAGATAGTCGATTTCCAGTTTTCTCCGTCCGCTTAGCATCTACTTCCTCCTCCTTGCTGTCCGGTACATCCCTGCATGGGACGCCCGGTCTTTCTTGAGTACTACATCGCAACTTTCGTCCCAGGGACCAGACGTTGGTCTCCCTGGACCACCGCCTCTGGGGTCTCTGAACCCCCAGGTCTTCAAACCTCCTCCTGGAGGCTCTCTGAACCTCTCTGAACCTGGCTTACGAACTCCTCCTTCTCTCCTACAAGGACCCCTTGAAGCAGTTGACTTTTTATATGAGAGACCTCCCATTGACCAAGAAATGTAACCATTGGTCAATTCTCTCACATGGGTTTCCTGCCACTCTGGCCTCAGTCCTTACTCTCTTTCCAGCTCAACCCACTGTCCAGCAGAGGAGGTTTTCCTGAGCCCAAGTGTACCCCCGTCTACTCTAACACTCCCATCCCCAAATAAACAACCAGGCCTAAAGAAGAGCAAAGCCCTGGCCAATTTTACCTACCGTATATACTCGAGTATACAAGTTTTTCAGCACATTTTTTTGTGCTGAAAGTGCCCCCCTCGGCTTATACTCGAGTCAAGCACTTTTCTGCAGCAGAGAATGACATTTTCCGAATCGACTTTGGGGCCCCGTATCTCGAGACCACTTGGTGCTAGGAACCCAAATTTGGGGTGCAAACCCAGTGGAACGAGCACTACAACATAAAGAAGGGGTTCCTAGCAACAAGTGGCCCCGAGATATGGGGCCCCAAATTTGGTTAACTGTGTCCATCTGCAGACATATCATTTTGGGACCCTTTTGGCTGCAGCTAGGGGGCATCTAGGAACCCTTAACTACCGAGTTTGAAGTTCGGGGGACCTATGGCTGCAAATGGGCACAGTGAGGCATGCAAATGGGCACAGTGAGGCTGCAAATGGGCACTGTTGACCCTCTTTTCCACTTACAGTAGCTGCGTATTTCTCACCCTAGGCTTATACTCGAGTCAATACGTTTTCACAGTTTCTTGAGGTAAAATTAGGTGCCTCGGCTTATATTCGGGTCGGCTTATACTCGAGTATATACGGTATTTCTAGCCTACACTATCAAAAAAAAAACATACTAAGCATCTACCTAAACGTAGGAGGCTCTTGGGTGCTCTTGGGTGCACACCCTAATGCAATAGGCTGCGCACGCCAATGGTCGAAGACCGGGCCATTCTGAAATAACTATTCACACCGACAGGCTGCCCAGAGTTAAACATCTTTTTGCGGCTGAGAAAACCCACAATTATGCATCTTAACTGCATATTTAGCTTCTTTCCTGGAGTTGAGATTTAAGAATTTTAAACAGCTGTAAGAAGTAAAATAGAAGACAGTCTTTATATGAAACTTCGCCCAGCATTGTCGGATTAATCTATGCGGCGATTAGAGGAATGCATTTTTTATCTGTTGACGATCGTACATCAAATTACAGGGTTGACATTACCAACAAAGAGAAAATCTATGGCGAGCCCACTTCTTCTCTGCTGCTTAATCTAGATCTATTATGCACGTGAGAGTTTGACAGATTTTCTTCCTGCAGACTTATCCTTTTTCTCTCAAGAAGAAAGAAATGTGACATTTTAAATTACCCGTCTGCAATTAGCCCAGAGCCAAAGGTAAGAGTGACCTGTGCGCTGATTAAAATAAATGATCACTGTCTAGGTGGAGGTAAGCGCCATCGACGTGTCTGCGGTCTCGGATATCAGCTAGCTAGAGATGCGCTTTGAGAACTCCAATATAATTAGGAACAATGCTCATTTTATAAAACACAAGCTCTAATAACCAATAATGCCGCGTACACGCGATCGGAATTCTCGTCGGAAAAAACTCTGACGGTTTTTCCAACGGAATTCCGCTCAAACTGTCTTGCCTACACACAGTCACACCAAATTTCGACTGTCTGTAACACAGCGGCATAAAACACGTTCGACAGCACTATGAAAGGGAAGTTTAATGCTTCCGAGCATGCGTCGAATTGTTTCTGAGCATGCTTCGGAATTATGCATGTCGGAATTGCATACACATGATTGGAAAATCCGATAGAAAGATTTTCCATCGGAAAAATTGAGAACAGGTTCTCAATTCAAAGTCCGTTGGAAATTCCGACAGAAAAAGACCGATGGGCATACACATGGTCGGAAAATCCTATGAAAAGCTCCCATCGGACTGTTTCCATCGGAAATTCCGACCGTGTGTACGCCGCATTATAACCAATAATGCCGCGTACACACGATCGGAATTCTCATCGGAAAAAGCTCTGATGGTTTTCCCGACGGAATTCCGCTCAAACTGTCTTGCCTACACACAGTCACACCAAATTACGACCGCCAAGAACGCGCTGACGTTCAACACTACGACGAGCCGAGAAAAAATTAAGTTTAATGCTTCCGAGCATGCGTCAAATTGTTTCCGAGCATGTGCAGGAATTTTGCGGGTCGGAATTGCTACAGACGATCGGAATTTCCAATAGAAACCTTTTCCGTCTGAAAATTTGAGAACATGCTCTCAAATTTTTGCTGGCGGGAATTCGGCCAGCAAAATTTCCGATGGAGCCTACACACGGTCGCATTTTCCAATGAAAAGCTCTCATCGGTCTTTTGCTGGCCGAAATTCCGATTGTGTGTAGATATTCAGTCCAAACTTTTTCTTTTTCCTTTCATGTATTGCAATGAATTGGGTACTTATCCATGATATTTTTGCACTAGCATTGTCCTTTTCAGGTCTAGTTTTTGGGGTGTACCCCCTTCTTCTAAGGTCCAAGCTGCACTGATACACTAGCAAAATGTTAGGTAGGGCAACCTCTGGGAGAAAAAAAAAAACAACAACACAAACATACACAGCAATGGTAATTTAACCAGGATAGCTGGTGAGATAAAGAAAGGAGTAGAAAAAAAAAAACAACAACACAAACATATTAAATAAAGGGGATGGGGGGGGGGGGGAGTCATAGAGATGAGACCGCTTCTGTATCCTGAAAGTCACACCAAAATTCCCTAGGTATCCCATGGGAACATATTTATAACAGTAACTGAAAAGTTAGGTCAGAATCTCAAGATAGGACAGTAATCGGGGGCTGAAAACAGTAATGTGAGGGGGAAAGGGGGAGCTGAGGACAGTTTTGTGAGCGGAACTGTGGACAGTAATGTCGGGGGGGCTGAGGACAGTAATGTGAGGGGAGCTGTGGACAGTAATGTTGAGGGGGCTGAGGACAGTAATGTGAGGGGGGAGCTGAGGACAGTAATGTGAGGGGGGCTGAGGACAGTAATGTGAGGGGAGGGGCTAAAGACAGTATTGTGGGGGGGCTGTGAACAGTAATGTGAGGAGAGAGGCTAAAGACAGTAATGTGAGGGGGGCTGAGGACAGTATTGTGAGGGGAGGGGCTAAAGACAGTAAGGTGAGGGGGGACTGAGGACAGTAACGTGAGGAGAGAGGCTAAAGACAGTAATGTGAGGGGGGCTGAGGACAGTATTGTGAGGGGAGGGGCTAAAGACAGTAATGTGAGGGGGGGCACTGAGGACAGTAATGTGAGGGGAGGGGCTAAAGACAGTAATGTGAGTGGGGCTGAGGACAGTAATGTGAGGAGAGAGGCTAAAGACAGTAATGTGAGGGGGGGCTGAGGACAGTATTGTGAGGGGAGGGGCTAAAGACAGTAATGTGAGGGGGGCTGAGGACAGTATTGTGAGGGGAGGGGCTAAAGACAGTAATGTGAGGGGGGCTGAGGACAGTATTGTGAGGGGAGGGGCTAAAGACAGTAATGTGAGGGGGGGCACTGAGGACAGTAATGTGAGGGGAGGGGCTAAAGACAGTAATGTGAGTGGGGCTGAGGACAGTAATGTGAGGAGAGAGGCTAAAGACAGTAATGTGAGGGGTGCTAAGGACAGTATTGTGAGGGGAGGGGCTAAAGACAGTAATGTGAGGGGGGGGCACTGAGGACAGTAATGTGAGGGGAGGGGCTAAAGACAGTAATGTGAGGGGGACTGAGGACAGTAATGTGAGGGGAGGGGCTAAAGACAGTAATGTGAGGGCGGCTGAGGACAGTAATGTGAGGGGGAAGGGGGTAGCTGAGGACAGTAATGGGAGGGGGGGCTCAGGACAATAATGTGAGAGGGACTTAAGAGGGACTGAGGATAGTAATGTAAAGGGGGGCTTGAGGATAGTAATGTGATGGGGGCTGAGGACAGTAATGTGAAGGTGGCCTAGAACATATGATAAAATCAATTGACAGAAGGAAACTGGTCACATAAACAAATGTGCATATCAACCAGCCCCGCAACACACTGTACAGATGAGTACATGGAAGATAACGGGTTCAAAATGTGTTAACAGCAGGTAGAGCTGGGGGTATTAACGGGTAACTATGAAGAGGGCACGAACATAGAAACATAAAAGTCAAACTGTGCTGTAGAATGAGGTTTGTACAATATCGTGATGCCGAGCGTCCCGATGGCCAGTTGGAACAGCGTGCTACCTGAAGATAAGATAGGAGTGGACGCAGATATATTCTAATTTCAGAGAGTATTACCCAATACTAGACTAAAGATCCAAAGAAGCAAGGAAATGGGAGGGGGTGAGACAGGGAAGGGGGGGGGGGGGGGTGGAGGAGGGTAATCCCTAATGTGAGAGGAGAACGAATTAGAAAAAAGCAGGGATAAAAAAGGTGGCATAGGCAGATAGTAAACAGGTAGTAGACAGTCAGTACCTTTCGCCCAGGTGAGTAGAACTAAGTCCAAGACGTCAGCTACTGTAAATTGCGAGGCCTCCTGGAGGTATGAGTCAGTATATACAAAGTGGTGCCAGGGTCTCCAGGTCTCACAAAAGGTCTCCTCCCGGTTGTGTAGGGTGGCAGTGAGATCTTCCATATCTCTTAGTTTGTTTACTTTAGCGAACCATAGGGCTTTGGATGGCGGGGCTTCCGATCTCCAACAGAGGGGGGTACATGCCTTTGCCGCATTTAGCAACTGAATTATAAGGTCCTTGTATTTCTTGATTGGTCGTGGTGAGAGGTGGGGCAGACAAGCTGCAGGATTTCCCTCTAGATCGACATTTGTCAGATGTTTGATCATGCCAGTCACCTCCCGCCAGAATAATCCCCTTCAAAACTTTTTAAAATAAAGCAAAACGGGTCTAGCTACAATACAGAGATGTCCTACACAGTATCTCTTCCCCCTGTCTTTTGGGTTGAATGATGCCCAGTATCTTTGATTGAGGAAACACAGTAAGTGCAGTGCATCCTGGCAACGTCCTCTGACGATGGCACCATGCATTGTGTATTAATGCAGTAAGAGAGGATGATGTCACCAGTAAAGCGGCAGTGGTTGGTGATGATGTCATCAAGCCTCTGCGGCAACCAGGGTCACCCACCGCTAGAAGAAGGCAGAAGAGGTCTCCTGAACATCAGATGACCAGAAGACATCAGGAAAAGGTAAGTAAAAAAATAAAGCCGAACAGGTCTAGCTCCAATACAGAGATGTCCCCCACATTATCTCTTCTCCCGACTTCTGGGTTGAATGATGTCCAGCATCTTTTATTGAGGAAACAAGGTAAGTGCAGCGCATCCTAGCAACGTCCTCTGACCATGGCACCATGCATTGTGTATTTATGCGGTAGGAGAGCATGATGTCGCCAGTAGGGTGGCAGTGGTTTGTGATGATGTCATCATGTCTCGGCGGCAACCAGAGTCACCCTCCACTGGAAGAAGACAGAAGAGGAAGAGGTCTCCAGAACATCAGCTGGCCAGAAGACATCAGAAAAAGGTAAGTAAAAAAAGCCAAACAGGTCTAGCTCCAATACAGAGATGTCCCCCACATTATCTCTTCTCCAGACTTCTGGGTTGAATGATGTCCAGCATCTTTTATTGAGGAAACAAGGTAAGTGCAGGGCATCCTAGCAACGTCCTCTGACCGTGGCACCATGCATTGTGTATTTATGCGGTAGGAGATCATGATGTCGCCAGTAGGGTGGCAGTGGTTTGTGATGATGTCATCATGTCTCTGCGGCAACCAGAGTCATCCTCCACAGGAAGAAGACAGAAGAGGAAGAGGTCTCCAGAACATCAGATGACCAGAAGACATCAGAAAAAGGTAAGTAAAAAAATAAAGCCAATCAGGTCTAGCTACAATACAGAGATGTCCCCCACAGTATCTCTTCTCCCGACTTCTGGGTTGAATGATGTCCAGCATCTTTTATTGAGGAAACAAGGTAAGTGCAGGGCATCCTGGCAACGTCCTCTAACCGTGGCACCATGCATTGTGTATTGATGCGGTAGGAGAGCATGATGTCGCCAGTAGGGTGGCAGTGGTTGGTGATGATGTCATCATGTCTCTGCGGCAACCAGAGTCATCCTTGTGACTAGTACCTAACATAATTAGCATGATCTAATTATCTAATCAACACTGGACTCCTTCATTCAATTTGCAGGGTTAATTAGCACACACAACAATAGGTGAAACACTCCTACAAGCCAGACTATACTCATTTACACAACAGACAGGCTGACTGGAGTTCATTACATTAGCATCTGACAGCTTGTGTCCCAACAGTCATTCAGCCTCTTGCTAATGCCAAATACATATACAGAGTGTGTCTTGGGGGGCCAGCATGGACCTGAATCCAAGTAAAACCAGCTCAGCGGTCCCCAGGCATGCAGCTCACAAAGAGCACCGTTCCCCCAAATGCCAGGGCCCGTAATCAGTTGGCAGGAGGCTCGCATTTAGTCCTCTCAAAAAGCCTGTGTCCCGGCTAGGTCTGTCACAATCCTCCACTGGAAGAAGAGGAAGAGGTCTCCAGAACATCAGGTAGGTAAAAAAAAAATATAACATACTGCTTGCGGGGGCCTCCAAGGTTGAAGGATGACCTTTGTTCGGTGGGAGCACAGAGCCCACAGTTGAGTTTTTATTTATACATGCTTTGCAAACAGACAATATTTTCTCCAGATCCAATTTTTTGCAATAAACATTCGAATGCCAAGGTAGAGCAAAGCACAGCTGCGGATTTCTCCAGCCAGCCTTCCTCAGTGTACAAGAGGATGAAGTGAGAGATCTGCATGTCTCCTCTCCTCCAACTTCATCATCTGTGTGGAGACACAAAGCATCAAAGGCAGGCAGCTGTGTCCCTAATACTCTGTGGAGGGAGATAAGAGACCTTTAGATGCTGTGTTGTCGGCTCTGTTTGCAAGGAGGCCAGGAGCCCAGAATCTCTCTATACGGTCTTGTACTTGTGATGTCTGGAGTTTGTCAAACGCCAGATCTATAGAATTCAGAAACAAAATAAATACATTTATCATTTCTTAAGAATCTGCTTCCTTTTAAGAGTCAGATTCTCAGCAGTACATTTAAGTATTAATTCACACATGAGCCATAGACACAGGGAAAAATAGCATCCAATTATTTTTTTTTACTTATACAAGTCTTCAAACTTTCTTCGATCAACTTTTCTTTTTCCATTATCATGGACTTTAAAGGAAATGGATTCCATAGACAGAAACGATCCAAAAAGAAAATGTGTTGCTTTTAAGATAGGACATCAGTTTGGATTTGTTTATATTTTTGCCATCGTGATGTGTGACATCAAATGGCGCCGTCTTTGGCCAGGGCAGCTTTGGACATTGCAGTTATTTTTTTCTTTAGAGAAGGAAAGATGTCTTGAGGACTGGCACTGAGAGGATAAGGGGTACAGGAAACCGACTGAAAAAAACTAAAATATACCATCTCATCTGAATCAGATATTAAAAGAGAAGTTTAGGATAAAAAAATATATACTTTTTTTTTTATTATTATTATTTTTTTTTTATAATTTCAATAAAAACTTGGCTCAATGGATGACTTACAATAGATTGCAGTGAGGTAGCCGCTCTGCTATGCATGAAACCCTAACCCAGAATCAGGTCTTCTAATGCCCCGTACACACGGTCGGAAATTCCGACCACAAAATCCGTCGGATTTTGTCCGACACTGGTGTTGCATACACACGGTCGGACACAGTTGTCGGAAAATCCGATCATACTGAACGTGGTGGCGTTCGTTGCGTACGGCGGGACTACGTAGAGGCTAGTAGCCAATAGCTTTGGTCTTGTAATGTGATCTGAGCATGCGTGGCACTTTGTCCGTCGGAATTCGCTACACACGATCGGAAAAAGTCCGACAGGACTTTGTTGTCGGAAATTTTGAGAGCAGGATCTCAAACTTTTTCCGTCGGAAATTCCGACGGAAAAAGTCAGATGGAGCCCACACACGGTCGGAATTTCCGACAACATGGTCCGATAGGACATTTTCCGTCGGAAAATCCGACCGTGTGTACGGAGCATAAGAAGGATTTAGCACCGGGTTCTCAACGAACATGTGATGCACTCGGGGAGAGAGGTGGCCCGCTTCTGTCCATGCTCTGGTCCCGAGGCGAGCAACGCTACGCTCTGGCCCCTGCTCAGACCAAGGGGTGGGCATCTATTCCAGGTCAACCTGCAGAAAAAAATTACAAAAAACAAATACCTAGATAAATGCAGCATCGATCTGATGCTGCATCTGTTCTCCGCTACCTCTACAATGATAACTGAGCGATCAAAGACCACCGATCGTTCAGTTCTTAGTTTTCAATGGGCAGAGAGCCAGTGACTGTCAGTCACTGGCCCTCTGCTTTGCCCCTCTAGCGCTCACTATTGTGATCCCCACAAGAAGTGGGGCCAAAAGAACTTGAGGAGCTTGGCCCTACTTCTCCTTAAAAAAACCTTTGAGTGCAGAGGTTGTCAGGTGAGTATGTATAAGAGGCCCTAAATTTCATACACTGACCCATCATCAAAGTTCTACACATAACATTCAGTATATGTACAATTAGGTACAATTGTCAGAAAGGGCAGGCAATCTTGAAGAAATGATGGTCAATTACTAAGGAAGCAATACAGGTTTGGTTGGATGTTGGAGGTAGACATGCTGCAGAAGAGAGTGAGAAACCAGAGACATGTTACATGAGGCTAATAGGGATTCCTATCATTATGACCCCTTCATTAATCAATGTTTCCCATCCCACTACAGACTTCAGGGGTCCAACATCTGCACAGCAAGTACCAAAGGTCCACAAGTGGTCCTCAGGCCAAAGGGTTGGGAACCAAGGTTGTAGGGGTCTGTATCCAAACAGTTTGCACTATTTTCAGTTCCTGATGACCTTTACTGGTCTACCCCATGACCCCTTACATGCCCTCCCCTTCTTCCTTTATCACCTAAACTGTCAGTCACTGACCCTCTGCTCTGCCCCTCTAGTGCTCACTCTTGTGATCCCCAGAAGAAGTAGGGCCAAAAGAACTTGGGGAGCTTGGCCCTACTTCTCCTTAAAAAACCTTTGAGTGCAGAGGTTGTCAGGTGAGTATGTATAAGAGGCCCTAAATTTCATACACTGACCCATCATCAAAGTTCTACACATAACATTCAGTATATGTACAATTAGGTACAATTGTCAGAAAGGGCAGGCAATCTTGAAGAAATGAGGGTCAATAACTGAGGAAACAATACAGGTTTTGTTGGATGTTGGAGGTAGACATGCTGCAGAAGAGAGTGAGAAACCAGAGACATGTTACATGAGGCTAATATGGATTCTTATCATTATAACCCCTTCATTAATCAATGTTTCCCATCCCACTACAGGCTTCAGGGGTCAAAAATCTGCACAGCAAGTACCAAAGGTCCACAAGTGGTCCTCAGGCCATAGGTTGGGCATCAAGGTTTTAGGGGTCTGTATCCAAACAGCAATATTTTCAGTTCCTGGTGACCTTTACTGATCTACCCCATGACCCCCTTACATGCCCTCCCCTCCTCACTTTCTCACCTCAACTCAGGTGGGTTTGTTTCATTAGTGTTATGCCGCGTACACATGACCGGTTTTCCCGTCAGAGAAAACTCTGAAGGATTTTCCGACGGAGTTCTGACGGAGTTCCAACGGAGTTCCCGCTGAAACTGTTGCCCTCTGCCAGAAAGTTGTCAATGGGAAGAAGGTTTACCTTCCAACATGACAATAACCCAAAGCACACAGCAAAAATTACCACACAGTGGCTGAAGGAGAAAAAGGTGAATGTCCTTGCATGGCTTAGTCAGAGCCCATATTTAAGCTGGATACACATTATTCAATTTTTGTTGTTCAACTTCCTTTAGATTTATCTTCAGATATGTAGTGCGAGGACCTGCCTGATTGCATATAAATTGAAAGTGTTTAGGTTTAGGTATGTTATATGTTTTTGGTAAATCTAATGCCATGTACGCACGACCGGTTTTCCCGTCGGAATAAACTCTGAAGGTTTTTCCAACGGAGTTCCGCTGAAACTGTCTTGCCTACACACGATCACACCAAAGTCCGACCGCCTAGAACGCGGTGACGTACAACACGTATGACAGGACTAGAAAAAGGAAGGAAGCTTCAGAGCATGCGTCGTTTTTGGTCCGTCGGAACAGTGTACAGACGAGCGGTTTTCTTCATAGGAATTGATTCCGTCGGAAATATTTAAAACATGTTCTATTTATAGGTCCGTCAGAATTTTCTAAAAAAGAGGCCCACACACGATCGGAATATCTGATGAAAAGATTCCGTCTGACTTTTTCTGCCGGAAAGTCCGACCGTGTGTACACGGCATTAGGATTGACACTGCCTGCAGATAGCACGGGCACACCCCAAGTGTGGAGTATACGTACTAGCTAGGTCTTCACAAAAGAACCCTGCAAGGAATGTTGGACTGTTGATCTTAATGTCCCATAGCTCGCTTTGCTGTGAGTTAAAACCAGGTCACAACCCTCAGGATGGCCCCACAATGTGGAAAGAGAGAATGGTATGGCAGGAGGTCTGAGGACTAGCTGAGATCAAGGTAAGGTGAGAGTGCAGTTGGTGTCCAGGCAAAGGTCAATGCATGTGGCAGGCGGGAGAGTGGTTGGTATTCAGGTGGAGGTCAAGTCAAAAGGCAGATAAGAGAGTATCAGAGATGGTAACAGGGATGGAGACACAAGCATGGTAGGGCAATCTGCCGCCCCTCTTTGCCAATCCCTTCACTGGCTTCCCCTACCCCACCGTGTAAAAGTTAAAATGCTAACCATAACATACAAAGCCATCCACAACATCGCCCCATCTACATCACCAACCTCATCTGCAGATATCGCCCAAATCATCCCCTCCGCTCCTCCCAGGACCTCCTGCTTTCTAGCTCCCTTGTTACCTCCTCCAATGCTCGCCTTCAAGACTTCTCCAGAGCCTCTCCCATCCTCTGGAACCCCTGCCCCAGTCTGTTCGATCAGCCCCTACCCTGTCCACCTTTAGGAGATCCCTGAAAACTCATTTATTCAGGGAAGCCTATCCCACAAACACCTAACAATTGTCCCAGAGCCACCCCCATCAAATCATTCTCTGCAGCTATTACCTTTTGTAGCTCTACAAGCCGGGCCTTCTTGTCCCTTCTGTATTGAACTGTACTGTAATTGTATTGTCCCCCCTATACATTGTAAAGTGCTGCGTAGACTGTTGGCGCTATATAAATCGTGTATAATAATAATAATCTGGGTCAGTAACAGGTAAAACAGCAATAACAAGAATTCTAACATTAACAAAGCTAATACATAAACAACATTTATAATAATTAATAATACTAATTAACAAAGTGGCTTGGGGTCACTTACCGTTTTTATCGATGTATAACACACATCGGCGTATAACACGCACCCCAAGTTTAGGAGGGCATTTAGGGAAAAAAAAAAAACGTACATTTAAGCGTCATTTGCAGCTTGCCCAGTGTCTATTTGCAGCCTTGCCCAGTGTCTATTTGCAGCCTTGCCCAGTGTCTATTTGCAGCCTTGCCCAGTGTCCATTTGCAGCTTGCCCAGTGTCTATTTGCAGCCTTGCCCAGTGTCTATTTGCAGCCTTGCCCAGTGTCATTTGCAGCTTGCCCAGTGTCCATTTGCAGCCTTGCCTAGTGTCATTTGCAGCCTTGCTAGTGTCATTTGCAGCTTGCCAGTGTCATTTGCAGCTTGCCCAGCGTCGTTTGCAGCCTTGCCCACGTTCAAATTTCCCGCCGCTGACAGACCGAGCGAGCGCGGCCAAAAAATACAGAGCGCCGACAAAAGACCGAGCCAACTGCTCGGCTCCGCTCGCAGTCCCGCCTCCCTGCTGGGAGGGACTGCGAGCCGAGCCGAGCCGAGTACACAGTACAGTCGGCTCGGTCTTTTTCGGCAGCGCTCGCTCCAGAAACAGCAGGGAGGCGGGACTGCGAGCGGAGCCGAGCAGATGGCTCGGTCCTTTTCCTCGGCGCTCTGTCTTTTTCGGTGGTGCTTGGTCTTTTTCGGCTGCTCTCTGTCTTTTTTGTCGGCTCTCTGGATTTTTTTGGCGGCGCTCGCTATTTCACGGCGGCGCTCGCTATTTTTGGGTCACAGACAGTGGGGATCGGCGTATAACAAAAAGTGCGTGTTATACGCCGATAAATACGATAATTTAATAAAAGGACTAACTTGTCGTTTAAAGTACTGCTGTCCTTTAACTGTTCCCTGATTGTATTTTGCACTACTACGAGAAGAATCATTTCTTATTTCTCCACATTGCTTGTTACAGTTGAGGCACTCTTTTTTTGTCATTTGGAATAGACAGCGCCGTTGAAAAATATTTCAAATATCTCATTCCATCTTGCATGCTCCATCAAATCATTCGGTGATAAAAGTGAAATGATTTTATATATAGATTTATTCCTTATAAGATTTTTTTTATCTAGACTGAATTCCAATATTGATCTACTGTATATGTCGCCACAGGACATAGTTTACCAGCTAGGGGTGAGCTTATTGACTTGTGTGGATTCTACAACCCGCTGGGCCCATTTTTTCTGATGCCTTGTTTCCAGTAATGCGATGGCGTTCTGAATTCAGTTGCAGTGAAACAATATCTCTACATTTAACATGTGTTAAAGATGAGATATTGACATCTTTCACTGCTCTTTCTTAAAAGTTAATTTACCAGCCTATTGCTACACATTATTTATTTTTTTCTGAACATTGCTGTTTTTTTTTTATCTCTTTTTTTGTTTAGGTTGCTGTTTTTTTAATCTCTTTCTTGTTTTATTTTTGTATCTCTGTTATCTTCTTGTCATTGTTGATTAAAATTTGTTATGGTGTTTTCTTTTTTTCTGGGGAGATTTTCTATCATTATCTTCTTGATAGGAAGTACCGTATATACTCGAGTATAAGCCGACCCCAATATATATAGATATATAGATATATTGACAGAAAAACACAGAATTGTTGATATTTTTTGCAGATTTATTAAAAAAGAAAAACTGAAATATCACATGGTCCTAAGTATTCAGAACCTTTGCTCAGTATTTAGTAGAAGCCCCTTTTGATCTAATACAACCATAAAGTCTTTTTGGGAAAGATGCAACAAGTTTTTCACACCTAGATTTGGAGATCCTCTGCCATTTCTCCTTGCAGATCCTCTCCAGTTCTGTCAGATTGGATGGTAACCGTTGGTGGACAGACATTTTTAGGCCTCTCCAGAGATGCTCAATTGGGTTTAAGTCAGTGCTCTGGCTGGGCCATTCAAGAACAGTCACGGAGTTGTTGCAAAGCCACTGCTTCGTTATTTTAGCTGTGTGCTTAGGGTCATTGTCTTGTTGGAAGGTAAACCTTCGGCCCAGTCTGAGGTCCTGAGCACTCTGTAGAAGGTTTTCGTCCAGGATATCCCTGTACTTGGCCGCATTCATATTTCCCTCGATTGCAACCAGTCCTCCTGTCCCTGCAGCTGAAAAACACCCCCACAGCATGATGCTGCCACCACCATGCTTCACTGTTGGGACTGTATTGGACAGGTGATGAGCAGTGCCTGGTTTTCTCCACACATACCACTTAGAATTAAGGCCAAAAATTTCTATCTTGGTCTCGTCAGACCAAAGAATCACATTTCTCACCATCTTGGAGTCCGTCAGGTGCTTTTTAGCAAACACCATGCAGGCTTTAATGTGTCTTGCACTGAGGAGAGGCTTCCGTCGGGCCACTCTGACATAGAGCTCCGACTGGGCTGCAGTGATGGTTGACTTTCTACAACTTTCTCCCATCTCCCGACTGCATCTCTGGAGCTCAGCCACAGTGATCTTTGGGTTCTTCTTTACGTCTCTCACCAAGGCTCTTCTCCCCCGATAGCTCAGTTTGGCTGGACGGCCAGCTCTAGGAAGGGTTCTGGTCATCCCAAAATGTCTTCCATTTAAGGATTATGGAGGCCACTGTGCTCTTAGGAACCTTAAGTGCAGCAGACATTTTTTTGGAACCTTGGCCAGATCTGTGCCTTGCCACAATTCGGTCTCTGAGCTCTTCAGGCAGTTCCGTTGACCTCATGATTCTCATTTGCTCTGACATGCACTGTGAGCTGTAAGGTCTTATATAGACAGGTGTGTGGCTTTCCTAATCAAGTCCAATCAGTATAATCGAACACAACTGGACTCAAATGAAGGTGTAGCACCATCCCAAGGATGATCAGAAGAAATGGACAGCACCTGAGTTGTCACAGCAAAGGGTATGAGTGTCACAGCAAAGGGTCTGAATACTTAGGACCATGTGATATTTCAGTTTTTCTTTTTTAATAAATCTGCAAAAATGTCAACAATTCTGTGTTTTTCTGTCAATATGGGGTGCTGTGTGTACATTAATGAGGAAAAAAATAACTTAAAGAGGAGTGCCCCTAAAAAATATTTTTTAAAAGTCAGCAGCTACAAATACTGCAGCTACAAATACTGCAGCTGCTGACTTTTAATAATCGGACACTTACCTGTCCCGGGGTCCAGCGATGCGGGGGAATGAAGCCTGTCCATCGATGCGGGGGAACGAAGCCCTCCCTCGTTCCCCGCTCTGCTCGCGGCACCGGCATCCTTACTGTGGGCACCCGGCTGTGGCTTCACAGCCGGGCACCTAGTGCGCATGCGCGAGCGGCGCCGTGCGCCGTGATACGACGCTCAGTCATCTGGGACACGTGACAGGTCCCAGATGACTGTGCGGCGCTGAGGGGAAGTGATGTCAGTGCCCGGGCACTGAAGGTGACAGACTACGAGGGTCCCCCTAGCAACAGGCATTTAGAGGTGAGTAGAAAATGTATTTTTTCCAATAATATATATATTTTTTTTTAAATGATTTTTAAGCAAATATTTTTTTTTTTTGGTGGCAACCCCACTTTAAATGATTTTAGCAAATGGCTGCAATATAACAAAGAGTGAAACATTTAAGGGGGTCTGAATACTTTCCGTCCCCACTGCATATATATATATATATATATATATATATATATATATATATTTTTTTTTTTTTTTTAAGTTTATTATATGGTTTCTTCTTAGTATACACCCAACAGTGTGGTTACTAAGTGACATATTCACCAGGGAACAACTCAGATCAGACTATAAATCTTACAATTTGTAAATGTGCACATTTCCATTCTATTTAAAATTAGCATACAGCATTAACGTTAGAGGTTTTTGCTTGACCCAGTTTGTTTTCACGAATTCCTAAAAATAAAACAAAAAAAACAAAAAAAAAAAAAACTACACCTTGAGCTTGCTTTCAGAGAAAATTGCTAAGTAGCTGTGTAATTACCAATGTATAGCAATGCATTTTGCAGCATAATACATTTGCTCAAAAATGTTGGTTAATTGCCATCATTTGGTTTAATTGCCAATTAACTAACGCAATGGCCCAAACAGCCAAGCCTAAGGGAATTGTAGTCAGAATAGTATGATAATATGCAATGCTTTATTTAATTTTTTTTTTGTTCACCGTAGTAGGAAGAAATATAAGTTTAAAGGTATACTGCAGTTGAAAATGAAAATAAACCTCTCTCTCTCTCTCTCTCTCTCTCTCTCTCTCTCGCTCTCTCTCTCTCTCTCTCTCTCTCTCTCTCTATCTCTCTCTATATATATATATATATATATATATATATATGTAGTGCTATACAAGTCATTTATTCATTCATATATATGAATGAATGACTTGTATAGCACTATATATATATATATATATATATATATATATATATATATATATATATATATATATATATATATATATATATATAAACAAAATAAACAAAAAATGCAGCGCTAAGTGAAACAACTCATTCGGTAAAATGAGAATAGTGAAAATGTGATGGAAATGGGCCAATAACACAGAGCCAAATATGTAGTGACAAAAGTGAAACGATCAACAATCCATGGAAGTAAGTGAAAAGTCCAAAGTTCTAAAAAATGGATTCACCTGAATAGATTAAAGCCTGTGTGCAGGCACAACCATATAAAGGAAAAAAGTGTCCCTTCATCAATGAATAATCAATCCTAGATGATAGAGGGGCAAAATTCCTGGAAGAAGTATGGGACTGTAAATGCATAGAATGAAATTGCAGAAATCTTCAAAACAACACCCCATAAGCCTTCATGTAGAAATATATAAAAAAAAACACTGACTGTATGGAAAGAAAGTAATGGGTACTCTTACCCGAAGGTGTTGACCCACACACCTTGGTGGTGAGTCGATCAAGCTTGAATTTATATTGGCTGCGATCGATCCTCCAACGGGGGTGATGGAATGCCAGGCGCACCAGACTGCACACGATGTTGAATGCGACTATGCAGCAATCAATCCTCCACCGAAGATACTGGAACGCAGCATACACCCAATAACACACGATGAACCATGCGATCAGGATGTAGGATCTCACCGACTTCGACTCCGAAGATGGCAATGGGCACCCACATACAGATGAGTGTATGAGAAGAAAAACTAAAAAAGAAAAGAAAAAAAGCCTCCACATGGAGCAGGTCACTCCGGTAAAAAATGTTTTATTCAAAATAAAAAGTCATATAAAATGATTCTTAGTACAAAGCATCAATGAAGATGAGTACCAACATCACAGTATTAAAAAAGCGTGGTAGATCAGGCCAGCAGGCTATGTACCCGACATGTTTCGCACTAACGTGCTTCAACTGGGGCATATAATACTTATATATAAAAATATATTTATTTATTTATATATATATATATATATATATATATATAAAACACAAAGGGCATTGCTGCACACACAATTAATTTTTCAGACGGAAAAAGTTCCGATCGGAAATTCCGATCGTCTGTGGCAATTCCGAAGCGCAAAATTCCTACGCATGCGCGGAAACAATTCAGCGCATGCTCGGAAGCATTGAACTTGATTTTCTCGGCTCGTCGTAGTGTTGTACGTCACCGCGTTCTTGATGGCTGAAAGGTCAGAGAACTTTTGTGTGACCGTGTGTATGCAAGCCAAGCTTGAGCGGAATTCCATCGGGAAAAAACATCCAAGATTTTTCTGACGGAAATTCCGCTCGTGTGTACGGGGCATTATGCGGACTTGTCTACACACAATCACACCAAAGTCCGACGTATTCGACTGTGATGACGTACGACGGGACTAGAATAAGGAAGTTCATAGCCAGTAGCCAATAGCTGCCCTAGCGTCGGTTTTCGGCAGTCAGACTAGCATACAGACGAACGGATTTTTCGACCGGACTTGAGTTCCGTCGGAAAGATTTCAAACATGTTCTAAATCTAAAGTCCGTCTGATTTTTCGACAGCAAAGGTCTGATGAAGCCCACACACCATCAAATTGTCTGACGGATTTGTTCCATCGGACCTTTGCTGTCAAAGTCCGGCCGTGTGTACACGGCATAAGAGTTATAGGAAAAGGCTTTATTATCACCAATCCTTGTTTCCACAACAGCCCACAATTTTCTAAATCCAATTGTCATTGGGACAGAAAGTGAGGTGAAATCTTCTGAACAGGGGCACAGACAGCAAAACAAATGATACAGGGGTGATAACCCTTCCTATGCTATCCAAAAAAACGTAAACATTTTTTTTTGGCTGGAGCTACACTTAAAAAAATATATACCTGTTCCGAGTTACAAACAAATTCGACTTAAAGTGGTGTTGCCACCAAAAAAAAAATCTGGCTTAAAAATCATAAAAAGAAAAAAAAAAATAGTTGGAACAAAAATACATTTTTACTCACCTTTAAATGCCTGTTGCTAGGGGGTCCCTCGTAGTCTGCCACCTTCATTGCCCGGGCAATGACATCACTTCCCCTAGGCGCCGCACAGTCATTTGGGACCTGTCATGTGTCCCAGTTGAGTGAGCGTCGAATCACGGCGTACGGCCCTGCTAGCACATGCACAGTGGGTGTCCGGCTGTGAAGCCACAGCCGGGTTGCCCACATTAAGAATGCCGGCAGCGCGGGCGGAGCGGGGAAAGAGGGGGGGTCTCGTTCCCCCGCATTGCTGGACCCCGGGACAGGTAAGTGTCCGATTATTAAAAGTCAGCAGCTGCAAAATTTGTAGCTGCTGACTTTTATTTATTTTTTTGTTGTGGGCCCTCCACTTTAAGAACAAACTCCCTGTATGTTACTAACGTATATACTCGAGTATAAGCCGATTTTTTCAGCACTTTTTTGGTGCTGAAAATGCCCCCTCGGCTTATACTCGAGTCAATCACTTTTCTGCAGCAGAGAATGACATTTTCCGAACCGACTTTGGCGCCCCGTACCTCGGGGCCACTCGGTGGTAGGAACCCCAAATTTGGTGTGCAAACCCAGTGGAACTAGCACTGGACTTAACATATCCAAAGCTGGGGTTCCTAGCACCAAGTGGGCCCCGAGATACGGGGCCCCAAAGTCGGTTTGAAAAATGTAATTCTCTGCTGCAGAAAAGTGCTTGACATTTTCCGAACCGACTTTGGGGCCTCATATCTCGGGGCCACTTGGTGCTAGGAAGCCCAGCTGTGCTAGTTCCACTGGGTTTGCACACCAAATTTGGGGTTCCTAGCACAAAGTGGCCCCGAGATACGGGGCCCCAAAGTCGGTCAACTGTGTCCAACTGCAGCAATGTCATTTCGGGATCCTTTGAGACCCCAAATTTTGGCTGCTGCAAGGGGGGCATCTAGGAACCCTCAACTACCGAGTTTGAAGTTCCGGGGACCTATGGCTGCAAATGGGCACAGTGAGGCTGCAAATGGACATTGTTGACCGTCTTTTCCACTTACAGTAGCTGCGCATTTCTCACCCTAGGCTTATACTCGAGTCAATAATTTTTCCCAGTTTTATTTGGTAAAATTACCGGCTTATACTCAAGTATATACAGTCATTTTTGGTTTCATTGAGGCCCCTTTCACACTGGTGCGTTTTTCAGGCGGTACAGCGCTAAAAATAGCGCCTGTTCACCGCCTGAAAAAATCCGGCCCCTTTCACACTGGAGCGTTGCGCTAGCAGGACGGCAAAAAATGTCCTGCTAGCAGCATCTTTGGAGCGGTATAGGAGCGGTGTGTTCACCGCTCCTATAACGCTCCTTACCATTGATTTGAATGGGAAACCGCGGTAAAACCGCGGCAATACCGCCGCAAGGCGCCGCTACGGCGGCGCTCTACGGGGGTCTTTAACCCTTTTTCGGCCGCTCGCGAGGGGTAAAACCGCACCGCTAGCGGCCGAATACCGCGGTTAAAACTCCCTGATTCTTTTCAGAATTCGTTTGGTTTCGTTTATTGATTTTCAAATGATTTCCAAATTTTCGGACAGCCAACTAGCATTTTTAGAATAATAGAATCAGAAATGGCAGCCATCGTATTTTCTCAGGTCAAGTTGCTTTAAAAGTAAAAATCGAAAATATTCATTAGAACAGACTTTGCCATCTGACAGAATTAGGTGGACTCTGCAAAAAAGTAAAGCAGGTCTCTGACTCTCTGGCTCTATTTTTTCCCTGACACAGATTGCACATTTTTTAAGCAGATAATCACTACATTTATCAGCGTAATTGGGATCACATAATAATCTCCCCGGCTGTCCTGGCATCTGGGTGATAAAGGGGTACTGCACAGCTAATACACTGATAAATTGCACCACATTATAGGTAATGGACAGCGTGTCTAATTAACACATATGTAGTAGCAGGTGTGTTTGTCAAGAAAATTGGTGCTCCACTGTGCTAACCCTTCCAAGCATTATAGGGAAGAAATGTATATACACAGTATCTCACAAAAGTAAGTACACCCCTCACATTTTTGTAAATATTTTCTTCTATCTTTTCATGTGACAACACTGAAGAAATGACACTTGTCTACAATGTAAAGTAGTGAGTGTACAGCTTGTATAACAGTGTAAATTTGCTGTCCCCTCAAAATAACTCAACACACAGCCATTAATATTTAAAAGTGAGTACACCCCTAAGTGAAAATGTCCAAATTGGGCCCAAAGTGTCAATATTTTGTGTGGTCACCATTATTTTCCAGCACTGCCTTAACCCTCTTGGGCATGGAGGTCACCAGAGCTTCACAGGTTGCCACTGGAGTCCTCTTCCACTCCTCCATGACGACATCACGGAGCTGGTGGATGTTAGAGACCTTGCGCTCCTCCACCTTCCGTTTGAGGATGCCCCACAGATGCTCAGTAGGGTTTAGGTCTGGAGACATGCTTGGCCAGTCCATCATCTTTACCCTCAGCTTTTCTAGCAAGGCAGTGGTCATCTTGGAGGTGTGTTTGGGGTGGTTATCATGTTGGAATACTGCCCTGTGGCCCAGTCTCTGAAGGGAGGGGATCATGCTCTGCTTCAGTATGTCACAGTACATGTTGGCATTCATGGTTCCCTCAATGATCTGTAGCTCCCCAGTGCCGGCAGCACTCATGCAGCCCCAGACCATGACACCCCCACCACCATGCTTGACTGTAGGCAAGTCACACTTGTCTTTGTACCGGTTTTTATGACACCAACAATCATGCCATGGTCAAAGTCACTAAGATCCCATCCCATGTTAACACTATTATGGTGTTTGATGTGAACATGAAGTGCCTGACCTGCATCTGCCTGGTTTCATTTTTTGCCCAACTCCCACATAACTGACATGACTGACTGATTAAATAATTGAAAGAATAAGCAGGCGTTCCTAATACATTTCTCAGCAAATGAGGAATTAAAGCTCTTGTTTGTTTTTGATTGCTGTCTGTTTTTCCATGTTTGGGAGATTCTTCCTCTCTGTTTGACCTGGCGACCATTGTAAATTGTAAATTGGAACTAAAAGTGATGAAAAATCAAAAGTTTTGAAATGTCACCATAACAGGAACAGGAAGAAAATCTTCCAATGGGGAAGCATGTCCTGGTAAGAATTCCAAAAGGGCTTTTTTCCCCCATATGTTGTATAGATTTCCATTCTGTTGGGCGTACAGAGCAGTAAAAGAAATTGAATCGTGTTTTTTCTCCGAAAACATCCACAAGTACAGAAAAACACATGATGACCCTACCAGAAATCCAGTGAGCTCCTAACTTCCTGAGCCCTCTTCTTGTGCTGCATTGAAATCCTAAATAGTGTAATTATCCCTACCCTGTTCACCTCTGGGGACTATAAAACCCATCATCCCTATGTTATATATGTAGCACTGACCCCCGAAGGAGCGGCTCAATTTTTCTGGGCTTACCGATTACCTCCTCCAGCTCGTAACTCGTTGTCCTTGTCTAGGGGTTCCCAAGGTTGATGACCCAGTAACTGTAGAGACCGACACTTGAGTTCCTTTTTAGGATTTTTATTTCGCTTAAAACAGTTGAACAAACTCAGTCTCTAAGTTGGGAATAGAGGGTATAAGGATTTTAGCTCAGGTGCTTGGAACTGCTGACTTCAATAAAAGTCTCTCTCTGTACATAATCCAGGGAATAGCCACTCGCAACTGGATTCTTTAATTGCTGGATAAATCCTTGTGCTTGGATCTAGCAGCCAACAAGTAATTCTAGCTTTGCAAAGTCTCTCCCACAGACTTGGTTGAAAACTTAGTTGTAAACAGAAGGTTAAGGTAGGAACTTTTCTTACTGTACCAGAATCTTTCGGCCGGTCCGGCGATATCGTAAGAAATTGTGGATTCAATCAATGTCCATGGCAGCTCAGCTTCCAGGCTCTTACCGAGCAGCCAGCCTTGTGCTTGGCTCTCTTATTGAAGAGTCCTCCCCTGGTTGCTTGTAGAGTTGCTTGGCCTTTCCAAACCCAAGATGGCAACGGAAGACTTCAGAGTCAATAAGTTTTCCCATTTTTTTGTGGTAAAATTAGGTGCCTCCATGGGCGTCCGCAGGTAGGGGCCAGGGGGGTCAAGTGCCCCCCTCTGGAATCAGGGATTGGATCTTAAATTCAGCACAGTTGTGTCTCTGTCGAGGTGCCGCACCCGGGTGCCACCCACCAGTGGGGTGACACCATTATGGTGCTGTCAAGTGTAGTGTGACTTTGGGCTCTTTTCCCTGCTCAGTCCAGCAGAGAACTTGGCGGTGCTGTGAAGGAAGAATGGCGAGCTGCGGGCTACCAGAGGTTTTCCCCGCTCGCCCCACCCATTCTTCTGTCAGGGAGAAGAGACGGTGGCTCTCACCAGGTTCCCCACCCAGCTTCCTGCCCTGCTCCGTTCCTTCCCTATTGGCCATAACTGAGGGCCAATCAAAGGCGACTAGGAGAGGCAAGCTTCATGGGACAGGTAGTCCCAAAAGATTGGCGGCTCCATTTTCCACAGGGAGGAGGCTACAGCTCGATTAAGAGAGAGATTGAGAGACTGCAGCCTGGAAAGAAGCTGAGGGAGAGAGTGCTACAGGACGAGGAGTGTGCTGGGCGGAAGCCAGAGAGAGAGCCTGCCAGGGCCACAAAAGAGAGTCATGCTGTCCAGCACCACCAGAGAGAGAAAGACTGAGCCACTACCAGGGTACAGACATGCTACACTACTGACCAGTGTCGCCCCCGGGGGAACCCAGAGTGAACGATCGTCCAGCCAAAGTGATCACTGCTGTAGTTTCGCTGGGTCTGGTAAGAGAGTCTGTTGGCCATTATCCACTACTTATCCTAGGGACTGTAATACGTCTGCAGTCTCTGACCATAATAATGTGATAATGACATTGTCGAAAAGGGGCGGTGCATGGGCGACCCTAAAATTATGCCCCCCCCCCCTGAAAAAAGTTCTGCGGACGCCCATGGGTGCCTCGGCTTATATTCGAGTCGGCTTATACTCGAGTATATACGGTAAATGAGAACATTTGCAAACCTCAGTTATGGGGATGAAAAAAGAAGAGGAGAAGATGTTTTGTAGTTCTAACACTCCTCCTGCCCTAGGATGATGCCACTACCCCCCCATAGATACGGTAGACTGAGAATGGGTTGTCACCCTCAGACAGGAAGTGTGTTATTGGCAGAATCAGCAGATAAAAATAAAGGGGAAAAAAAAAATCCCAAGAAAAGCAAACTAATGCAGCCACCACATCTAAGGACCTGGTAAGCTGCAATATATTACTTTGTGTTCTTGGGTTGAAATACACAGCTTTAATCCAAGCTTATCTTGTCAGTCATGGAGCAGGGAGCACTAATCCCATATTCTGAAACACAGATGATCACTAGAGGGGGGCATTTACAAGTCTGTATTTGAAAATCCAATAATCAAAATATGGAACAGCAAGCACGTGAAAGTCACACCAAAATAAATAAATAAATAATAATAAAAAAAAAAAAAAAAAAAAATATATATATATATATATATATATATATATATATATATATATATATATATATATTACAAGTCAATGTTACAGCAATAAATTAAATTATGCATGCCCTGAAAACAGTTTCCCTTTAAGTTTCCTCTGAATTTTTTTATTTTTAACTTGCTAAACTATCTCTGGAAAGACTTTGTGCCGCACACTCTGAACTGTGAAATAAATGTCATGCTTAGTAGACCATTATTGAGCTCCGATTCAGCATCTTGGACGAAGACGCAGAAAACTTAATGACAAACAGAGCTCTCTCCAGTTCACAGGCTTCTAATTATGAGCGGCTGGTGTTTGTGGGTCCTGCTGCCAGTAAAGACATCCAAGACTCACAATCATCAATGCATCACAGAACTTTTGGCTCTTTGTGGGTGTCAATTAGTAGGAAAATGATAAATCTGGCCTTCTAGGAGTTCCAAGCATCAAAAACTTCCACTTTTTGCTCCAAGGGATGTGAACGGATGTAAATTATCTTTTATAAATTTGTGGTGATATTTTTTTTTTTTTTCTGGACTGTAATTGTATCCAAAAAATATTTATTTATTTATTTGTTTATTTATTATAGGTATATATATAGCGCCAGCAATTTAGGCAGCGCTCTACATATATATTGTACATTCACAGCAGTCCCTGCCCTCAAGGAGCTCACAATCTAAGGTCCCTGACTCACATTCATACATATACATACTAGGGGCAATTTAGACTGGAGCCAGTTAAGCTACCAAATAGAACTTTAGTGTTACAAGAATCTAAAAAGGATTGAAGCAGTACAAACTTGCTCAAAAAAAATAAAGGACTTTGTGGGCACAACATGAGGCAGAAAGGATATATAAAAAAAAAAGCAGGTACTTGCAGTTGGCAGACAGGCAAGGTTCAAAATAGTCAGGGTCAAAATCTGAAGTCAAAAGGCAGGCAGAGTTCAGAGAATATTCGGTATCCGGTCCAAGGTCGTCAGCGAGGTATTCCAATATAGCAGGGCAGACAAACAGGTAGCTTGATCAGGTATTACACATCGCTATCACAAGCATGAGACTGCAGGCTTGGCTGGCTTAAATCAGGTTTGGTCTCCACCCAGAAACTGGCCACATTAATCACCTTGCAGGTGAACAGACAGACAAGGAGAATGCCACAGGCCAAAACCATGATTTCGGAACAAGGAGCAGACGTGCTAGATGCTCCTGATAAGTGCTGCAAAGCTTTAAAACGTAATTAACCTCTTGCCGTCCGCGCTATAGCCTAATGACAGCCACAGCGCGGACCTGAATTTCCGGGAGGCCGTCATATGATTGTCTCCCCTTTGCACGCGCCCCGCGTGCCCCCTGCAGGGTGTGCGCGGTGCGCGCAGTGATCACCGAGTCACTGAGACTCGGGTGATGACAAATCCAAGTAAGGGGCCAATCCCGGCCTCTTACCACGTGATTAACTGTCAGCCAATGACAGCTGATCATTTGATCTAAACAAAAGCTCGGTAATTGTTTTTCTTTCTCCTCACGCTGACAGCGTGAGGAGAAAAAAAGGCCGATCACCGGCTTATCTGCAAGGGACATTGGTCCTGAAGAGGAAGAGGCAATTCTGCCTCATCTGTGCCACCAGTACCCCCTTCCAGTGCCTCCTGCCATTGCCACCTGTCAGTGCCCGCAGTGCCCACCAGTGCCACCTATAAATGCACATGAGTGCCACCTATCAATGCCCACAAGTGCCACCTATCAATGCCCACCAGTGGTGCCAATCAGTGCCACCTAGCAGTGCTTGCCTATCAGTGTAACCAACCAGTGCCCATCATTGCCCATCATCAGTGCCACCCATCACTGCCACCCATCACTGCCACCTATCGGTGCCCATCACTGCTGCCTCATCAGCGTACATCAATGAAGGAGAAAAATTACCTGTTTGCAAAATTGTATAACAAAATATAAAAAAATATTTAAATTTTTTTTTAAATTCGGTCTTTTAAATTTTTTTTAACAAAAAATAAAAACCGCAGAGGAGATCAAATACCATCAAAAGAAAGCTCTATTTGTGGGGAAAAAAATTACAAAAATTTAATTTGGGTACAGTGTTTTATGACCGGGCAATTGTGATTCAAAGTGCATCAGCGCTGAAAGCTGAAAATTGGTCTGGACAGGAGGGGGGTTTAGGTGCCCAGTAAGCAAGTGGTTAAAGGCTTGTTTCCACTAACAGTTGGGGGCTGTAAAACCCCACTGTGGACCAATGCCCTCCATCCACTTCCCCAGTTACAGTGGCAGTGACCATTGGTGTACACATGCCAGAGGTAGTGATGCCTTGCTTTGCAGCAGGAATTATACCCCCTGTTACTTTCGGCAGGCGTAGCACCCAATTACATGACCCATTCAAGTGAATGATATTGCTGTGCGATGGACGATGGAAACAGTCCGATGGGAGCTTTTCATCGGATTTTCCGACCGTGTGTATGCCCATCGGCCTTTTTCTGTCGGAATTTCCGACGGACTTTGGATTGAGAACCTGTTCTTATTTTTTTCCGATGGAAAACCTTTCTATCGGATTTTCCGATCGTGTCTATGCAATTCCGACACACAAAAATTCCTGACGCATGCTCGGAAACAATTCAACGCATGCTCAGAAGCATTAAACTTCCCTTTTATATAGCAGTCGAACGTGTTGTATGTCGCGGTGTTATTGACCGTCGGAATTTGGTGTGACCGTGTGTAGGCAAGACAGTTTAAGCGAAATTCCGTCGGAATTCCGACGGGAAAACCATCAGAGCTTTTTCCGACGACAATTCCGACCGTTTGTACGCGGCATAAGAATGGGACTGAGGTTTCCTTCCATTGTAGGGCCCCTGGCTAGTAGCCACATCGACTCCTGATGGCTAGGGGGGCACCTACAGGTAAGTACTACTAACTTTATTCATTTTAGTAGATAGATCTGACTAGACATGTGCAATTCGTTTTTGTTTTTTTTTGTTTTTCGTTAAAATTCGTTATATTCGTTCATTCGTTTTTGTACGAATGAACGAACGATTCGCTAAAAATTTTAACGAATAACGAATGTTCGAATCGAACGCATCCAAAAAACAACAAAAATCCGAAATAACCAAATTAGAAACAACGAAACTACAAAAGAAGAAAATCCGAAAAACGAAAACTGGAACAACGAAAATCAAAATGAACGAAGAAATTTGTACATTCGTAACTTTTTTTTTTTGTTGAATTGGTAATTTTCCGTGTCCCTTACAATGGCGCTGCTTAACGTGCTTCGAATGGATTGAACGAAAAAAATTTGTACATTCATAACTTTTTTTTTGCGATTCGTAATTTTCCGTGTCTCTTACAATGGCGCTGCTTAACGCGCTTCGACTGGATTGAGCGAAAAAATTTGTACATTCGTAACTTTTTTTTTTTTTCGATTCGTATTTTTCCGTGTCTCTTACAATGGCGCTTCTTAACGCGCTTCGAATGGATTGAACGAAAAAATTCATACATTCGTAACATTTTTTTTTTGATTCGTAATTTTCCGTGTCTCTTACAATGGCGCTGCTTAACGTGCTTCGAATGGATTGAACGAAAAAATTCGTACATTCGTAACTTTTTTTTTTTTTTTTTCGATTCGTAATTTTCTGTGTCTCTTACAGTGGTGCTGCTTAACTCGCTTCGAATGGATTGAACGAAAAAATTCGTACATTCGTAACTTTTTTTTTTTTTTTTGCGATTCGTAATTTTCCGTGTCTCTTACAATGGCGCTGCTTAACGTGCTTCGAATGGATTGAACGAAAAAATTTGTACATTCGTAACTTTTTTTTTTCGATTCGTATTTTTCCGTGTCTCTTACAATGGCGCTTCTTAACGCGCTCCGAATGGATTGAACGAAAAAATTTGTACATTCGTAACTTTTTTTTTTCGATTCGGAATTTTCCGTGTCTCTTAAAATTTAATAATAGCATACACATTACATAAAATTATGAATTATGCTCCGATTACGAATCTACGAAAACAATGTTACGGAAGTACGAATAAATCAATCTAACGAAAGTACGAATGTAACTAAATCTACGAAAATACGAATGCGTCCGAATTTCGAATAAACGAAATTTAAACTAACGGAAAAACGAATCAACGAAAAAATAACTCTTCCGAAAATACGAATCGTTACGAATACGAACACCGACGACTTATGAAATTACGAATCGTTACGAATCAACGGAAACGAAAGAAATGAAACGAAAATAAACTAATTTTTCTATTGTGCACATGTCTATACGTCACCGCATTCTTGATGCCTGAAAGTTCAGAGAACTTTTGTGGTGACCGTGTGTATGCAAGCCAAGCTTGAGTGGAATTCTGTCAGAAAAAAACATCCAAGATTTTTCTGTCGGAAATTCCGCTCGTGTGTACGGGGCATTATGCCGTGTACACACGACCGGACTTTTCAACAGACTGAATTCTGTCTGACTTTTCAGACTTTCGATGGACTTTCGACAGACTCCCGTCGAATCGGACTTGTCTACACACAATCACACCAAAGTCCGACGTATTCGACCGTGATGACGTACGACCGGACTACAATAAGGAAGTTCATAGCCAGTAGCCAATAGCTGCCCTAGCGTCGGTTTTCGGCAGTCAGACTAGCACACAGACGAATGGATTTTTCGACCGCACTTGAGTTCCGTCGGAAAGATTTCAAACATGTTCTAAATCTAAAGTCCATCTGATTTTTCGACAGCAAAGGTCAGATGAAGCCCACACACCATGAACTTGTCTGACGGATTTGTTCCATCGGACCTTTAACGGAAAAACGAATCAACGAAAAAATAACTCTTACGAAAATACGAATCGTTACGAATACGAACACCGACGACTTACGAACTTACGAATCGTTACGAATCAACGGAAACGAAAGAAACGAAACGAAAATAAACAAATTTTTCTATTGTGCACATGTCTAGATCTGACGTAACGAAGAGAATATTCTCAACACTTTAGATAAGTTATTTGCCATTTTTTTCCTTTATGTAAAATTTGACACTTCAAACAGATGGCTGTTTGTTCTATGAACCAATAAACAGTCAAACTCTACTTTATAAAAATGCTGCGGGTCAATTAGACTTGCGGCAAATTCATTTAATCCGATGGCTTCTTTGTATGTATTCAAAACAGACAAAAATACTGATGTTTATGGAGTCTAAAGCTAAACATGGCACCATCTTTGTAGCTTTTTACTCCTTAATTAATCAGATACAGAAACATACAGAAATTCTTTATTGTCAGTTCCACATTATTTATGACAGATGAAAAAAAAAAAAACTGGAGTGCCACCGATACACTGCTCATTGTCTTTAATATCGGGTTGCTATAGCTACCATCTGGGAGACTTGTTTTTCTATTTAAACTATATAAAGTGCGCAATAACTTCTACAGCAAGCCGCAAATGAAAAGTCTTCAATATACACAGAATGCATATATTAATGGCCGGATTTGTAAAAAGAAAGCATAACCCTGACAGTGTGGGTTCTGCATTAAATCTTCCAAGGGATGAGGAAATGCTGTTTTCGGGCTGCGTCACTAAAAAGAGAACTGTATTTAATCTTCACGGGTGGGGAAAATGCACATAAACCAGACAATCAATGTCTAAAAATTTAAATTGGTAAAAAGTACGTTTAGATAGCGGTAAAATGGTAAAAACTGTACCTAATTGGTTTACAGTTTACATGATAAAGGGATCGGGGTTATCCCGAAAGCTTGCATCTTTAATGACTCAAGTATCGCTTACAACTCACAACTTTTTGTTATAATTGATGACTAACACAGTACAATACTCTACTACTTATTGAAAAAGACAACTAATTTTTGTTGAGAATGATGGACTTTGTAGGCATAAAACACAAGTTTGGAAAAATTTAACAAAATGTATTTACCCTCCCTCATTAGGGAATAGAACGCAAAAAGCTCCTGATGAAGCGTTTATACAACGCGTAACATGTAGGGCAATCAAGCTAAGCTACCTACGATACTCTGCCTGCATACGTTTTTTTTTTATGTCAAATTATTACTTGTTAAAGCGGGGGGCTCCACTGCCCCTGACGTTTTTTTTTTTTTTTCAATGGTCCTTAACCACTTCAGCCCCGGACCAATTGGCAGCCAAAGGACCAGGCCCCTTTTTGCGATTCGGCACTGCGTCGTTTTAACTGAGAATTGCGCGGTCGTGCGACGTGGCTCCCAAACAAAATTGGCGTCCTTTATTTCCCACAAATAGAGCTTTCTTTTGGTGGTATTTGATCGCCCCTGCGTTTTTTTATTTTTTGCGCTATAAACAAAAATAGAGCGACAATTTTGAAAAAAATTCAATATTTTTTGCTTTTTGCTATAATAAATATCCCCAAAAAATATATAAAAAAACATTTATTTTTCCTCAGTTTAGGCCGATACGTATTCTTCTACATATTTTTGGTATAAAAAAATCACAATTAGCGATTATTGATTGGTTTGCGCAAAAGTTATAGCGTTTACAAAATAGGGGATAGTTTTATAGCATTTTTATTAATATTTTTTTTTTTACAAGTAATGGCGGCGATCAGTTTTTATTGTGACTGCGACATTATGGCGGACACATCGGACATTTTTGACACATTTTTGGGACCATTGTCATTTATACAGCAATCAGTGCTATTTAAATGCATTGATTCCTGTATAAATGACACTGGCAGTGAAAGAGTTAACCACTAGGGGGAGGGGAGGGGTTATGGGCTGTGACGTGTGTGTTTTTTTAACATTAGGGGGCGGGGCTGAAGTCTGACCTCATTGATCAGCTTTCTTGATGACAGGGAACAGCCGATCAATGACAGGCAGTGTAGGAAGCGCGGGGAGAGGTTTGTTTACACAGACCTCTCCCCGTTCTTCAGCTCTGTGACCCGATCGCGGGACACCAGCGGCGATCGGGTCCGCTGGTCCCGCGGCCGTGGTCACGGAGCTCCCGACCGGGTCGCGAGCGTGCCACCCACGTCTAGGCAATTAAAGGGCCACGTACCTGTACGTGGTTTTGCCTGCCCGTGCCATTCTGCCGACGTACATCGGCGTGAGGTGGTCGGGAAGCGGTTAATAAAGAATCTATTTTGTAATTGAGTAACTCACCTGTCCGGTTTCTAGCACTTGTGCCTTTCGTTTTTTATCTTCAAAAAATACTTTATAAAAATTCTCGGTCCGTTCTCCATCTTGCCTCCAGGTGTTCTCTTCCTGAATTTCATTGACGCCCGTTTATTGTAATCTCGCGCATGCGCAGTACAAACAGCATAGGAGCGCCGTCAGCAGCTCCTGTTGCCTTCACAACGGCGGCGTCGTCGAAAGACCCGCCCCGTTGTGATAGCAGAGACCGAACGTGACTGTCGTGATGACGTCACGTTCGGTTTCAAGTCTCGCTCTATCTCGGGCCAGGCCGCCGCACTGACTGCTGGGAGCTATGACACAAGCTCCCAGGACACACGGGCTAGGGGATATTACGAAATAATATCCCCGCCCATATCCGAGAGAAGGAGAACCGGAAGCGATGGATGGCAAGAAGAAAACAACAAAAGGTAAGTTAAAAAAAAAAAAATACCTACCGTTTCGGACCGAGGAAGGTGAGTATAATATTTTACATCTATGTCTTAGAAACGGGTGGAGCTCCGCTTTAAATCTGAGTATTATTATTCGAGTCTTCGAACCATACATGACCCAAGTTGACTACACTGGCAGTGGCATCTATAAGCTTTTAGGCTATCTGTGTTTCTTGCAAATCTCTGTATGTTTTTTTGCATTTAGTAATTTTATGTTTATTTTGTAAATACATTTTGTAAAATTTTTACAAACTTGTGTTTTATGCCTACAAAGTCCATCATTCTCAACAAAAATCAGTTGTCTTTTTCAATAAATCTCAAATATCGGGACGTGGCACGCTCTATTTCATATCGTATCCACAGTACCACTCTGTGGTGATACGCAATCATTTTAACCACTTGCCTACCAGGTACGAACACCCCCTTCCTGACCAGGCCATTTTTCAGCTTTCAGCGCTGTCGCATTTTGAATGACAATTGCGCGGTCATGCAACGCTGTACCCAAATAAAATTTTGCCGTTTTTATTTCTTGCGCTATAAACAAATTAAGAGGGACAAGTTTGAAAAAACGCAATATTTTTTTACTTTTTATTATAATAAATATCCATTTTTTTTTTTTTTAAACACATTTTTTCCTCAGTTTAGGCCGATACGTATTCTTCTACATATTTTTGATAAAAAAAAATCGCAATAAGCGTCTATTGATTGGTTTGCGCAAAAGTTATAGCATCTACAAAATAGGGGATAGATTTATAGCATTTTTATTATTATTTTTTTTTACTAGTAATGGCGGCGATCTGCGATTTTTATCGTGACTGCGACATTGCGGCAGACATATCGGACACTTTTGACACATTTTTGGGATCATTCACATTTATACAGCGATCCGTGCTATGAAAATGCATTGATTACTGTATAAATGTGACTGGCATGGAAGGGGTTAACACTAGGGGGCGCTTCATGGGTTAATGTGTTCCCTATATGAGTGATTCTAACTGTGGGGGGAGGGGACTGACTGGGGGAGGGGACCGATCGGTGTCCCTATGTACAAGGGACACACCATCGGTCTCCTCTCCTCTGACAGGACGTGGATCTGTGTGTTTACACACACAGATCCACGTCCTGCTCGATTACCGGGCATTGGAGGGTGCCTGGCGGACATCGCGGCCGCCGGGCATGCACATCGGGTCCCCAGCTACGCGGCGGGCGCACGCGCCTCCCGCGGCGCGCGCGCCCCCTAGTGGCCAAAAAGCGAGCACCGTCATATGACGGCGGCCCGCCACAATAGCTGCACCGCTCCCCGTCATTTGACAGTGGGCGGTCAGCTACAGGTTAAAGAATACTCTACTACTGCTATAGCTACATAAAAAGACACCATTAAACAAAGATATACCAAAAAAAACATTGGCCCGGATTCAAGGGCAACATGTAAGCTCCAAGCGTTATGAATTCATTGATGGATAACATGGTACCATACCCCATTACTGGGGAAGAGTTAGACCTGGGAACTCAGCACAGGGATGGTGGGAACCCTTCATAATGGGCACAGCAGGTGTACAGACCTGGGAACTCAGCACATGGATGGTGGGAACCCCTCATAAAGGGCACAGCGGGTGTACAGACCCAGGGACTCAGGACAGGGATGGTGGGAACCCCCCATAAAGGGCACAGCAGATGTACAGACCCGGGAACTCAGCACAGGGATGGTGGGAACCCCTCATAATGGGCACAGCAGGTGTACAGACCCGGGAACTCAGCACAGAGATGGTGGGAACCCCTCATAAAGGGCACAGCAGGTGTACAGACCCGGGAACTCGGCACAGGGATGGTGGGAACCCCTCATAAAGGGCACAGCAGGATTACAGACCTGGGAACTCAGCACAGGGATGGTGGGAACCCCTCGTAAAGGGCACAGCAGGTGTACAGACCCAGGAACTCAGCACAGGGATAGTGGGAACCCATGGTAATGGGCACAGCAGGTGTCCCGATATTTGAGAGATAAGCTACGAAGATGGTAGCGTAAAGCATTGAGGTAGAGCCTGGCAGTGACATAGGTGAGATCAATTATGCTGTTTTTTTATGAGTTTTATGCATGAAGCTGGGGTGGGGAGGTTTCGTTCCACTTAAAGTGGTTGTAAACGCAGAAAAAAAAAAAAGAAGCCTGACAAAGGCATAAAATACTCACCTTAGATCGAAGCCCCCGCAGCAGTCCCCGTACACTGCTCGCGGAGTTATTTCTGGGTATCGCGGGCTCTGGCGCTGTGATTGGCCGGAGCCGCAATGACGTCACTCCCGCACATGCACTCGGGAGCCGCCGGTAACGGCACACCAGCTGAAGCAATGGCATGAATGTGCCATTGCTTCAGTGCGCATGTGCCAACGATGTCGGCACAGGCCGATACAGGGAATATTTCCTAAACCGTGCAGGTTTAGGAGATATCCATGGTAGCTACAGGTAACCCTCATTATAGGCTTACCTGTAGTAAAAAACATGGATTGTAAGGGTTTACAACTACTTTAACACCTAATACTGTACTATTGGAAGCACTTTTGTATGTTTATGTCGGTTTGGATTTGTTGATGAACATCACAGAGCCAATATTAAAGGAGAAGTATCCGTTGTGCAGAGCATGTTTGATCGCTGCGGGGTCTTTATAGGAAGACTAATAAGGCTAAAAATGCTGATGAGAACCATTCTTATACATGGCTAAATCCTTTCTGATGTTCAATGAGAATATTTGTGGCCCTAGTCTTCCATGTGCCTGTTGAAGAACATCCAAGTAATGTGGCCTTTGAGCTTTCTATTCCTATTAGGTAAACCAAAGAATGCACACACCAACATAAAATGCTGTATATATATATATATATATATATATATATATATATATATATATATATATATATATAAGCTACCATTGCTGTGGCTCTGAAGAAGAGGGTTCTCCCTCGTAACGTGTAAGCCGTTTGTGATGCCATCTGGTTCCTCCACATATCTGGTCCAGGTTGCAGGAGTCTAGAGAAACTGCACACTATCTGGCCTCAGTATATTCTTCTGGCCGCCTTGCTGCCTTGGAATGCAGGGAGTTTACTACCCCTTTGAGGATAGCAACATTGAGTCTATTTTCTAGACTCTTCTGCTGCCCCTTTGCCTTGAGACGGTGTCCCCCCACCCCCACCCCGAGCGAGCCGCAGTTCTGAATGGGGATTAACCCTGTAAATGCACCGTTGTCTACGGCGCGCATGCGCCGTAGACAACGTTGTAAAACGTTCTGTGCAAATATCTCCTAAACCGTGCAGGAGATATTTCTTGTACCTACAGGTAAGTCTTAATCTAGGCATACCTGTAGGTGCAAGTTGTAATTGAGGGTATACAACCCCTTTAACCACCTTGCGACCGCCGGCTGTCAAATGACGGCCAGGCGGCGCAGCTCTCAGCGCGGGAGGGCGTCATATGACGTCCTCCCCTTCAGTGCACCCCAGGGAGCGCGCGCGCGCGCGCTCTCGCCCGTGTCACTGGGCACCCGATGCGCGTGCCCAGTGGCCGCGATGTCCGCTGGGCACCTGCGATTGCCCAGTAACACAGCGGGACCGTGGATCTGTGTGTGTAAACACACAGATCAACGGTCCTGTCAGAGGAGAGGAGCCGATGGTGTGTTCTCTGTACAGAGAAACACCGATCGGTCTCCTCCCCTTGTGAGTCCCCTCTCCCTACAGTAAGAATCACTCCCAGGGAACTTAATTAACCCCTCCCCGCCCCCTAGTGGTTAACCCCTTCACTGCCAGTGTCATTTATACAGGAATCAATGCATTTAAATAGCATTGATTGCTGTATAAATGACAATGGTGCCAAAAAAGTGTAAAAAATGTCCGATGTGTCCGCCATAATGTCGCAGTCACAATAAAAATCGCTGATCGCCGCCATTACTAGTAAAAAAAAAAATATTAATAAAAATGCTATAAAACTATCCCCTATTTTGTAAACGCTATAACTTTTGCGCAAACTAATCAATAATCGCTAATTGCGATTTTTTTTTAACAAAAATATGTAGAAGAATATGTTTCGGCCTAAACTGAGGAAAAAAAAAATTTTTTTTATATATTTTTTGGGGATATTTAGTATAGCAAAAAGTAAAAAATATTTTTTTTTTTTTTTAATGTGTCGCTCTTCTTTTGTTTATTGCGCAAAAAATAAAAAACGCAGAGGTGATCACATACCACCAAAAGAAAGCTCTATTTGGGGGGGAAAAATGATAACAATTTCATTTGGGTACAGTGTCGTGTGACCGCGCAATTGTCATTCAAAGTGCGACAGCGCTGAAAGCTGAAAAATGGCCTGGGCAGGAAGGGGGTGAAAATGCCCTGTACTGAGGTGGTTAAGGGGGCAAATCCTTTCCGGGGCTGAAGTGGTTACCCGCGCTGGTGTGAACCAAGGTTAAAAACCGAGAGTGTCAATCAAGTAAATCACTTCACTAAAGTTACTCTGGCTGGCTGCAGACAATCAGCTCCTCCATGAAAGCTTTGTGGAAGTTGCCAGAGTATACAATACCAATTTCAAGGTCATTTAAAAAAAAAAAAAATGTATTATTTTTTTGGACACCATACAAGTCTTGAATAACTTGTTCATTTTTTTTTTTTTTTTCTTTTCTTGGACATGATACAAGGTGTGAATCACTCGTTATTTATAGAGGCTGATATGACGTCTTCAAGTAAGATGTGACAAGATGAATTTGACTTTTTTTTCCTAATTAGTGAGTTTTTTTCCTGCATCAATATCATGTTCTATAATGAACGAGGTAGAATGATTCCTATGTGTATAAGCGCAGAATGACAGGAAATGAGTCAATGCCACCGAAAGGAATGGAAAGTGTATCTGCAAAAGGCTACATAACATTATCAGTAGAAACAGGTTGGAGAAGGAGACCTGAAAAAGTTTCTTGGGGATTTGGCATAATGAGAACCAATTGATATCTGTAAGTTTCACTGATAGAAAACGCCAGTGTCAGCATGTCATTGACAGCACAAATAATCAAACATAATTCAATGTGAAGTACAGTAAAGCCTTGGATTACGAGCATAATTTGTTCCGGAAACTTGCTTGTCATCTAAAGCACTCGTATATCGAATAGACACGTGCGCCGTCAATAAATTTGTTTTGTTTTGTTTCGTATTCGTATATATATATATATATTATTTATTCAACCTGACTAACTATGTAACTCAGTATATAATATATATATATGTTATGGTATATATATATATATATATATATATATATATATATATATATATATATATATATATATATATATATATATATATATATATATATATATATATATATATATATATATATATATATATATATATATTATATGTATATAACATAACTTTATGTATTTGCCTTTTACATTTACCTATAAATGTTAGTGACTACCGTATTTATCGGCGTACAACACGCACGTTTTTCCCCTTAAAATCAGGGGAAAATCGTGGGTGCGTGTTATACGCCGATACCCGCCGATCTCCCGCTGATTTTTTCTTTAGGGGAGCGAGCGTAGCCGATATTACGAAAGCCGCGTGTATTTTCGGCTATTTTCGGCTATTTTCGGCTCCTCTCGCAGTCCCGCTCACCTCCACTGATTGCGAGAGGAGCCTAGCGCCGACAACATAAAGAAATCCAAGTTCGGGTATTTTCGGCTCCTCTCGCAGTCCCGCCCCTGTCTGCGAGCAGAGCCGAGACTAGCCGAACTCTGATTCCTGTATGTTGTCAGCGCTCGGCTCCTCTCGCAATCAGTGGAGGTGGGCGGGACTGCGAGAGGAGCCGAAAATAGGCGAAAATACACGCGGCTTTCGATATGTCACGTGGCGCTCGTCCTCGGCGCCAATTTTAAATGGGCAACGCTGCAAATATACTGGGCAACGCTGCAAATGTACTGGGCAAGCCTGCAAAGGCACTGGGCAAGGCTGCACTGGGCAAGGGTGCAAATGCACTGGGCAAGGCTGCACTGGGCAAGGCTGCACTGGCACTGGGCAAGGCTGCACTGGGCAAGGCTGCAAGGATGGACAAGGCTGCACTAGGCAAAGCTGCAAGGATGGACAAGGCTGCACTAGGCAAAGCTGCAAGGATGGACAAGGCTGCAGATGGACACTGGACAAGGCTGCAATGATGGGCATTTAAATGTAAGTTTTTTTTCCTTAAACTTCCCTCCTTAAAGCTTTTTTCCTTAATATTCCCTCCTAAACTCGGGGTGCGTGTTATACGCCGGCGCGTGTTATACGCCGATAAATACGGTAGTTATATATTGACGTAAACGTTATAGTGAGAGCAATAATTCTAGTGCAAGGCCTTCTCTATAGCTCTAAACAGGTAACCAGTAAAAAAAAGTTTAAAGCGTCGTCTATGGAGATTTTTTTTTTTAAGTTTCAAAAAGAAGTTTATTGAAAATATGAACAGTACAACTGAATAAAGATAACTGTAGCCACAAGCTGAGGTCAATACATAGAATGTGAAGCAGTTACAAGAAACATAAGGTCACTTCTAAGCGTGTATAAAGCAAAATAGAACATATCAAGATATGCAGGGGGGATGGTTTTAGTAAAGGGGACCTGGAAGGTAGCAAATTCCAGAGGACCTAGAGAGGGACAATGGTCCCGGGCCTCCCTCCAGATTGATCACGCACCCCAATTGGGATCCTGCTGTGCGTGGATTGAACGGACCTGAGGTTCCAGGAAGGGCTCAGTTTAGGTGAGCTAGATTTCCCTAACCCCTGGACTGTTTGTCATCCCCCGAGGGGGAGGGCACACAGCATTGAAACTGTTCATAACTACATTTTGAACAGTTGGGTGGACATCAGTGCCCGCCCGGGGCTTGCGGCTGAAGGAAGTTTCATGAGGTGAGAAAATAGGAAAGAAAGAAGAGAAGAAAGAGGGAGAGAAAGAGAGGGGGAAGAAAAGGAAGGGTAAGAGGAGGCGGGAACCTTCGCGGAGAGTCGGAGAAGAAAAAGGACTGCATGAATTAAAGTAATCCGTTGGTAAGCTTTCTCATTGGGGGAGTAATGAAATGCCTACATACCTCGCCCAGGGATACCAGATGAGGCGAAATTTGTCTGAAGTGTCTAGAATAGTGCTAGAGATTTTTTCCTGTGCGTCTATGGAGATTTTTAAGTATCGTAGTTTGTCGCCATTCCACGAGCATGTGCAATTTTAAAGCGTGACATGTTAGGTATCTACTGTATTTATCGGCGTATAACACGCACTTTTTCCCCCTTAAAATCGGGGGAAAGTCGTGGGTGCGTGTTATACCCCGATCCCCCCCAAAAAAGTGCCAAAAAAAAATCAAACGGCACCGAAAAACAGCAACCGCGCGCGGGAAAAAAACGAGCGCCGTCGTAAAAAAACGAGCGCCGCCAAAAAAGACCGATCTGTCTGTTCGGCTCCGCTCGCAGTCCCGTCTCCCTGCGCTCGCTTCCGAAACAGCAGGGAGGCGGGACTGCGAGCGGAGCCGAACAGACGGCTCGGGCTTTTCCGCCGGCGTGGTCTTTCAAGGTGGCAAATTTAAATGTGGGCAAGCTGCAAATGACGCTGGGCAAGCTGCAAATGACGCTGGGCAAGCTGCAAATGACACTGGGCAAGCTGAAAATCACACTGGGCAAGCTGCAAATGACGCTTAAATGTAAGTGTTTTTTTTCCCTAAACTTCCCTCCTAAAACTTTTTTTCCTTAAAATGCCCTCCTAAACTTGGGGTGCGTGTTATACGCCGGTGCGTGTTATACGCCGATAAATACGGTATTTACTCTGTGTAACATCATCTTTTATACTTTTACTAAAAAAAAAAATAAAAATGGGTTATAGATTGTGTTTTTTTGTATTTAAATTGATTAAAGTGTAGTTTTCCCCAAAAAATTGCATTTTTAAAACCTGCTGCTCAAATACCGCGTGACATACACACGATCGGATTTTCCGACAACAAATGTTGAATGTGAGCTTGTTGGCGGAAAGTCCAACCGTGTGTACGCTCCATCAGACATTTATTGTCGGACTTTCCGCCAACAAATGTTGGCTAGCAGGTTCTCAAATTTTCCGATTGTGTGTACTCAAGTCAGTCGGACAAAAGTCCACGTATGCTCAGAAGCGGTCGGTCTTGTAAACTAATGGAGAATTAATATTCGTGATGCGGCAAATTATGAAATCTGGAAATGCAGCGCACAATTCTCTTCTTCTTTAATGGGATAATAATGAAGCTGCTTTGCTGGTGATACTGATGGAGTTATTGCAAACTAATTTTCAAAGGCTTTTTTTTTCTAGTGACATCAAGAATAATATTATTATGTTTTATTTTTAAATTTTTTGGGCAAGTTACCACACACCATTATCCCTTAGTTTTTAAGATCAAAGATACAACTATGTTGGTGTCCCTTGTCAATTTTACATTGTATTTTATAAAATGTAACTGCCGACTCCCAAACTGTAAAACACATAGCCAAGTATTATTCTCCACAATTTTTTTTATTTTTTTATTGTTTATTGTGCATTTTATTGTGCATTGTGCATTTTATTGTGCATTGTAGGCTCTGTAAAAAAATACAAGTAAAGGTACTCTAAAGCATTTTCTAACTGCAGCACGTACTATAATAGCCAGAAAGTGGAAAAGTAGCATAAGCCCTAATCTAAAAGACTGGGAGATGGAAATGAACGAAATGTGTGCCCTGGAAGAGAGAATAGAAATTGAAAAGGGACTTAATAAAGAGACGATGACAGCATGGTGGACTTGGACAGAGTTCAATGCCTCACAACTTAGATGGAGGGAATTTTTTAGAATAAACAAAAGAAAATAAAAATGGTAGAGGAGAAAGAGAAGAGAGGGGAAATGTGCTCTCCCCCCTTACTCCCCCCCCCCTTGTATTTTTTTTTTTTTTTGGATGAAAGGAGGGATGAATGGGTAAGAATGTAAGGAATAGGGGCATTTTAAATACAAGTAGTTACATGGATTTATATTTGGATATATAAATAATAAGGTATGGAAATAGAACACTGAAAATTAAACTAAAAAACGAATCAATTCATATTTGGTAAATACATGTATGTGTATGTTTAATGGTATGTATATAACACTGTAAAAGGAAAAATTTTGATAAATAAAGGTATTCAAAAAAAATAAAAATAAATAAATAAATTAGACATGATATCTGCCAATAGAACTTAACCAAAAAGTGCATTCTATGCATCAAAAATATAGAAAATATACCAAATCAAATCATTATTACTCAACCAAAAAATAATGTCAAGCAATAACTCCAAGGCCAATAATAAATAAGACATTATCTCCTCCGATTCCGCAACATGTCTGGTTGACGAACGACCGTTCAGAAAAAAAACGAAAATCACGAACTGCAAAGCGATAAATGAAAAACGCAAAAAGAAAAGCGCAAATCAACACTCACCAAACTTCTACTCACACGAAATTAGCAGAAGGAGCCCAAAGGGTGGCGCTAAAGAGCTGAAAAAACACGTAGTACGTCTAGTACATCACTACGTTCATAATTGTTGTCTGAGTGATGGTGGGATACAGGTAATGAAACTGGACAGAATACACTATATACAGTATCTCACAAAAGTGAGTACACCCCTTATTTTTTTGTAAATATTTTTTCATGTGACAACACTGAAGAAATTTCACTACCAAATCAAATCATTATTCAACCAAAAAAATGATGTCAAAGCAATAACTCCAAGGCCAATAATAAATAAGACATTTTCTCCTCCGATTCCGCAACATGGCTGGTTGACGAACAACCGTTCAGAAAAAAACTGAAAATCACGAACTGCAAAGCGATAAATGAAAAAAGCAAAAAGAAAAGCAACGAATCAACACTCACCAAACTTCTACTCACACGCAATTAGCAGAAGGAGCCCAAAGGGTGGTGCTAAAGAGCTGAAAAAACACGTAGTACCTCTAGTACGTCCCTACATTCGTAATTGTTGGCCAACATTTGTGTTGGCCAACAATATGTATGCAAGATAAGTTTGAGCCAACGCCCTTGGGACAAAGTTCCACGGTTTTGTTGTCGGAAAGTTGGATTGTGTGTACGGAGCAAAATAGTCACCATTTTATTCTCTAGGATCTTTGACAAAAAAATATATCTAACGTTCAGGGTTTCTAAGTAAAAATACAGATTTTTACTTTTTACCTTTACTAAACAAAAAGTGTCAGAAAAGGCCTGGTCTTTAAAGAGGAGTGCCCACAAAAAAAAAAAAATTAAAAGTCAGCAGCTACAAATACTGCAGCTGCTGACTTTTAATAATCGGACACTTACCTGTCCCGGGGTCCAGCGATGCGGGGGAACGAAGCCCCCCCTCGTTCCCCGCTCCGCTCGCAGCGCCGGCATTCTTAATGTGGGAACCCGGCTGTGGCTTCACAGCCGGTCACCCACTGCGCATGCGCAAGCAGCGCCGTGCGCCGTAATTCGACACTCACTCATCTTGGACACATGACAGGTCCCAGATGATTGTGCGGCGCCTAGGGAATGTAATGTCAGTGCCCGGGCAATGAAGGTGGCAGACTACGAGGGACCCCCTAGCAACAGGCATTTAGAGGTGAGTAAAAAAAATTTTTTTTTCCAATTATCTTTTTTTTCTTTTTTTTAGGATTTTTAAACCACATTTTTTTTTTTGGTGGGCACTCCACTTTAAGTGGATATTTTTTATTCATGTTTTTTTTTAATTTTTTAGTATTATTTTATATAATTCTTTGTATTGTTATATACAATTTTTTTCCTCCTTATAAATCGGGCACTGCCTATACCAACATTTTATTCAGTGAAAGTCAAAAATAAACCCAAAAAAATCATAAACTACAGCTTTACTACACCAAGAGTTGATGGTTATGACGCACACAGTTCAAAGAAATCCTCAGGATACTTCTTTTTTATTTTATTTTTTTCAATAGAGAAAATCTGCAGGCTGTGTGCATCCCGGCAATGTATGCTCTGCCAGACAGAAGGGTCACCAGCCATCCCTGAGGTTTTGGGAGGGCATCAGTGCCTATCCGCGTCGTACATTTTAAAACAGGTCTCTGTAATATCTGTTATCTAAACTGTTCTTTACAGGTCACAAAATACTGCTAAAAAATTGAAAAGAACGACCCAGGCCAAGGAGGTTGCAAACCTCTATTGTAAGCCTGTGTTGTAATGAATACTTGAGGAGGATGTTAGAGGAAACAATATATCTATCGGCCCTTTTAGGTGCATTTCACGGAATCAAGTGAACCCCGTGTCATCGCCTTCAAAATGACAGCCCTGTTATCCTTGGCTTGTCTGAGTGATGGTGGGATACAGGTAATGAAACTGGACGGAATACACTATATACAATATATATGTATATATATATAAATATATATAATAATATATATATATATCAATTGACCCTTTATTTTTTAGATTGTAAGCTCTAACGAGTAGGGCCCTCTGATTCCTCTTGTACCAAATTGTAATGTAATTGTAATGTCTGCCTTTATTTTGTTAAGCGCTGTGCAAACTGTTGGCGCTATATAAATCCTGTATATATATATATATAGATATATATATATATATATATATATATATATATATATATATATATATATATATATATATATATATATATATATATATATATATATATATATATATATATATTTTTTTTTTTATTTATATATATATTATATTATTATTTATATTATTATATAGGATTTATATAGCGCCAACAGATACTATATACACAGTATCACAGAAAAGTGAGTACACCCCTCACATTTTTGTAAATATTTTATTCTATCTTTTCATGCGACAACACTGAAGAAATTACACTTGTCTACAATGTAAAGTAGTGAGTGTACAGCCTGTATAACAGTGTCAATTTGCCGTCCCCTCAAAATAACTCAACACACAGCCATTAATGTCTAAACCGCTGGCAACAAAAGTGAGTACACCCCTAAGTGAAAATGTCCAAATTGGGCCCAATTAGCCATTTTCCCTCCCCGGTGTCATGTGACTCGTTAGTGTTACAAGGTCTCAGGTGTGAATGGGGAGCAGGTGTGTTAAATTTGGTGTTATCGCTCTCACTCTCTCATACTGGTCACTGGAAGTTCAACATGGCACCTCATGGCAAAGAACTCTCTGAGGATCTGAAAAAAAAAAATGTTGCTCTACATAAAGATGGCCGAGGCTATAAGAAGATTGCCAAGACCCTGAAACTGAGCTGCAGCACGGTGGTCAAGACTATACAGCAGTTTAACAGGACAGGTTCCACTCAGAACAGGCCTCGCCATGGTCGACCAAAGAAGTTAAGTGCACATGCTCAGTGTCAAATCCAGAGGTTGTCTTTGGGAAATAGACGTATGAGTGCTGCCAGCATTGCTGCAGAGGTTGAAGGGGTGGGGGGTCAGCCTGTCAGTGCTCAGACCATAATCCGCACACTGCATCAAATTCGTCTGCATGGCTGTCGTCCCAGAAGGAAGCCTCTACTAAAGATGATGCACAAAAAAGCCTGCAAACAGTTTGCTGAAGACAAGCAGACTAAGGACATGGATTACTGGAACCATGTCCTGTGGTCTGCTGAGACCAAGATAAACATATGGCGTGGTGGCAACTAGGTGAGGAGGACAAAGACAAGTGTGTCTTGCCTACAGTCAAGCATGGTGGTGGGAGTGTCATGGTCTGGAGCTGCATGAGTGCTGCCGGCACTGGGGAGCTACAGATCATTGAGGGAACCATGAATGCCAACATGTACTGTGACATACTGAAGCAGAGCATGATCCCCCTCCCTTCAGAGACTGGGCCGCAGGGTAACGACCCCAAACACACCTCCAAGATGACCACTGCCTTGCTAAAGAAGCTGAGGGTAAAGGTGATGGACTGGCCAAGCATGTCTCCAGACCTAAACCCTATTGAGCATCTGTGGGGCATCCTCATATGGAAGGTGGAGAAGCGCAAGGTCTCTAACATCCACCAGCTCTGTGATGTCATCATGGGGGAGGGGAAGAGGACTCCAGTGCCAACCTGTGAAGCTTTGGTGACCTCCATGCCCAAGAGGGTTAAGGCAGTGCAGGAAAATAATGGTGGCCACACAAAATATTGACACTTTGGGCCCAATTTGGACATTTTCTCTTAGGGGTGTACTCACTTTTTTTGCCAGCGGTTTAGACATTAATGGCTGTGTGTTGAGTTATTTTGAGGGGACGGCAAATTTACACTGTTATACAAGCTGTACACTCACTACTTTACATTGTAGACAAGTGTCATTTCTTTAGTGTTGTCACATGAAAAGATAGAATAAAATAGTTTGTGCCCAAGATGGTATAATCAGAATTGGATCAAAACAAAGCTATATATAAGTCAAACAAAAGGCCACGTGGATTAAGCTGTGTTTAGGGCCATTAAAAACTATTAGACATGTGCAATTCGTTTCGTTTTTTTTTGTTTTTAGTTTTTTTTCATTATATTCGTTCATTCGTTATCGTACGAATGAACGAACGATTCGCTAAAATTTTAAACGAATAACGAATCGTTCGAATCGAACAAATCCGAAAACAACGAAAATCCGAAAAAAACTAATTAGAAACAACGAATCTACGAAAGAAGAAAATCCGAAAAACGAAAACAGGAACAACGAAAATCAAAATGAACGAAAAAATTTGTACATTCGTAACTTTTCTTTTTTGTTGAATTGGTAATTTTCCGTGTCCCTTACAATGGCGCTGCTTAACGTGCCTCGAATGGATTGAACGAAAAAATTCGTACATTCGGAACTTTTTTTTTTTCGATTCGTAATTTTCTGTGTCTCTTACAATGGCGCTGCTTAACGTGCCTCGAATGGATTGAACGAAAAAATTCGTACATTCGTAACTTTTTTTTTTTTCGATTCGTAATTTTCTGTGTCTCTTACAATGGCGCTGCTTAACGTGCTTCGAATGGATTGAACGAAAAAATTCGTACATTCGTAACTTTTTTTTCGATTCGTAATTTTCTGTGTCTCTTACAATGGCGCTGCTTAACGTGCTTCGAATGGATTGAACGAAAAAATTTGTACATTCGTAACTTTTTTTTTTTCGATTCGTAATCTTCCGTGTCTCTTAAAATGTAATAATAGCATACACATTACATAAAATTATGAATTATGCTCCGATTACGAACCTATGAATGTTACGAAAGTACAAATAAATACGAATGCGTCCGAATTTCGAATAAACGAATCAACGAAAAAATAGCTCTTGCGAAAATACGAATCGTTACGAATACGAACACCGACGACTTACGAATTTACGAATCGTTACGAATACGAACACCGACGACTTACGAATTTACGAATCGTTACGAATACGAACACCGACGACTTACGAATTTACGAATCGTTACGAATACGAACACCGACGACTTACGAATTTATGAATCGTTACGAATACGAACACCGACGACTTACGAATTTACAAATCGTTACGAATACGAACACCGACGACTTACGAATTTACGAATCGTTACGAATACGAACACCGACGACTTATGAATTTACGAATCAACGGAAACTAAAGAAACGAAACGAAAATAAACAAATTTTTCTGTTGTGCACATGTCTAAAAACTATATACGGGCTAGTAAGCCTCATGAGTCAACAGGTAAGGACATCCATAAGACTAGGGTGTCCTGCCGCAGTCATGAACCTCATATATAAGAGGGAACACCTTGTGACAATCGATGGAAAAAAATAGTCCCTCCCAGTGCCAGATGATAGGTGACAGTGATAGGTGACATTCTTTTTTGTCTTCAGGTGGGTTGTTAATGTGTTTTAGAATTTGTTCTCTACCATTTTCCAAGTACATCTCGCCTCGTAACAGCGCACAATGCCTGCTTGGTTCAAACCTTCCAGGTCAAGGCTGAATGTAAATCTATAGGAATAAAAACTGCATTCAGAAGCTAGATGAGGTCGCTCTCTTAGGTACAAAAGGAGACAGCATGAAGTAAACACCTAATATGATCATAAGTATATGTTCTTTTCTATTCTACGTACAGTAGTTCAAGAGAGAACATTGTCACAATGTGATCATTTAATGCAATAGGTTGTACAAAAGTTTAATTATGTTGCTAAATGGAACTTACTTGGTTTCAACCATAAATATATGCATATGTAAAGTCATAATGAAGAAAAAAAAGTGAATATACATGTATAAAGCCAGCAACAGCCACAAAAAAAAAAAAAGATATGTATATACAGTATCTCACAAAAGTGGGTACACCCCTCACATTTTTGTAAATATTTTATTCTATCTTTTCATGTGACAACACTGAAGAAATTACACTTTGCTACAATGTAAAGTAGTGAGTGTACAGCTTGTATAACAGTGTAAATTATTGTTATTATTATTATTATTATACACGATTTATATAGTGCCAACTAGACATGTGCACAACAAAAAAATGTGTTTATTTTCGTTTCGTTTTTTTCGTTTCCGAAAAAAATTTGTTTATTTTTGTTTCGTTTTTTTCGTTTCCGTTGATTCGTAACGATTCGTACATTCGTAAGTCGTCGGTGTTCGTATTCGCAACGATTCGTACATTCGTAAGAGTTATTTTTTCGTTGATTCGTTTTTTCGTTAGTTTAAATTTCGTTCATTCGTTTATTAGAAATTCGGATGCATTCGTATTTATTCGTACATTCCTAACATTCGTAGATTCGTATTCGGAGCATGATTCATAATATTATGTAATGTGTATGCTATTATTACATTTTAAGAGACAGGGAAAATTACGAATCGAAAAAAAAAAGTTACGAATCGAAAAAAAAAAAGTTACGAATGTACGAATTTTTTCGTTCAATCCATTCGAAGCAAGTTAAGCAGCGCCATTGTAAGAGACGTGGAAAATTACGAATCGAAAAAAAAAAAAAAAGTTACGAATGTACGAATTTTTTCGTTCATTTTCATTTTCGTTGTTCCTGTTTTCGTTTTTCAGATTTTCTTCATTCGTACATTCGTTGTTTCTAATTAGTTTTTTTTGGATTTTCATCGTTTTTCGGATTCGTTCCATTCGAACGATTCGTTAATCGGATTCGTTCGATTCGAACGATTCGTTATTCGTAAAAAAATTTAGCGAATCGTTTATTCATTCGTACGAAAACGAACGAACGTAAATAACGAAAAAAAACGAAAAACGAAAAAAAAACTAAACGAATTGCACATGTCTAGTGCCAACAGTTTACGCAGCGCTTTACAATGTATAGGGGGGGGGGGAGGACAACACAATTACAGTACAGTAAATTACAGTACAGTAAATTTGCTGTCCCCTCAAAATAACTCAAAACACAGCCATTAATGTGTAACCTCTGGCAACAAAAGTGAGTACACCCCTAAGAGAAAATGGGCCTAATTAGCCATTTTCCCTTCCCAGTGTCATGTGACTCGTTAGTGTTACAAGGTCTCAGGTGTGAATGTGGAGCAGGTGTGTTAAATTTGGTGTTATCGCTCTCACTCTCTCATACTGGTCCCTGGAAGCTCAACATGGCACCTCAAGAACTCTCTGAGGATCTGAAAAAAAGAATGGTTACTCTACATAGTAACAAGTGGTTTAACAGGACAGGTTCCACTCAGAACAGGCCTCGCCATTTTCGGTCATTTTCGGTCTTTTTTTATTTGTTTAGCAAAAAATAAAAACCCCAGGGGTGATCAAATACTACCATTGGCTCCCACGGCTGTCAATCAAATCCAATGACGTGGGCACCGGGGGGGCGGAAGGAAATGCTGGACTCGGGAGCACGCCCGCAAGGTAACCCACCTCGGGAAACCTAGGGGGTTATCTCATGCGAGGAGGAGCCGCGAGAGCCGCCAGGGGACCCCAGAAGAGGATGTTCGGGGCCACTCTGTGCAAAAGTGGAGGTAAGTATGACCATTTACAATCACTTTAAAGAAAAGGTGGCAACCCTAGAGCCGGGGGGAAGCACCAGAGGACAGCGGGGGGGGGGGGGGGGGACGTCCTCTCCCGCAACCTGTAAAAGCAATCAAGCAGCTAAACAGCTGCTATGACTGTTTTTACTTTGCATGGAATTGCCTGCTTAAAAAAAAAGGATATCTGAATGATACCTGCAGCCGCACCTATCATCCAGATATCAACGCTCAAATTACAGGACATCGTATGCCATCCTATGGGCTGGAAGTGGTTAACAATATCCTCCCTTTAATTTGTTGCAGATGCAGTGAAGCTCTAAGGTAAAAACAAACACATCTGTGCCATATTTCTGTTCAATGTTTTATAAGCACTACTAGGTGTGTTATAGTTGGGTGTCCTCATCAGTGTGAGACATTGCGGAAAGCTTGTTCAGTGCACACCATCACTTTTATGAGTAATGTAACATCAAAGTGACATTTACAATTCATCACTGTAACAATGTCATTTTAGGCTTGGACCAGATCCAGCTCACACACTCGCTACTCCAGCCAAGATTGCTCCTTTCATTCTCAATCTCCATCTACACGCCATGACACCACTCTGACAACGACTCACCGAGGGATTCGCTCCTTCCGCCTTACCTAATTCAAATATAGGTCAGTAGAAGAGTCAATAACACACAAACACGCGGGCACACACCGATAGAAGCTTGGGTCACCAAGTCATGGTACCAACATCTAGGATGGATCTTTGGGGCAAGGCGATAAGCTAGTTGTGTGGTCTATAGGTCTTCTCACATTTAAAGGGATGCTAACCTGCCATTGTTTTTTTTTCAGCCCTCTTTTACCATTTTTAACCACCTGGGATCCACGCTATAGCCGAATGACGGCTACAGCGCGGATCTAAGATGCCGGGACGACGTCTATTGACGTCGTCCAGGCAACGAGCGGCCTGCGCGCCCCCTGACGGGCAGGCGCGCCGCGCTCTGTGATCAGCGAGTCTGTGAGACTCGCTGGATCACAGATCCGAGTAAGGGTCGATCCCGACCCCTTACCACGTGATCAGCTGTCATCCAATGACAGCTGATCATGTGATAATAACAGAACCGGTAATCGGCTTTTTTTTTCCTCCTCGCGCTAACAGCGCAAGGAGAAAAAAAAAAAGGCGATCACCGGCGGCAGTGAGAGGGACATCCCTCTCACTGCAATGTGCCCAGGGTCCATGGTGCCCACCTTTGCCCTAATAAAAGTGCCGCCTACCAGTGCCCACTAGCTCCACCTGTCAGTGCCCACAGTGCCGTCTGTCAGTGCCCACAGTGCCATCTGTCAGTGCCCACAGTGCCAGTGCCCACAATGTGCCTTTACATTGCTGCACATCAGTGTCACGTACCAGTGCTCATCAGTGTCACCTACCAGTGCTCATCAGTGTCCCCTACCAGTGCCCATCAGTGCCCATCAGTGCCACCTATCAGTGCCCATCAGTGCCACCTATCAGTGCCATCTATCAGTGCCCATCAGTGCCATCTATCAGTGCCCATCCGTGCCACCCATCTGTGCCCATCAGTGCCATCTTTGCTGTGCCCATCAGTACCGACTTATCTGTCCCCACCAGTGCCACCTTATCTGTGCCCACCAGTGCAGCCTATCAGTGCCCATCAGTGCAGCCTATCAGTGCCCACCAGTGCAGCCTCATCAACGCATATCAATGCCGCCTCATCAGCGCATATCAATGAAGCAGAAAAATTACCTGTTTGCAAAATTTTATAACAAACTATTAAACATGATTTTTTTTATTTTTTTTCCATTTTTTTTTTTTTTTTAGCAAAAAATAAAAACCCCAGCTGTGATTAAATACCACCAAAAGAAAGCTCTATTTGTGGGAAAAAAATTATAAAAATGTCATTTGGGTACAGTGTTGTATGACCGCGCAATTGTCATTCAAAGTGCATCAGCGCCGAAAGCTGAAAATTGGTCTGGGCAGGAGGGGGGTTTAAGTGCCCAGTAAGCAAGTGGTTAAATGTGTTAGGTCATTTGCCCAAAGTTGATAAGTCATTTATGTTGAAGAGATAAAGCTGAACTCTAGACAGATAAAAAGAGACACACATTAATTCAGCTGACCATTGTTAGTTTAAAAAAAAAAAGAAAAAAAGTTTCTTTAACCACTTTCAGACCGGACCATTTTGCTGGCTTAAGACCAGACCACTTTTTGCGATTTGGCACTGCGTCGCTTTAACTGACAATTGCGCGGTCGTGTGACGTGGCTCCCAAACAAAATTGACGTCCTTTTTTTCCCACAAATAGAGCTTTCTTTTGGTGGTATTTGATCGCCCCTGCGGTTTTTATTTTTTGCGCTATAAACAAAAAAAAGAGCGTCAATTTTGTAAAAAATTCAATATTTTTTACTTTTTGCTATAATAAATATCCCCCAAAAATATATAAAAAAAACTTTTTTTTTCCTCAGTTTAGGCCGATACGTATTCTTCTACATATTTTTGGTAAAAAAAATTGCAATTAGCGATTATTGATTGGTTTGCGGAGAAGTTATAGCGTTTACAAAATAGGGGATAGTTTTATAGCATTTTTATTAATATTTTTTTTACTAGTAATGGCGGCGATCAGCGATTTTTATTGTGACTGCGACATTATGGCGGACACATCGGACATTTTTGACACATTTTTGGGACCACTGTCATTTATAAAGCAATCAGTGCTATTTAAATGCACGGATTCCTGTGTAAATGACACTGGCATTGAAGGGCTTAACCACTAGGTGGCAGTGTAGAGGTTAAGTGTTCCTAGGGGCGTGTTACTAACTGTGGGGGGGCGTGGCTGTGATTTAGTGAACACTGATCTCTGCTCCAATCACAGGGAGCAGAGATTAGTGTCACTAGTTGCTAGGCAGAACGGGGAGATGCTGTTTACTTCCGCATCTCCCCGTTCAGCAGTCCCGTGAGACGATTGCGGGTATCCCCGTGGCAATCGAGTCCGCGGGACCCGCGACCGGACTCGTGGCACTGAGACCGCATGAGCCGCGATGACGTCACTCCGGCACATGCGCACGGGAGCCATCAGTGGCGGCATGTTCGCCTTCACTTGCGGCGAGCTCAGTGCACTGTACCCAAATGAAATTTTTATAATTTTTTTCCCACAAATAGAGCTTTCTTTTGGTGGTATTTGATCACCTCTGCGGTTTTTATTTTTTGTTAAAAAAATGTAAAAAGACCGATTTTTTTTTTTATATTTTGTTATAAAATTTTGCAAACAGGTAATTTTTCTCCTTCATTAATGTATGCTGATGAGGCTGCACTGATGGGCACCAATGGGCTGCACTGATAGGCACTGGCCGCACTGATGGGCACCACTAGGGCGGCACTGGTGGGCACTGATGGGCGGCACTGAGAGGTGGCACTGATGGGTGGCACTGAAGGGCATTGAGAGATGGCATTGGTGGGCACTGAGAAGTGGCACTGATAGGTGGCACTGATAGCTGGCAGTGATGGGCACTGATGGGTGGCAGTAATGGGCACTGATGGAGGGCAGTGATGGGCACTTATAGGTTAAAATGAAAGGCAGCACTGCTAGGTGGCACTGATGAGGCACTGATTGGCACCACTGGTGGGCATTGATAGGTGGCACTTGTGGGCATTGATAGGTGGCACTTATGGACATTGATAGATGGAAGTGGTGGGCACTGTGGGCAATGGCAGGTGGCACTTGCAGGCACAGAGGAGGAGGCAGATGTGCCTCCTTCCTCTTCGGGACCAATGTCCCTTGAGCATAAGCCGGTGATCGGCTTTTTTTTCTTCTCAAGCTGTGGTGGCTGGTGCTCAATTTTCTTTGGCCAGCCAACCACCCCCCACCCCTCTGTCGCTCGATCGATCACCGCTTCCCCCCACCCCTCCATCGTTTACTCAATCGATCGATCGGTGCTTCACTAGCCCATCGCCTGCCAAGCCCCCTGCCAGCCCCGCATATAACCTTACTGCTTTGGAGGCTTCCCCCCCTGCGTTTCCTCCTAATTCCCGGTGGTCGCTTCTCCTCCTGGCCAATGAGGACTTAAAACAGGCAGCCAATTGGATCTTAGGACTCCCGGCCAATCGGGCCTCAGGACCCGCTTCCTGATTGACCAGGGGAGAGAAACAGGAAGACATTAGCGAACATTAATTTCCTTAATGTCACTGGGTGGGCTCGGACGCAGTGCTCTGTACCCCGAGCCCACCCTTTTTTAAGCCAATTAGGACCATAGGCTCTAATCATGTGCTTAAAAAAAATAATTGAAATATATGCGTCCAGCATGTAGATTAGGGGTCAGGGGCATGGATTAGGGGGGCGGTGCCCCTGCGACCCGTACGAGCGGCCGTCACTGGTTCGGAATAAACCTTTGGTTCATCCCTACCCAGGAGATATGAAATGCATTGACCAATCTATAGCTCTGGATAAATCTGATAAATGTGAATTACATGGATTGGTGGTTATTTATGGATAAGTTGTGATATATGTGCCAAGAAAAAAACGTTTTATTTATGTGGAATATAGGATGAAGTATGTTATTTTTTTGTAATAATACATTACATATTTTTGGGTTATTTTATCAATAAGTTGCAGGCAGGAATAGTACATGCAATAATCACCTGGCTACCCAACATATTCACCTTTTCATTGAAGAAGACCAAAATGTCTTATGCAGTCAATTTTCTTTTCGCTACCATTCAGCAAAAGTACTTTTTATGGTGATTTAACAATGATAAAATAAAACGTAAATAATAAATTTACCGCTGTAAGAACTTTTTGCTCGCTGGTAGCTTCCAATTTCCAATCTTCTAGAGTCTTCGGCCTTGATAAGCTGTCACGGCATTACAAGTGGAGACTTCGCACTTGTCCAGCCTCAGCACTCTTCAAAACTCCTCCAAGCCTGCAATGTCAAGAAAAAAAGGGGCTTTGAAATCAAAATCAAAGAGCAGTGCCCCCTTTAGGGGAAATATGATCACCATATAAAAAGAAATCTCCTTTCTGTTTGCTTCCTTGAAAGGGTTCCCCTGTGTGCCGGAGAAATTATTCTTTTTTTCCTCCTGTGACTTTATGTGTGTGTTACTACTCAAGTATTTGGAAAAACACGTTGAAGTGTGAAGAGATAAACAAGAACACAGGAAGTTGTGAAAAAAAAACGTGAGACCAAAGGGTGGGGAGATGATTATTTCTACATGAGGATTTTAGCGCTAATAAAGTGGAACTCTGGGAAAATTTAAAAAAATGGCAGTTACTAACATCAAGGAATAAGTAAAAAGTGAAATTATGTGCAGCGCTCAAAACATTGAAACACATTTGTATACAAACGAATGTACACTGGTCAATGACCACAAAAACTAATAATAATGAAAATGAGATTTGGATTGGATTTCACACCCAAACTAAAGTCCACGTGCCATCATACAAAAGTTGTTTTGAAACATAAACATAGTAGTCTTTACATAAACGGTGAAAACAAATTGTGTAACTAGAAGTTGGATTCCACTTGACATCAATGTTGAGGTGAGGACACAGACAGTAGAACCACCACCGGTTGGTGAGGAGGCTTACCGGAGTGAGAGGACTCAAATGCTCGGTGAGTCAACAAGGCTTATGGTACAACCACCAAAATATGGGACCTCCACGTCTGGGTTCCAGATCAAGTTGTAAGGCAATCCAATTGGTCAAGAGATGTCACCAAGAAGCGGTCTTCAGAAGCAGCCAACTTGTCAGACCAAATCCTCTTAAGTGTTCAAAATAGCATGACCAAAAAAGAAAATACTCCACATAGTGTGAATCCGTATAAACGTAAAATGTATTAAAAGAAAATTGGAAACACTTGTTGCCTGATGCGGTTATGTGAAATTTCCATTAATATCTGTGAAATATTATGAATATATCTCTTTTTGCTTGCAGCTATGAAAGGTGGGCAAAAGCTCTCCTCCCAAGCTCTTGTGAACTGCAGACATTGCGGTGCCGAGACTTGAAGGACAATGGGGAGCCAATTAACATTGTTTGTCACCTATTCACTATAAACGACCCCATGCCGGGATAAATATTGAAGTAAGTCTCACCCCAAGTTTCATACTTAAACTCCCTGGGACCAGTCAAGTATATTTTACATCACTGGTGGGAGTTGCCTGGAAGGGGGCTGGCTTAGACTGAGTCACGCTAAGCCAGCCAATGAGAGATCGGGCTGGTTTTTGATACTCTCAGAAGACAGGGGAGGCAGACGCTCTCTTTTCCAGGGAACCAGCCAGCCAGCAGGTAGGATGGCATGTAGCAGGGGAAGGTATGCCCTGCTACTTGTAACTAAACATGCTTGTAGATCACGGTCTGAAGGAATATAATCTATATTCCTTCATATATATATTTTATTTCAACCTAGCAGTTTATGCCTTGATGTAAGACCATAGCTAGAGATTTGTGTATTAGCAGATCACGGTCTGAAGGAATATAATCTATATTCCTTCATATGTATATTTTATTTCAACCTAGCAGTTTATGCCTTGATGTAAGACCATAGCTAGAGATTTGTGTATTAGCTTGACTTTTAACTACCTGTAATAAATGTTATTATATTCAAAGCCTTTCCTCCTGGTCAATAGAACTCTCATTTAACCCCACTCAAATTTAGAAAGTGGAACAAGTGCTTAAAATTTAAGTTTGTAGGTAACGCAATGACATCAGCAGGGCTCGGTCCGGCGCGTTTCGTCTAAAGAGACATCATCTGGGGTTACTAACATCAACACAGTGGTCTTTATTTTTCTGAGCTTTCCTGTACCATAGTTTTAGTACAAGTATATACGGCAGCAAGAACATGTATATAGTGTTAATTGTTTGATATTATTGTGACTCTTGCTTTGTGTTTGTTTTATTAGTAATTTCATCAAGCTTTTTCCTGAAGAAGCCGGAATGGCAAAAACATGTTGAAATATAAACCTGCTGAAAGAACATGCTGTCCGTTTATGATAAATAACAACACATGGTTGTACTAATGCTTTTAAAATCATTTTTGTAATTCAATAATATTCATTATTTAAAAGTACTTTCTGTGTAACCATATGTCAAGGCACCTAAATGTCTTATGCCGCGTACACACGACCGGCCTTTCCGGCAAACTAGGTCCAACTATGTCTTCCCGACTGACTTTTGGCAGAATTCCGACTGACTTTCCGAACGAACGGACTTGCCCACAAACGATCGAACCAATGCCACGTACACGCGATTGGACTTTCCGGCGAACTTGGTCCGGCGGACCAGAGTCCGTCGGAAAATTTGATCGTGTGTGGGCTCCAGCGGACTTTTTCTTCCCAAAAGTCCGGCGGACCTAGAAATAAGACTGGCTTCAAATTTGTCCGCCGGACTCGGCTTTCTAGCGGACAATCCTTTCGTCTGTGTGCTAGTCCGACGGACTAAAACCGACGCTAGGGCAGCTATTGGCTACTGGCTATGAACTTCCTTATTCTAGTCTGGTCGTACGTCATCACGTTCGAATCCGTCAGACTTTTGGAGTGATCGTGTGTGGCCAAGTCCGTTTGTTTGAAAGTCCGGCGGACCTCAGCTGTAAAGTCCGATCGCGTGTACGCAGCATAAGTCCGATCGTAAGTCCGTTAGTTTTGTACAGGATGAGGTAAATGGGCCTAAAAAAGGAAGTTCAATAGCCAGTAGCCAAAAGCTTCCCTTGCGTCGTATTTGGTCCGTCGGACCAGCACACAGACAAACGTTTTTCCCGATTTAAGAACGTCGGAATTGAGTCCGTCGGATAGATTTGAAACATGTTCTATTTCTAGGTCCGATGGGATTTTTCCCGAAAAACGAACGGATTAGCCCACACACGTTCGGATTGTCCGATGGACTAAACCTGTCGGACCTAGTCTGCCGGAAAGTTCTGTCGTGTGTACGCGGCATTAGTCTTTAATATAACGGGATGTCGGTGCTCTTAGTATTTTCTGATCTGGTATTGTCCACATAACACACTGGACTCCTAAATCAGCTCCTTTTGTGTATTTGCTGAAAAGCTAATGGAGCCACCACATCTAAGGACTGTAAGCTGCAATATATTACATTTTTGTTCTTGGGTATACAGTAGTTATCCTTTAAATATGAATTAATATTTCTGTTTTGTTTTTCTTTACAAAGCCTCGATAATGCGCTCCCAAGTAATATTAAATAACATCGCAAAAAGTAATAATGTGCAATAAGACTCGCTCTCGGAATCCATCAGTTAAAACTCGGCTCTTTCTTTTGCAAGGACAGTATAAGTAATTATTACAGAGAAAAATTTCAGGGATACAATGGAGCACACATCTTGTGGACTCGTCTGCATCTTCCAGAGGATTAATAAAACTGATTAATTATTACAATAGCCTGACACAGCGCAAGTATTATGTGAAGAGGCGGCACTTGAACAGCAACGCCGAAAAGGCTCCTAAGGAATTATACAAAGCCTTTACTGGGTCATTTCATGGAGAATGCATCATTTTATAAGCAACCGCAAATGTCTTTTCTAAAGGCAGAGAATTTTTCGAACAATGAAGTTCGCTGTATTTCTTTTTTTTTTTCCCCCTATGGTGGTATTCATCAAAGAGATGAACGTTGCATCAGCAGTCACTAGGAGATAAGAAAGAGATTTCAACAAGGCTCCCCTCGTCCTCAGGCAAAACACAAAATTCAACAAGTATGCAAAGTGGAATGCCATTTACCTGTATCTGCCGTATTATTACTTTTAACATTTTCAAAGGCAAAAATTTACTTTTTCAAAGGCAGATAATAAGGCGATTGAGTGAAAGCACTGGACCAATGGAACCAAAGCTTGGTATTGATGGATGCAGGGACTGGACAAGGGGTGGGCAGAAGGGATGGCTGCCCTGGGCACTGTGGCATCATGTGAGGTAGACATGCTCCTGGCGAAAAAATTTGTTTAGATTTTTTTTTTTTTGATGTCATAATGTAGAGAATAAGATTTCCTTTCATTTGAGCCCAGTCTTGCCACACAGATTTATTCTAGACATGTGCACAACAAAAAAAATTGTTTATTTTCGTTTCGTTTTTTTCGTTTCCGTTGATTCGTAACGATTCGTAAATTCGTAAGTTGTCGGTATTCGTATTTGTAACGATTCGTATTTTCGTAAGAGTTAAGGCCCATACACACGATCGGACCATGGACCAACTTTTCCGTGGATTTTTGTCCAAAGGGCGTTGGCCCCAAGTTGGTATTGCATACACACGGCAGGACTTTTTCAGCCAACTTTCACCAAATCACTTGGTTTTTCTGCTCTTTACCGCCACCTTTGGTCAACTTCTGTATTGTTGTCTGATCTTTTGCATTGGTTCTGCATTGGTTTGTACAAAAGTCCGTTGGTTTTGTGCACACACGGTCGGACTTTGGTCCATCGGACTTTTGTTGGCAGAAAGTTGGTCCGTTCGCACAGCCAACAAAAGTCCGATGAAACCTGGAAAAAGTTGGTCCGATGGAGCGTACACACGGTCGGATGTTGGTCCAAAACAGCTAATTTGCATGTTGGTTGTCAAAAAGTCTGATTGTGTGTACGGGCCTTTATTTTTTTGTTGATTTGTATTTCCGTTTAATTTTCGTTTATTCGTTTATTCCAAATTCGGACGCATTCGTATTTATTCGTACATTCGTAACATTCGTAACATTCGTAGATTCGTAATCGGAGCATAATTCATAATGTAATGTGTATGCTATCATTACATTTTAAGAGACACGGAAAATTATGAATCGAAAAAAAAGTTACGAATGTACAAATTTTTTCGTTCAATCCATCAGAAGCACGTTAAGCAGCGCCATTGTAAGAGACACGGAAAAAATTACGAATTGAAAAAAAAAAAGTTATGAATTTACGAATTTTTTTTGTTCAATCCATTCGAGGCACGTTAAGCAGCACCAATGTAAGGGACACGGAAAATTACCAGTTCAACAAAAAAAAAAAAGTTACGAATGTACGAATTTTTTCGTTCATTTTGATTCTCGTTGTTCCTGTTTTCGTTTTTCGGATTTCCTTCTTTCGTGGTTTCGTTGTTTCTAATTTGTTTTTTTCGGATTTTTGTTGTTTTCGGATTCGTTCGATTCGAACGATTCGTTATTCGTTAAAATTTTTAGCGAATCGTTCGTTCATTCGTACGAAAACGAATGAACGAAAATAACGAAAAAAAACGATAAAAATAAAAAAACGAAACGAGTTGCACATGTCTAATTTACTCCAGCCCTGAGAAATCCTCTTTTATTGTTCAGTTTTTGACAAAGTGCTGAAAACTTTGTCAAAAACGCCCCCTTGCTGTGAGTGACAGGTGATTTACATATCTCATGCACTAGCCTGAGACAGGCACAGACCAGAGTGAAAGAAAATGTATTCTCGAGTGAACAGCAAGAAGAATATAGGGGAGATGTATGTAGTCAGAGTTGGGCAGAGTAGAACATCCAGTGATCTGATGATTGTTATAGTGCAGTGTGTGTGTCTGAGGTCACCTGATCACAGATAACATTCCTTTCCATCAGGATTTGTTATGTGGGGGAGGGGTGGATTTCTCACTTTTTATAATTACACAGGATGTGCCTGTCTCAGGCTAGTGCAGGAGATATGTAAATCACCTGTCACTCACAGCAAGGGGCCTTTTTGACAAAGTTTTCAGCACTTTGTCAAAATTTTTCTAACTGAACAATAAAAGAGGATTTCTCAGGGCTGGAGTAAATATGTGTGGCAAGACTGGGCTCAAATGAAAGGAAATCTTATTCTCTAAGATTTTCTAACAATTTTTTGGGGGTTTACATCCACTTTAATCTAGTTATTTAGTTTTGTTAAATTCGGTTGATTCGTTCAATTCGTATTCGGGATTCGTACTGGTAATTTTTTCACATTTTCTTAGAATTTACCGATCTTTTTTGATTTGAAACGTTTAAATCGATACATTTTGATTTGGTCGAAGCGAAAATGTTATATTTTTTTTTTCAATTCGAATGCGGAAAGTGAACAAACAAAAGAAAAATCTTCATCAAATGATTACAATGACTCTTTAAATCACCTTTGGCTTAACCACTTGCCGACCAGCCGCCGCAGTTGTACTGCGGCAGAATGGCACGGCTGGGCCAAACAACGTTATGTAACGTCGCTTCTCCCTGTGGCCACTAGGGCCCCCTGCTCGCCCACTGAGCTGATGCGAGTGCCCAGCAATCGCGACCACCACTGGGCTCTGTGTGTGTAAACACGCCGTTTCCGGTTCTCTGAGGGGAGAAGAAACAGATTGTCTGTTCATACAGAGTATGAACAGCAATCTGTCATCTCCCCTACACAGTCCCCTCCCCCCTTCAGTTAAAACACACACTAGGGAACACAATTAACCCCTTGATCGCCCCCTAGTGTTAACCCCTTCCCTGCCAGTGACATTTTTACAGTAATCAATGCATTGTTTATAGCACTGATCGCTGTATAAATGCCAATGGTCCCAAAAATGGGTAAAAATTGTCCAACGTGCCCGCCATAATGTCGCAGTCCTGATAAAAAACACGCCATTATTAAATAATAAAGATCGCCGCCATTACTGATAAAAAAAATGAATAATAAAAATGCCATAAAACTATCCCCTATTTTGTAGACGCTATAAATTTTTGCGCAAACCAATCAATATACACTTATTGCAATTTTTTTTTTACCAAAAATATGTAGAAGAATACGTATCGGCCTAAACTGAGGAAAAAAATTTTTTTTAATGTATTTTTGGGGGATATTTATTATAGCAAAAAGTAAAAAAATATTGTGTTTTTTTCAAAATTTTCGCTGTTTTTTGTTTATAGCGCAAAAAATAAAAAAAGGCAGAGGTGATCAAATACCAACAAAAGAACGAAAGCGCAATTGTCAGTTAAAGCGATGCAGTGCCGAATTGCAAAAAGTGCTCTGTTCAGGAAGGGGGTAAAATCTTCCGGGGCTGAAGCGGTTAATAAAACAGCATTATTTCAAAATGGTACTCTAATAACCCCCACGGTCTTTGGTATCAGAAATATGTTTACAGTTCGAATTCGATTTGAAATTTCGAAATTTCAATTTGAATTTCTGAAATTCGGGCAAATTTTGTTTCGTTATTCAGAGTATTCGGTAAACTTTGTTTATACTGTAGTTCGGGTATTCGGATATATCCAAATCTCCGAATTACAAAAAGTTTGTCTGAATATTAATTCGAAACAAAATGAACCGCACATGTCTAATGTGAGGTGGGGGCACCATGAGGAGATTGGGGGGGGGGGATTTGTGTTGGGAGGGGGGATTTTGTGGGAGGCAGGGGGTAAAAATTCTGGGAAGGTGGTGATTTGGGGGGATCTGTGTTGGGAGGGTGAATGGGTGAAGAGGATTTGTGGAAGGAGGGGGGATTTGTGCTAGAAAATGTAATAATGTAAAAGGGGGGGTTTGTTGAAAGGTTGAAAGATTGAAATTTATTTTGAGGGGGTGTTTATGCTAGTAGGGATGAATGTGCTAAGAGGGAGGGATTTGGAGTGGGGGGATTTGTGCTCAGAGGGGAAATTTGAGGGGTAGAGGATTTTTGCTAGGAGGGGGAAGTTTTTTGGGGGAGGGGTAGGATTTGTGCTGGGGGCATATGGGGAGAAAGAGGATTTCAGCTTGGGGGCCCAAGATATGTGCAAGGAGGGGGGATTTCAGCAGGGTCATGGATTTGTACTGGGAGGAAGGGGGGATTTATTCTTAGGGGGAGCATGCTCAATTTTTGGGGGGTTTGCTAACATAAAATCATATATCTTGGGGAACCACAATTTGACATGTTCGCCATGGGCTTTAGTTGACCTTGTTCCGGCACTGGATGGATGTACTGTGGAGTGAGTTTTCCTGCCCCTTTCAATGAAGGGGCAATGCCGGTAGATGCTGTTATGGTCTTGGGCTGCTACCCCTCTCATAGTAACAATAAGGATGTTCAGCAGAAAACACTTGAATGAGTATAGAGCAGCATCTGTGTCACATAATTGGTGGGGATTGAACTCGAAAAGGGGGCTTCTCTTGCACCTCTTGTCCAACATCCCTGGAAGTGGGGACAGGAGATGTGAGTAAACAGAGTGGCATGGGGGTCGATGTAGAGGCAGTGCCAAATGTTGGTTGCAGGACACAGATGACTGTGAGCCACCAGACAAGGACCAGAGAGCGGAACGCGGTGACACAGGACAAAACAGGAGCAAAGCCAGGACATACCCATTGGTCATCAATAGATGGACAACGAGGTATAGGAATGTAAGGCGGGATACAAGCCAAGGTCAGTTGACAGTCAGGCAGCAAGGTAAAGAATTAGAAAGCATAATACAGAGTCTAAACACAGGCTGAGGTCACAACAGGTAGACAGGAATCCAAAAGGCAGGTCAAAAGCAAGCTGGGTCATACACAGGAAGGAAAATAAGACAAGTGTCTATTTGAGAAGTTTATTAAAGATAACAGGTAACAGGTAAAGCCAACACACAAAGAAACGGCAACTGCCCAACCTATAACAGGCTTTAACAGCAAGGAGCACATAGAAGGGCGACATATGTCAAACAAATGCAAAGAAAAATTTCCAGCTCAACTTACCAGCCAGCCTGCAACAAACCGAATTGTCCGGTCTAGTAGTTCCCGTTAAGGCCCCATTCGCACCTGAGCATAGCATTTTCAGGCAGAAAATCGTGCAATTTTACCGCAATTTTGCAGTGTTTTTTGCGGCGTTTCTCCTTGCAATTACGTGGCGTTTTGCTGCAATATGGAGATCGAGTTGCTAAGTGCCGTGCGTTCCTGAAGTTGGGAACAGAAGCGCAGTGCCCAAAGAAGCGGATGGCTGGGTGCTTGCTTGCAGTTCACTGGGCTCCGCTGCTGAGGGATGGCGGAAGCTGGCGGAGCAGAACTTGCTGTATTCAGGTTACTGGAGAAACCAGGAGCCAGGCCAGGGGTCATACACAGGCAGATCAGTCCAGAGAATATACAGGGTTGAGCCGAGGTCAAACACAAGCAGGGTCCAGGTACAAGCCGTAGGTCAAGCCGGGAAATCAGGAAGCAGAAGCAGAGTCCAGGAGCAGGCCAAGGGTCAGACTAAGAGATCAGAAAGCAAGGTCAAGGCGGGCCGGGTCACAACGAGTAGATCAGATCAAGGAAGCAAGGTCAAGGTACACACGGGAGTTGAGGAGATAATCCAGCGCTGTCCTGTGGCTACAGGCTGGCTTAAATAGAGCCACTGGCACCAAAGTCCATCACGTCAGTGTGCGCCGTTGTGCACGCGCAGTATTGTGCGTGCATGTGCGCCGATGTGCACCTGTGTGCGCCAATGCGCGCTGATGTGCACCCGTATGCGCCAATGCACGCTGATGTGCGCTGGCATGCGCCAATGTGCGCTGATGCGCGGCACCTGCTCGTTCACAACTTGGGATCCTCCGTAGGTGTCCCTGACAGCAGGGCAAAAGGTCACCAATGTAAAAAGAAGAAAAACGCCCAAATCTGCCTAAAAAAGTTCCAGAACTTGTTTGAGCTTCAGGCGTTTTTGAGCTTCTGGCTTCAGGCGTTTTGGAGTGGAGATGTGAACCATCTCCATAGAGAACAATAGATTTTTCCCCTCCAGTGTTTTGTAACTTCAGGCTTCAAGCTACAAAATGCCCAGGTGTGAATGGGGCCTAAAAACAGAGGTTTATTTAGCACACATTTGTAAATACGTGCGTAAGCTGCAGAGGCCTCAAAAAGGCACCCCCGTATTATCTGCAGTCCTAACTCCATACATTTTGAGACCCTCCATAGTAGGAGCACATATATAATAATGGATAGATTGAGGGCAGGTATGCCTGGAGGGAACCCACTCCTCCTTAAAGCCAACACACTTTGAGGAAACACTTCCCCCGTTCTCACTGCTAATATCTAAGGCAGGGTTTCTCAACCAGGGTTCCTCTAGAGGTCGCTAGGGGTTCCCTGAGCAATGGCCAATTTCTGCCTCTCAGGTAAGTTCTCAAGGACACCATTGATCTTTTTAGTTATCTGTAAGGGGGTAATTCTTCCCAATAACCACAAGTGTAATGCCGCGTACACATGAGCGGAATTTCCGCCGGGAAAAATCTTGGATGTTTTTTCCGACTGGGAATTCCGCTCAAGCTTGTCTTGCATACACACGATCACGCAAAGTTCTCGGAACTTTCGACCGTCAAGAACGCGGTGACGTGCAACACTACGACGACCCGAGAAAATGAAGTTCAATGCTTCCGAGCAAGCATCAAATTGTTTCCAATTTTTTGCACTTCCGAATTGCATACAGACGATCGCATTTTCGTATAGGAACTTTTCCCGACCAAAAAAATAGAGAACCTGCTCTCAATATTTGGATGGCTGGAATTCCGTCAGCAAAAGACTGATGGAGCCTACACACGGTCGCATTTTCTGACAAAAAGCTCTCATCCTAGTTTTGCTGGTGGCATTTCCGATCGTGTGTACGCGGCATTAGAAGCATTCTTCTGAGTGACCATCACACTAATGTATGATGAGTTGTCGATTTTTCATTTTTAGCAGGGGTTCCCCAAGACCAGAAAATTATTTCCAGGGTTCCTCTGTGTTGAAAAGGTTGAGAAAAGCTGATCTAAAGGGAACAAAAGACAGCAAAAAAATAAATGTCTCATACAATATGAAAAATAACTCATGAAAATGTTACATAAACATATTAATATAAATGAATAAGAAGTATATAAGAAATATATCAACAATTGCATAGATAAAACATCACAGTGCTGAGATCTTGTGGGAAATCTAGACACAAAACGTATGGTAATGCCTCCAAGCTGAAATAAAACCATCACATTTACAATATTTAGGGAAAACCAAAGGGAAATCTTCTGCAGTGGAAATGAACAATACGCTCAGATGGCCACATCAATGGTCGTATACATTTTTTTCTTAGATATTTCTTGTCAATTTACAAAAGATCGTCTCACTCAAGGGTCTAATTGAGAAGTTTATTGAAGGTAACAGGTAAACGCTTCCCCCTTTCTCACCACTAGTATCTAAGGGAACAATAGACAGCAAAAACATACAATAAATGTCTCATGCAATATGATAAATAACTCATGAAAGTGTTGCATAAACAGTTTAATATAAATTGAAAAAAAAACAAAAAACGATTGCATAGATAAAACATCAACATTATCAACATCTTATTCTACCTTACCTTCTATGAAACTATAGTGCTTAGATCATGTGGGAAATCTACACAGGAGGCTAATAGTAATATATCCTATCCTAAGCTAAAATAAAACCATCAAGTCCACAATAGTTAGGGGAAAAGAAGGAAATCTACACCAGTAGAAATGAACAGAACACTCAGATAGTTACATCAATGATTGTATAAAACATTTTTATTTATTATTTATAAAAGTATAAAAAGATTGTCTCATTCTAGGGTTTTTTTGAGAAGTAAATTGAAGATAACGAGTAAAGCCAACGTGTTTCAGGGAAATGCCTTCCCCTTTCTCAAGGCTAGTATCTAATAGACATGTGCAATTCGTTTCGAATTTGTTTTCTAACGAACTTCGACAAATTTGTTAATTTGGAAATATCCGAAATAACGAAAACCCGTTTAACAAATTTTTCTGAATATTTAAAAATTCGTAAATCAAAAATTTGAAAATTCAGAAATTCAAAATTCGAAAATCCAAAGATCAGAAATTTTCGTAAATTCGAAAATCCGAAAATAAGAACGAAAATTAAAAAGATTGAAAATCCAAAAATTTGAAAAACCGAAAATTAAAAAATCTGAAATAATAACTAACTAATAATAACTTAACTATTACTAACTTTTAAATTATAGGTATTGGAATTTCCTTTCAAATTTGGCTGTGAATGTAAGGAATACAAATTTTTTCAAAGTTGCGAATTATCCGAAATAACGATTGCTGTATCAAAACGAATAGAATGTAACAAAATAATAAAAATAAATAACAAATAATAATAATAATAATAAAAACATTTTATTATTATTATTATTAGTAGTATTAATTAATTCCGTTCCATTTGTTTAGATGCGGCATTCGTTATTTGGATAATTCGTAACTTCGGATAAATTCTTATTTGTTACGTTCACTAACAGCCAAATTTGAAAGGAAATCCCAATAACTATAATTTAATAGTTATTATTAGTTATTTAGTTAGTTAGTTATTATTTCAAATTTTCGGATTTTCAAATTTGCGAAATTTGTAAATTTTACAAATTTACGAATCTTTGAATTTTGGAACCTATTGGAGGAAGGGGAGACAGATCTCCCTATCACAATTTGGATTAGCAGCAAGGATGGGAAGTGTTATCATAATGGGGGATTTTAATTACCCAGACTGGACTGGGCTAGACTGGGTGGAGGGAAGCCCGCATTCATCTAAGGCCTGAAATGTATGTAGTCAGAGCTGGGCAGAGTATAACATCCAGTGATCTGATGATAACCTGTCTCAGGCAGCAAGGGGGCGTTTTTGACAAAGTTTTCAAGACTTTGTCAAGATTTCTCTAACTAAACAATAAAAGAGGATTGCTCAGGCCTCGAGTAAATCTGTGTGGCAAGACTGGGCTCAAATGAAAGGAAATCCTATCCTCTACATTATGACATCAAAAGTACAGCCTTAATTCAGCATATGTTAGTACATCCTTGGCTCAAACATAGTAGCAGGCACTAGCATGGCAGCAGACATTGGTATATATGTTAGTGCATCCTTAATTTAGATACTATAGCAGGCGCTGGTATATCTGTTAGTACAGCCTTAGTTCAGCAAAGCACAAAGGGGAGAGGCAAAGCAGGGGCAAAGCAGCAAAGCGTCACATGTAACTAAAGACTGTTACAGCATTAGCAGTGTCCTGATATCAGTCCTTGAGGACTGCTTACCGCCTCCAGATTGCACATCCATCCATCCCTTTAAAGCTGATAGTCCAGTGCAGAGTAAAGGAAACAAGTGCCAAGTGCACTGTGTACTTTAAGCAGTTGATTGTCCGTGCTACAAGCGGCCGTCCATTTAAAATTCCTGCCGAGGGTCCTTCACGGGCTGCCATTCATAACACCGCACTTGTGTTTGTGTGTCAGCACTTCCCCTGTATGACGCGCTGACGTCACACCAACTGACGCGTTTCGTTAGCCAATGGGGACGCTAACTTCCTCGATTTTTTTAACCAGACAACGTTGTCTTATTTTAATTGCCAGTGACTTAGCTGTCTGTCTGCTTTGTAAAACTTTTGAAGTGTTTTTTTCTTTTTTGTCTTTTTCATTATTAAAATTTATAGTTGTATTTAGCAACGGGTCTCCTGCTGTTCTTCTTGGGGGGGAACTCTTCTTTTCAGTTTCTCCCTGTTTTTTCTATAAGCATATTAATATCAATTTATAAAAAGTAGATAAAAAAATATACAATTGCATAGATAAAACATCATGATGCTTAGATCTTGAGGGCAATCTACATACAAAATGTATAACGAGCTAAAATAAACATTGTTATTTAAGGAAAACCAAAGGGGAATCTGCTCCAGTGCAAAAGAACAAAACACTCAGATGGTTACATCAAACATTTTTATATACTATTTATAAATGTATAAAAGATTGTCTCACTCTAGGGACTTTTTGAGAAGTTTATTGAAGAGAATGGGTCAACGTGTTTCAGATAAATGCCTCCCCCCTTTTCTCACTGCTAGGATCAAAGGGAACTATAGACAGTAAAAACATAAAATAAATGTCTCATACGATATGATAAATATTTGGGGAAAACCAAAGGGGAAATCTGCACCAGTGGAAATGAACAAAACACATTTTTTTTATGTATTTCTTGTCAATTTACAAACAAGGTCCATAAGGACATGGATGAGCGATTTTGGGGAGGAGGAACTTGACTGGCCTCAACCCAAAAAAACACCTTTGGGATGAATTAGAGTGGAGCAAACAAGGTCTTCTCTCCAACATCAGACCCTGGCCTCACAAACGCACTTCTGGAAGAATGGCAAAACATTCCCATAGACACACTCCTAAACCTTGTGGACGGCCTTCCCAGAAGAGTTGTTATAGATGCAAAGGGTGGGCCAACTCAATATTGAACCCTACGGACTAAGACTGGGATGTCATTAACCGCTTGCACAGGCAGGCAAATGGGCGTACCTGTACGTCCCTTTGCAATTTGCCGCCTAACAAGCGTGCACATGCCCACCACACGCAGCGGGAGCGTGCCTGTGGGTCCCAGGAACTCGATGTCTGCCATTGCGGTGTGGAGAGGCAGAACGGGGAGATGCATTTGTAAACAAGGTATTTCTCTGTTCTGCCTTGTGACATGACAGAGATTCACTGCTCCCTGTCATTGGGAGCAGTGATCGCTGTCATGTCACTGGTAGCCCCTCCCCCCTACAGTTAGAACACCTCCCTAGGACACACTTAACCCCTTCATCGCCCCTAGTGGTTAACCCTTTCCCTGCCAGTGTCATTTACACAGTAATCAGTGCATTTTTATAGCACTGATCGCTGTATAAATGCCAATGGTCCCAAAATGGTGTCAAAAGTGTCCGATATGTTCGCCATAATGTCGCAGTCGCGATAAAAATCGCAGATCGCTGCCATTACTACTAAAAAAAAATAATAATAATAAAAATGCCATAATTCTATCCCCAATTATGTAGACTCTATAACTTTTGCGCAAACCAATCAATATACGCTTATTGCAATTTTATTTACCAAAAATATGTAGAAGAATACATATTGGCCTAAACTGAGGAAAAAAAAGTTTTTTATATATTTTTGGGGGATATTTATTATAGCAAAAAATAAAAAAAGTTAAAAATATTGCTTTTTTTTTTTTTCAAAATTGACGCTTTATTTTTGTTTATGGCGCAAAAAATAAAAACCGCAGAGGTGATCAAATATCAGCCTAAACTGAGAAAAAAAATTGTTTGTTTATATATTTTTTGAGGATATTTATTATAGCAAAAAGTAAAAAATATAGAATTTTTTTCAAAATTGTCGCTCTTTTTTTGTTTATAGCGCCTTCCTTCTTTTAAAAAAAAAACGTTCTTCGTTTTGATGCGCTTTACTGCACAATAGTCGCACAATAAGGCATCAACCTTGCCATCCCTGTAAATGAACCTCATGGCACAAATCACTCAGCATAAACTTTGCAGAAATTCTCCATCTCAGGAAAACGACAACTTAATGCTGCATTGTACTGAGACCCAGAAATGTCTTCAGCCTTTCGAGCTCCACATGCATTAAATATTTCATATGCACTAAAAGTGTCAGTTAAAGTGAAATAAATAAGATGACGGAATTCTTTTAACCTGGCCTTGCAGCTATTAGATTCAAATGTTTCTTTTCCACCCACATGTAATTTCATATGGAATTGATATATGTTTCCGTTTTCCAAGACGTCCTTCAAGGGATTCTTTTATGCATTGGCTCAATTCTTTCTTTTTTTTTCTTTCTCTTTATTATTATTTGTTGATTTTTGAGGTACAATCTGAGCCGTTTTAGGCTCTAATCACACCATGGGGTCGCCACGATTCTGCTCACGATACGGAAACGCCACAAATCGCAGGACGCCCTTTTTTGCGATCCCCTTTACTTTAAATTGCACCAAATTGCAGCGCGATTCTGCCGTGACTGTCGCCCGAAGAATTGCGGCAAAATCAGGCAAGCAGAATCACGGGACGCCCAATGCAGAAAATAAGTTCTTGTACTTCTTTTGGGTGACGAGCGCCCCGCGATTCTGTTTGCGCGATTTTACCGCGATTCGTCTGGCGACAATCGCGGTAAAATCACGCGAACAGAATCGTGGGACAGCCGATGCCCAAAAGAAGTTCTTGTACTTTTTTTGGGCTTTGAGCGTCATGCGATTCTGTTTGCATGATTTTAACGCGATTCGTCTGGCGACAAATGTGGTAAAATCGCGCAAACAGAATCGTGGGACGCCCAACGCGCCAAAAGAAGTTCTTGTACTTCTTTTGGGCGTCGAGCGTCCCGCGATTCTGTTTGCGTGATTTTAACACGATTCGTCTGGCGACAATCGTGGTAAAATTACGCAAACAGAATCGCGGGATGCCGATGCCCAAAATACGTTCTTGTACTCTGTTTGCATGATTTTAACGCATTTCGTCTAGGGACAATTGCGGTAGAATCGGTCAAACCGAATGGCGGGACGCCCAATGCCCAAAAGAAGTTCTTGTACTTCTTTTGGGCGTCGAGCGTCCCGCGATTCTGTTTGCATGATTTTAACACGTTTCGTCTAGGGACAATCACGGTAAAATTGCCCTAACAGAATCATGGGATGCCCGATGCCCAAAAGAAGTTCTTGTACTTCTTTTGGGCGTCGAGCGTCCTGCGATTCTGTTTGCGTGATTTTAACACGATTCGTCTGTATCAGGAACCTCGTCCGTCGCGCACTGTAGTGCGCATGCGCACGGGGCTGGCGCTCCGGCGCACAGGAAGAGATGGGGTAATGCTGCGGCGGCGCACGCGCGCTCGCAGCTCCACTGAGCGGTGCGTGCGCCCCATGTGACCAACCAGCTGGCCTATAAAAGAGAGGCCTTCACACCAAAACAATGCTGGTTCGTCTCTCAGCTGTCCTTGTTCCTTGTACCTGTACCTGCTGTTTGCTTCCTTGATTGATTACCCGCTGCCGACCCGGATTACCTTGACCATCCTGCTTCTCTCCAACCTTGACCTTTGGCTTACCTACCGGACTTCCCATTTGTCTCCAGTGTTTGACCCTCGGCCTATACCTTCGGATATCTGCTCCTTGCTGCCAGTACCTGACCCTCTGCCTGCCTTAGACCCTGCCTTATCTCTCCGCCTGGTTACCTCGCTCTGGACTTGTCTACCCGTGTTTGACCCCCTAGCTTGTGCCTGACTAATCTTCTGTGTTTCACCTCCAGCCTGCCTACCGGTGTTTGAGCCTCAGCCAGGATCCCAGTGTCCAGCACATCTCCTGTCTACAGCACCTAGGCCCACGCCTAGCCATCACCAACAGGTGGCTTGTGCCTCTTGGTGCCAACTGCCTTCTGTATCATCTCCAGGGGCAGTGGGCGCTGAGTCGCAAGGGCAACCGCTCTCGGCATCTTGGCCTCGGTGAGTACTTGATTCCTGATAGTACGAACCAGCCATGACAGAGGCCAACAGAGCGGGATCTCCTTTGGAGATGTTATGTCAACAGGTGTCTGCCCTCATGGAGGCGGTGCAGAAATTACAGGAAGGCTATGCCCAGGTTGATACCCGCCTCCAACAACTGGCAACTGCTTCTCCTCCTGCCAACCCAGCTTCCGGGTCAGCCAGCGGGGCCTCCGCACCTCAAATGCAAAACCCACCTGCTATGATGATGGATGTGCCTGAACCCAGGGTACCTATCCCTGAGCGTTTTTCAGGCAACCGTAGAAGATTCCGGTCATTTCCTACAGAATTGTCCCATCCGGCCCAGTAAGTTGCCACTTCCGCACACTATGAACTGTCAAAATCCTAACCTTGCTCAGGCTTATGTGACTCTCTCTGTCTCCCTACAGCTGGCGGGAAAGAGGATTCGGTTACCGGCCGTAATTGACTCCGGGGCTTGCAGCTGCTTTTTAGACATCTCCGTTGCCAAGGAATGGCAGATCCCATACGTTAATAAAGGAACCCCTTGCTAAACACCGTGGATTCTTTTTTTGAAGCTATGGGCCAACTGTATGATGACCCCCAACGTACTGCCACAGCCGAAGCTACTCTACATACCCTTTCCCAGGGGAGAAGACCAGTAGAGGACTATACTGCGGAGTTCCGTAAATGGTCGGCCGACACAACATGGAATGAGGCAGCCCTCCGCTACCAGTACCGGCTAGGATTGAACGAGAGCCTCAAGGATGAATTAGCTCGTGTGTTGAGACTCCCACGACCTTAGAAGAACTCATCCAGTTGACTACCAAACTGGACCGGCGCATGCGTGAGCGCCGTTCCGAGCGCCTACAAGGATCTCGACCAGTGTGGGGGTCCCCACGAGGTCCTTCCATGCACCCAACTACTCCCTTGCCTACCGGCACCTTGGCATCAGACGGGGAACCAATGCAACTTGGTCTAGTCCGCCCCCGTCTGTCTCAGGAGGAACGCCAACGTAGACGCATATCCAACCTATGTCTCTACTGCGGAGGATCCGATCATCTTCCTCCACACCGGGCCTATGACTGCCCTATTGAATTACTCACTGGGTCTGAGATCCCTTTCGGACGCATATTTCCCCTGTCGGAGACCGAGTTAAGAGCTCTTAAAGCTTATATTGATGAGAACCTCGAGAGGTTTTATTCGGCCATCTACTTCCCCAGCCGGGGCTGGCATTTTCTTTGTAGGCAAAAAGGATGGCTCTCTTCGACCCTGCATCGATTATAGGGAGTTAAATAAAATTACTGTCAAAAATCGGTACCCACTACCACTTATCCCAGAGCTCTTCCAGCGGTTTCGAACAGCCAAGGTATTTTCCAAGCTCGACCTGCGAGGTGCCTACAATCTCGTCAGAATCCACGCAGGGGATGAGTGGAAGACAGCTTTCAGGTCTAGGTTTGGCCACTTTGAATATCTCGTGATGCCTTTCGGCCTATGCAACGCTCCAGCCACTTTCCAACACTTGGTGAACGACATCTTCAGAGAACACTTGGATGATTTTTTAGTCGTTTATCTGGATGACATCCTCATCTTTTCAGCAACCTTGGAACTCCATCGGGAACACGTCAGATGGGTACTTACCGTCCTCAGGGCCCATCAACTGTATCTCAAGGCGGAGAAATGTGAATTTGAAAGATCTACAGTCCAATTCTTAGGATTCATCATCTCCACCAAAGGTACGTCGATGGATCCTCAGAAAGTCAAGGCAGTAGTAGAGTGGTCACCTCCAAAAGACAAAAAGTCGGTGCAACGATTCATTGGCTTCGCCAATTTCTATCGGCGGTTCATCGTGGGATTCTCTGCCATCGTTGCCCCGATTACTCAACTAACCCGCCAGCAAAGCCGTTTCCGGTGGACTCCGGAGGCTCAGGAGGCCTTTACCAAGTTGAAAACACTTTTCACCACTGCTCCCATTTTACGGCATCCGGACCCGCTGCTCCCTTTCGTATTGGAGGTAGACGCCTCAGATTCGGCCACTGGGGCCATTCTCTCTCAACGGCATGGGCCAAAGGCTCTTCTCCATCCGGTGGCTTTCGCCTCCCGGAAATTAAGTCCTCCCGAGAGGAATTATGACGTGGGTGATCGGGAATTACTAGCTATCAAATGTGCTTTGGAAGAATGGAGGTATCTTCTCGAAGGGGCGGTCCATCCAATCACCATCTTCACCGACCATAAGAACCTCGAATACTTACGGACTGCCAAGAGGTTAAAACCTCGCCAAGCCCGATGGGCACTCTTCTTTTCGAGATTCACGTTCCACATCTCCTACCGACCAGGGTCCAAGAATGGCAAGGCAGATGCTCTCTCCCGCATCTCTCCGGAGTCCGCCCAAATAACAGAACCCAGCACCATCCTAGCTCCCCAGAATTTTTTACTACTTACCCCGACAGACCTGTCTTCTGCCCTCCACGCAGCATCAACCCATTGCAGAGATCCTATTGTGGCCTCCCTGGAAAGGCGTGAAGACCTGCTTTGGCATCAAGACAAAGTCTTTGTCCCTCAAGAAGTGAGACCCTTAGTCCTAAGAACCCTCCATGACCACAAGCTAGCGGGGCACTTCGGAGTCCGGAAAACAGCGGAACTCATCTCCCGCACCTTCTGGTGGCCAGGCTGGCGACAAGACTGCCAAAACTATATTTCCTCCTGCATACCTTGCCAACGGAACAAGGGGGCCAAAAATAAACCTTGGTGGTTACTAAAGCCACTACCCATCCCGGAGCGTCCTTGGGCCGACATCTCGATGGACTTCATCGTAGCCTTACCCCCCTCAGAGGGGCTTTCTACCATCCTGGTAGTAGTGGACCGGCTGTCCAAGATGAGCCACTTCCTGCCTATGGTTGGCACTCCCACGGCTTTAGAAACGGCCAACATTTTTATTAAGGAGATTGTCAGGCTCCATGGGGTCCCCAAGAGCATTGTCTCGGACAGAGGCTCTCAATTTACTTCAAAATTTTGGAAGGAACTTTGCAAGTCTCTAGGAATCAAGGTCTGCCTTTCATCAGCCTACCATCCACAGAGCAATGGACAAACAGAGCGTACCAACCAGACGCTTGAACAGTACTTACGCTGTTTTTGTTCCTCAGCACAAGACGATTGGGCCTCCCTGCTGGCTTATGCAGAATTCGCGTATAATGACTCCTCCCATTCGACCACTAATCAAACTCCCTTCTGGGCAAATTTTGGCTTTCATCCATCTTTTCTCCCAAACGCCCTCCCCGAATCACCAGCTCCAGCGGTACAAGAAAGGCTAGAATCCATCCAGTCCAACTTTCAGGAACTCCGGAAAACAATGCAGCAGGCACAAGAGGATTACAAGAAATTTCACGACAAAGGTAGAAGGGCTAATCCCTCCTTTAAAACAGGGGAGAAGGTATGGTTGTCAACCACCCATCTCAAACTCTCGTGCCCCTCACGAAAACTGGGCCCTAAATTCATCGGGCCATTTGAGATCAAGAAGATGATAAACCCTGTGGCTTTTGAGCTCTCACTACCCAAGACGTACAGAATACACCGGGTATTTCATGCCTCGCTGCTAAGACCTCTGGTCCCCAGTCCTTTTCCGGATAGAGAAGAACTTCCCCCACCTCCTGTCACAGTTGATGGTAACGAAGAGTATGAAGTGGAATCTCTACTGGGTTGCAGGAAGGTGGGCCGCCAGCTCCAATACTTGGTAAAATGGAAGGGGTACCCTCCGGAAGACAACTCCTGGGAACCATCCAAAAATTTCCATGCCCCAAGGATGATCAGGATCTTTCACCAAGAACACCCTGAGTTGATGGATAGCCTGGGCGTCCGGAGTCCGCCCCTCAGGGGGGGGCACTATCAGGAACCTCGTCCGTCGCGCACTGTAGTGCGCATGCGCACGGGGCTGGCGCTCCGGCGCACAGGAAGAGATGGGGTAATGCTGCGGCGGCGCACGCGCGCTCGCGGCTCCACTGAGCGGCGCGCGCGCATGCGCACTAGCGTGCGCCCCATGTGACCAACCAGCTGGCCTATAAAAGAGAGGCCTTCACACCAAAACAATGCTGGTTCGTATCTCAGCTGTCCTTGTTCCTTGTACCTGTACCTGCTGTTTGCTTCCTTGATTGATTACCCGCTGCCGACCCGGATTACCTTGACCATCCTGCTTCTCTCCAACCTTGACCTTTGGCTTACCTACCGGACTTCCCATTTGTCTCCAGTGTTTGACCCTCGGCCTGTACCTTCGGATATCTGCTCCTTGCTGCCAGTACCTGACCCTCTGCCTGCCTTAGACCCTGCCTTATCTCTCCGCCTGGTTACCTCGCTCTGGACTTGTCTACCCGTGTTTGACCCCCTAGCTTGTGCCTGACTAATCTTCTGTGTTTCACCTCCAGCCTGCCTACCGGTGTTTGAGCCTCAGCCAGGATCCCAGTGTCCAGCACATCTCCTGTCTACAGCACCTAGGCCCACGCCTAGCCATCACCAACAGGTGGCTTGTGCCTCTTGGTGCCAACTGCCTTCTGTATCATCTCCAGGGGCAGTGGGCGCTGAGTCGCAAGGGCAACCGCTCTCGGCATCTTGGCCTTGGTGAGTACTTGATTCCTGATAGTCTGGCGACAATCGTGGTAAAATTACGCAAACAGAATCGCGGGATGCCGATGGCCAAAAGACGTTCTTGTACTCTGTTTGCATGATTTTAACGCATTTCGTCTAGGGACAATCGCAGTAGAATCGGGCAAACCGAATCGCGGGACGCCCAATGCCCGAAAGAAGTTCTTGTACTTCTTTTGGGCGCCGAGCGTCCGGCGATTCTGTTTGCATGATTTTAACATTTTTCATCTAAAGACAATCGCAGTAAAATTGGGCTAACAGAATCGCGGGATGCCCAATGCCCAAAAGAAGTTCTTGTACTGTTTTTGGGCACTGAGCGTCCCGCGATTCTGTTTGCGTGATTTTAACACGATTCGTCTGGCGGCAATCGCGGTAAAATTACACAAACAGAATCGCGGGATGCCGATGCCCAAAAGACGTTCTTGTACTCTGTTTGCATGATTTTAACGCATTTCGTCTAGGGACAATCGCAGTAGAATTGGGCAAACCGAATCGCGGGACGCCCAATGCCCAAAAGAAATTCTTGTACTGTTTTTGGGCACCGAGCGTCCCGCGATTCTGTTTGCACGATTGTACTGTGATTTTACTGTGATTTTACCGCTATTCATCGGGCGACAATTGCGGCAGAATTGCGCTGCAATTTGGTGTCATATAAAGTAACGGGGATCGCCGCGATTCTGATCTCAAATGGTGTGAATGGAGCCCTAATTTGTAGCAGAATTATCACATTATAGTTATACCTCCACTGTGGAGTACATTTCTCATAACAACAGAATCATCTTGGTGCTAGGCAATGCTGCTGATAGGGCAGTACAGCCAGCCTGCCTGTACAGGGCCCGGGTCCCATCAGTTAACAAGGGGGGCCCAGGAGAGCCGGCTGTACCGCCTTATTGCTGACACCAATCCTCTTGTGCCTCCCCCTGCAGAGCTATAGTCTTCTACTCCTCTTTCTTCCATCGGCAGCACTGCAGGAGGATCGGCTCTAGTATTTGTGCTAGAGCCAGTGTATTCCACTGCTGTCTGTGCCCCCCTGTGTGACCCCTGTGTACTTCTGCAGGCACACAATTGGATGTTTCAGGCCAGGGTGGGGGAAGAGGCCAGCAAATATGCAATTTACCGGCCCCCTCCTTTTCTGAACGAACTCAGTGAGCAACAAGTACCAACCATTCTAGTGTCCATTCATCATGGAAGCATTGTAAACTATGCTTACAATGCTTCAGTTTGTGAATGAACAGGAAGCCGCAGAGCACACTAGCATTACTAGCCCATTATACGACACTTACCTGCAAACAAAGCCTGCGCTGTCCTCTGAGCAGTTTCAAAACTTTGTAAATAAGTAAGTTTTCTCCTTCACTGATGGGCACTGATGGGGCTGCACTGATGGGCACGGATAAGGCGGCACTGATGGGCACTGATGAGGTGGCACCAATGAAGTGGCACTGATGAGGTGGCATAGATGGGCACTGATAGGTGGCACTGATGGGCGACACGGATGGGCACTGATAGGTGGCACAAATTGGCACTGATAGGTGGCACGGATTGGCATGGATAGGCGGCATGGATGGGCATTGATAGGCGGCACGGATGGGCATGTATAGGCGGCACGGATGAGCATGGATGGGCACTGATAGGCAGCACGGATGGGCACTGATAGGTGGCAAGGATGGGCACTGATAGGTGGCACGGATGGGCACTGATAGGCGGCACTGTAGTGTAATGTATTTTACTGATGGATGCCAATCAGTGCCAAACAATAATGCATGCCAATCAGTGATGCCCATTGTGGGCACTGATTGGAATCCATTGTGGGCACTGATTGGCATCCATTGTGGGCACTGACTGGCATCCCTGGTGGTCTAGGGTGGCATACCTGGTGCTGGGCATCCCTGGTGGTCTGGTGGCATCCCTGGTAGTCCAGTGTGGGCATCCTCGGGGGGGGGGGCTGCGTTGATAATCGATCAGCACAGACCCCCCTGCCAGACGACCAGCCGATCGACTCTCCTCTACTCGCGTCTGACAGACGCGAGTGAGGAAAAGCTGATCACCGGCTCTTCCTATTTACACTGTGATCAGCTGTGATTGGACACGGCTGATCACGTGGTAAAGAGTCTCCGTCGGAGACTCTTTACTGAGATCATAATTGCGGTGTGTCAAACTGACACACTGCAACAACGATCGCCACGGCTCAATATCCTGAGGACGCCATATATCCTGAGGCCCGGTCAGGATATTGAAACCACTTTGCCGCTGTCATTCTGCTATATGGCGGGCGGCAAGTGGTTAAGTTGCACAGACTTATTGCTGTTTCAGTATGTTACCCAAGCTACTAGACAGACTAGTCGGGAGGGGGTCATCTTATATGGCGAGTAGATCTCAAAACTGGAAAATTAGGGGGTCGCCTTATACGCCGGCAAATACGGTAAAAGTCAACAAAAAGGGTTTACAACCACTTTAACTTTGCTTCAAAAACTCTAAATGCTGCATGGCACATCTCCAACTATACAATACATTTTATAATAGAGGTAAACGATTCCTCTGAAGAGGAATATTGTGGGATATCAGTGACAATGAAAAAAAAAAGAAAGGTAGACTTATATCCATCAACAAAACCGATTTCATGATTCATGAAATTGTTTAAGCTATTCCTTATAGAATGTGTTCAAATCTTTTTGACTGATGTCTGTAATATCGACATAATGTCTTGAAAGAATCTTCCCTACCTGTGCCATTAGGAGGCGAGAAAATTACTTAATTTTATTTTATTGTATTTTCGGTTTGGCCTTTTGTTCTGTATTACATTTGTTCTCTTTATCCTTTCTGAAACGATGATAGCGCGTTCTTTCATTTTTTTCTGTTGCTGAAATTAATTTCTAAATGCAAAAGTTTGGCAAACACATGAAAGCTTTTAGAGGCACAATTTTTTTTTTTGGCCAGCCCGATCGCTACCTAAGCCAAATGCTTCCAAAACATGACAGGAACAAAACAAAAACAAAAGCCAATTTTTGGCATATTTTAGTCTATCCACTCTGATCCCGTCTCCAAGTTGGCATTGCTCGTTGGCACATAATAACCGGTTATACATAGCTGGACCTGTTGTCTCTTGCTCTTTTAAATCTGTTCCCTTTTTTTTGTGTGTTTAGTTCCACTGGTCAAAACTGTCATTTGGATAACTTTTTATCTCCATCTCTTAGCACTAAAATAATGACATTCTACTTTTTTGTGTAAAATGTCATTATGGCAATTCTACAAGGTCTATAAATGGAAGGCAAGGCTTTTATTCCATTTGTAGCAATCATTACCCTTAGTTAATATGAAGGCTGTACGGAAAATAATGCAGAAGTGGCCATACCTTTGTTATTAACTTACCTACTGTATGTTATTCAAATTTTACATGTTGGTAGAGTTAACTCTTCCTCGTTTTAACTTTTTCTTTCTTTCAGGTAAATAATGGATTCCAAGCAGAAGCAACATACCACCATTGAGTTCTTGATGAAGGAGGGGGTGCAGGCTATCTGACATTTATGGTCTCCCTGACACGTACCTTGGACGTGCAGAGGGAGACCTCTCGTACAGCCCTGGTTCCAGTGTTCCAACCGTCAGTATTTTTACTGGCAGCCAGTAAAAAACAGGCAATTTTCTCCTGTCAGTAAATGCCAGTAAAAAGAAAAGGTTGCCAGTAAAAAATATGGCTGTGACGCTCGGCCCGGAGCCAGCCGAGACCATACGAGTGCCTGCTACAGTGTGTTCAGGCAGCTCTGATGGAGGCGGTGCCTGAGCATGTCCAGTGATGTCATGGTGCAAGGGAGCCAAGCAGAGCGGCCAGACCCTTGTGTGTGGGTCTGCGGGATTGGAGCAGGGCAGGCCAGGAGCGGGACCATCAGTGCTGTTTGGACTGGAAGGACCACCTGACTTGGAGGAAGACTGTCACTGTGACTCAGGAGGGGACGTGTCATGTCAGTAATCTGTACTGCTGCACACTGCTGTCAGTATCACTGTGAGAGTCAATTACTTGTATGTGCTGCCCATTCTAATTTCTTGCCCTCCTGAGTCCTGTCCCTGGGCTACTTACTTACTATATCGAAAATAAAATAAGAAATATGTTTTTTGCCTTAGTATCTACCTTAAATCACATTGCTAATTACATATTGTACTTGTTTGTAGCCTAAAAAGTGAAATTTGTATTTAAAACTGTAATTTTGTAACTTTTGGAAATGTCAGTAAAAACGTGGCTGTGCCAGTAAATTTTGGGTGTCGTGTCAGTAAATTTCAATCTGTTAGGTTGGCAACACTGCCTGGTTCCTGGATCACTGGAGTTTGGGACAGTGACCGTAGGAGCACAGTGAGGTAAGAGTGCCTGCTGAGTTCTCTGGAACTGGAGATGATGACCACTGGGAGAGGCTGGAGCCGGCTGGAGTGCTGAGGATGCAGGTCAGCTGGATGCAGGTCAGTGGGATGCTGGTGCGCCAGGGAGCAACAAGCGCACGCGGGTGCAGACGGCAGGCAGGAGCAGGGGCAGACAAGCCAGGTCATACACAGTGGATCAGTTCAGGCAGAATCGGCAGGCAAGGGATGGTCAAAGTTCAGGCTGGTTTTGGCAATGGAAGATCACGCAGACAGATAAACAGAGCAGGGTCATGGAAGCCAAAGGTCAGGACTGGAGACAGCAGTGAGGTCAAAGAGAGCCGGGTCAGTATGAGATCAGGTGCGGATTCGGGAACAGGTCACAGGATAAGCTCAGACAGCAAGGACTGAACAGTAGGAGCCCCTTTTAAAGGCCACTGGGCGCCAAAGCAGCGTTATTGTGCTCCATGACCGGTGCATGCGCATGCGCATTGGCGCTCGTCTGTTCGCTGCTGGAAGCCTGTTGACTGGGATGCGCCTGAGCCCTGTTGCAGGTCTAAGAGCCGTGCGTCCATGACACTCCCACTGCGTGTTTTTTCTTCATTGCCTCTTATCTTCTTCATCCATCTGTGCACATTGCTTTTGCAAAAGGTATCCTTTCCATAAACATTCTGTAGCTCTTCTGGATGTCAGACAGCCTGCCCCTCTGCTCTGGCAAGATATCAATGACAACACATTGCTTCTGCTTTAAATTCATTTGTTAGGACCCAGCTCTGAAGCTGCAACCTCTGTTGCTTCTGCTGGACAGCTCCCTGGATAATCTTATCTTGAACCTTGTTTCTGGTGAACCTTGAACTCTTTGCTCCTCCCATGAACCTTTTAAAGCCAGGCCTTTGCACTTCCTGTTTTCTAGATTCTTGTGCCCTGTAAGTTAAACCAGATTCCCAGCACCAGAAAACCAGTGTGGGCTTATGCTCATATTCGTGTGCGTATGCCCATACTTCTAAGCAAAAAGGCAATATATGTACTATTCCAGTTCATCATGCTTTCAAGGAAGAGAAAGAATATGGCTGCACACCACCATAAATCCAATGCCGATTTATTAGTATAACATGAACATAGACTGCCACCAGGACTCAGGACACAGCCAGGAGCTGACGTGTTTCACACTTAACAAATGCTTCTTCACAACATGAGTTAAGTGTGAAACGCGTCACCTCCTGGCTGTGTCCTGAGTCCTGGTGGTAGTCTATGTTCATGTTATACTAATAAATCAGCATTGGATTTATGGTGGTGTGCAAACATATCCTTTCTTTTCCTTGTATCCACGGTGGCGGGCTGAGGCTAGCACCGAGCCCATCTAATCCTACTTAATTTTCATCACCTTTAGCAGCGTTACCTCTCTTGGATCATCTTGCTTTCATTTGTGCGCACATGAGCATAAGAATTAGCGTTTGTACTTGCCGGCCAGTGGCCTATTTAAACTGGTCTGTCTCCATGAGTAGTTGCTGAATGGTCTTTAGCTTCTACCTGTATTCCTGAGACCCGATCTATTGACCCTGATTACCTGTGTATGACCTGGCTTTCTCCTGGACTTTGCATTTGCTGCTGCATTAACCTTGTTCATCTGACGTGGGCCTGCTTACTGGACTCATCTTTGCTTGCTGATTCTGTACTGTGCTGCCTGGCTTTTACTGACCTTGACCTGCTTCCTGGACTTGCTCTGCCTGCTGATGTGGTCCCTCATTGCCCAGGTGCCGCTAATCGCTGCCTGCATACCGGCTCGGCTACCATCTCCTGCTCTGGTGCCAAACTGCTTCAGTATCCTGTGCTTAGGACTGCGAACCCCAACTTCATCCACCTAAAGAGCGGACTTCTTCGGCCAGCTACTCCAGCACTCCAGAAGGTGGAGACAGAGAGTGTGAGAGTATGGAGTGGCACACTCCATACTCTCACACTCTCTGTCTCCACCTTCAGGAGTGTTGGTCAGGAGGTGCAAGAAAGGCCTCTTCAAAATTCCATTTGTCACCAGGTACGTGATATGCCCTCTCCAGCCAATATCTTGCTCTTGCCACTCCTGCGGTCCTTATCTTTGCTACCACTAGTTGCCAACCTTTGGCTTGTTCCTCGACTACGCTTCAGCTTGATCAAAACCTGCAACCAGTTGTTACCGACCTTTGACTTGTTTACTGAATAAACTTCTGCTTGATCCCTACTTACTATATTTACTACTGGACCCCAGCTTGCTCACCTCCTGGTGGGGTGATCCTGAGGACCTTGACCTGGTACTAAGATGCATCAAAACCCATCTCCAGCATCAGAAGCTCTGATGAACGCTCTGTTATGTAACATGTAATGGGAGTTTTTCAGAGCCTGGGTTTAATGACACGTTAAGATAATCTCTTGTAGTCCTACAATGAGATCCTTGTTTAGGCATTTCCTGTTATGGGGTGACAACCCATAACTAATCATTGATATGTTTTATTGTAGTGGTACCGTTGTTGAGTGTAAAACTCTTGAAAGTGATGTGTTTTATATGGTGGTTCCATAATTGGGGCATGAATGGTGAAGGTTATATAGGCTGGTTCCATAGTTAAAGTTACGAATGGTGAAGGTGATATCTTTTATATGGTGATTCTATAATTAGGGTAAGAATGGTGAAGGTGATATCTTTTATATGGTGGTTCCATAATTAGGGTAAGAATGGTGAAGGTGATATCTTTTATATGGTGATTCCATAATTAGGGTAAGAATGGTGAAGGTGATATCTTTTATATGGTGATTCCATAATTAGGGTAAGAATGGTGAAGGTGATATCATTTATATGGTGATTCCATAATTAGGGTAAGAATGGTGAAGGTGATATCTTTTATATGGTGATTCCATAATTAGGGTAAGAATGGTGAAGGTGATATCATTTATATGGTGATTCCATAATTAGGGTAAGAATGGTGAAGGTGATATCTTTTATATGGTGATTCCATAATTAGGGTAAGAATGGTGAAGGTGATATGGAATATATGGTGGTTAAGAATAGTGCTGTTAATATATGTTATAAGATGGGTCCATAGTTAAGAGTCATAATGGTGAAGGTGATATGTGTCACATGATTGGGCAGTCCTTCCTGCAGCCCTGGGTTTAAAGACCCTGTTAAATGGATGCCAAGGCTGGGTTGGAAAGGTCCAATGGAGGCTTAACCTTGTGTTTTTTACCGACCCCCAACCACAAATGTAAATCTAGCCTTACTCCAACGTATCAACTTGTTGCGTCAACTATATTTTCCGATTTCCCTTGTTATTTAATACTTCCCCAAACTATACAACCACTATTTAATGAATTTATAAATTGGAATCTCACTTTAGGTGGCCCTTTCAATTTTCCACTGGATAACATTAAAACTTTAAGCAGTGGAAAACGAATCCCTTTTATTTACTCCAGTAAAGTTCTCTGTTCTGGCTTAACAATTATGTATTACACACAGTTCTTCATTTACAAGGAGCAGTTGTTACAGGAAAAGTTCATCTTTTTAATAACTATGGTAACTGTTACTGAAAGTGAATTCTACTGCCGCAGACGGTTACCGCAGAAGGTACCTATAATAAGGGTGAAAACAGAAGAAAAAGATTGCTATTTTTAAGAAGCGTGTTCATAATTTTTAAAGCGCTGTATCTGACAGTCATAATAAGGACTCTTCCAAACAGCACATAGAAAGTCTTTCTTGGCTGTGTTCCCATAATAAGGCAGGCAGTAGGATTCCAGGAATAGGTTCCACTTTGACTTTTCTAGTTATTAAAACGCTGGAAAGGCCATACACGATATATCTTCTCCGAAACCTGCCATTTCCTTCAATTAGAACAATCTTAAAATTCTAAATCCAGGCAAACAGCTATACACGCAGATGAAGTACAAATATGATGATAGCTACTTTACATGTCAAATGATTTGTATTTTTATCCATCCAGTCTTGAGTTTTACACAACTCTGCTACACAGAAGAACTCTAGCAGGGCAGGAGACCTGATTTTGCTCTGCTTTAGGTTAGTAACATTTAGGGCTCTTTCACACGGGGCGGATCAGTGCTGATCCGCCCGGGGATAGCCGCTTTCTCAGCGGGGATCGCCGGAGCGATCTCCGCTGAGCAGAAGATGACAGGTCCGTCTCTGCACTCCGTGCAGGGACGGACCTGTCAGAGCGCCGCTCTCCCCTATGGGAGATCGGGTGACGACGGACCGTAGAGTCCGTCGTCACCCGATCCGCTCTGCAGACGGATGAAAAAATTGGGTTTTCCTCCGTCTGCAGAAACGGAGCAGAGCGGGCACGAACGAGAGCGGGTGTCAGCGGATGCTCATCCACTGACACCCGCTATCCCATAGGGATACATGTATGTCCGTTTTTCATCCGAAAACGGATGGATGAAAAACGGACATACGGTCCGTCCGTGTGAAAGAGCCCTTAAAGGTATTGTTCCTCCCCCAGCCTGTGATTGGACACAAAAGGAGAAACTGAGGACTGGTGAGCTCATCTCTCTGTCACTCTGTTCCCTCTTTTTATTAGTTTGTTCCTTGTTCACACATAAACAGAAGCACAACTGATTGGATTCTTGTGCTGATTCTCCCTCTCTTATGTGGCGTACACACGGTCGGAATTTCAGATGGAAACAGTCCGATGGGAGCTTTTCAACTGATTTTCCGACCGTGTGTACGCCCATCGGTCTTTTTCTGTCGGTATTTCTGACGGACTTTGGATTGAGAACCTGTTCTCAATTTTTCAGACGGAAAACCTTACTATCGGATTTTCCGATCGTGTGTATGCAATTCCGACACGCAAAATTCTGACGCATGCTCGGAAACAATTCGACGCATGTTCGGAAGCATTAAACTTCCCTTTTATAGTGCTGTCGAACGTGTTTTATGCCGCTGTGTTACAGACCGTCGGAATTTGGTGTGACCGTGTGTAGGCAAGTCAGTTTAAAGGAAAATCCGTCGGAATTCCGACGGGAAAACCATCAGAGCTTTTTCCGACGAGAATTCCGACCGCGTGTACGCGGCATAAATCTCAGTTCTCCTGTCAAGGCGATTGCAAGAGGCTGCTACCAGGTTAAGTTTATGTGCTTTTACTGCTTGTATTTAAACAATATTTTAGCAATGTACTAATGAATAGAGGGAAGCGTTTATTTGTGGCATTTATATCTGATTGGTGTTTAGCTTTAAAGTGAAATGTTTGCCTTATTCTCCAAAAATAATCCATGCACATCTACTACTTAAAGGGGTGTTTCAGCTGAAATTTTTTTTTTTTTTAAAAGTCAGCAGCTAAAAAAAAAGTAGCTGCTGACTTTTAATAAGTACACTTACCCTCCCAGGGCGCCCGCGATGTCGGCCGCCATGGCCAACATGTCCCTCGGCGCTCTGGTCCCAGCACCGCCATCCTCACTTCACTGCCCGTTTCCTACTGCGCATGCGTGAGTCGCGCAACGCCTTGTGAATGGGACACGCTGTGTTAGGGAACACACAGTATCCAGAAGACAGCGCGCCCCATTACCCAGAAATCAATGCGGAGGAGGACAGAAGACCGAAGATCAACGAAGATCACCGTGGAGTAGGAAGAAGGCAGATTAGAAAGACTGCCTAGCAACAAGGATTTCGGATAAGGTAAAAAAAAAAAAAAAATTTAAAATTTTACATTTTTTAAAGAATATTAATGCTCTTTTTTTTTAGGGTGGCCCTCCACTTTAATGGTCCTGTTCTACAGCTTTCCCAGGGTGTTCTAGCCTTGTGTTTCCAATGTATCCCAGCCGTTAGTTCCCAGTGCGTCCCAGCCTGCTTCCAGCTATGTGGTAACAATGTGTTCCAGCCATGTGATTCCAGTGTGTTCCAGCCTGCATCCAGCCTTGTGTTTCCAGCGTTTCTCAGCCTACTTTCAGCCCTGTGTTCCCAGTGTTTCCCAGTCTGCTTCCAGTCCTGTATTCCCAGTGTCCCCAGTATGGCCCAGCTTTCTTCCAGCCCTGTATTCCCAGTGTTTCCCAGTCTGCTGCCAGCCCTGTATTCCCAGTGTCCCCAGTGTGGACCAGCTTTCTTCCAGCCTTGTGTTCCCAGTGTATCCCAACCTGCTTCCAGCCTTGTGTTCCCAGTGTTTCTCAGTCTGCTTCCAGCCCCGTATTCCCAGTGTCCCCAGTGTGGCCCAGCTTTCTTCCAGCCTTGTGTTCCCAGTGTATACGAACCTGCTTCCAGCCTTGTGTTCCCAGTGTTTCCCAGTCTGCTTCCAACCCTGTATTCCCAGTGTCCCCAGTGTGGCCCAGCTCTTCATTATCTACATCTAAATTGTGTATATATATATAATATATATATATATATATATATATATATATATATATATATATATATATATATATATATATATATATACAGTATCTCACCAGACCCTTATACCCCAACAATCCTTACCAGACCTGGTATACAGTATCTCACAAAAGTGAGTACACCCCTCACATTTTTGTAAATCTTGTCTTCTATCTTTTCATGTGACAACACTGAAGAAATGACACTTTGCTACAATGTAAAGTAGTGAGTGTACAGCTTGTATAACAGTGTAAATTTGCTGTCCCCTCAAAATAACTCAACACACAGCCATTAATGTCTAAACCGCTGGCAACAAAAGTGAGTACACCCCTAAGTGAAAATGTCCAAATTGCGCCCAAAGTGTCAATATTTTGTGTGGCCACCATTATTCATACCAGACCTGAAGGCCCTTCAGGTCTGGTATGGATTTTAAGGGGAACCCCGCGTCAAAATAAAAAAAATGGCGTGGGGTCCCCCAACAATCCTTACCAGACCCTTATTTGAGTATGCAACCTGGCAGGCCACAGGAAAAGAGGGGGGACGAGAGAGTGCCCCCCTCCTCCTGAACCGTACCAGGCCACTTTCCCTCAACATGGGGAGGGTGCTATGGGGTAGCCCCCAAAGTGCCTCATCCCCACAACCAACGGTCTTATCGCTTGGGGGGCTTATCGGAACCTGGAAGCCCCATTTAACAAGGGACCCCCCAGATCCCGGCCCCCCCCCCTGTGTGAAATGGTACAGGGTACAAATGTACCCCTACCGTTTCACAAAAAAAGTATAAAAATGGTACAAAAGACAAGACACAGCTTGGGAAAAGTCCTTTATTAAAAAAAAAAATAATAATAATGTCCCACGATGTCCATTCATCTTCTTCTCTCGCTCCTCTGATGGACCAAAAAAAAAGAAGCCCCGCACGCCACCACCGTTCCGCCTCCATGGAAGGCACCCGCCAAAATGACCATCCTCTCAAGTGACAGTTCTTTTATAACTTAGGGGGGATTTGGTGATGTACCAGTGTGACCCCGCCCCCCTCTGACGCACGGGGACTTCCCAATGGCTTCCCCATAGCATCAGAGGGGGGCGGGCCAGGGTCTTGTATGGATTTTGAAGGGGACCTCCACACAATTTTTTTTTTTTTTTTAATTTTGGTTCAGGGTTTTCCTTAATATTTATACCAGACCCAAAGGGCCTGGTAATGGACTGGGGGAATCCCATGCCGTTTTTTGACTTATGACTTTTATCTGTATTGCCATGCTGAATTATCAGTCATTATAGCCGCAAGTACTTTTAAATGTTTTTTTTTTCCTTTAGAAATGTCATTTTGTGCAGGGACTGTTGTAAACACAGGAAAAATGTGACACTTTACAGGCATACTATAGACACCCCCCCAGGTACGATATTTAAAGGAATATTTCACTTTTATTGTTTTACTTTAAGCATTATTAAAATCACTGCTCCTGAAAAAACGGCCGTTTTTTTTACTTTTTTTTTGCATTAATACATGTCCCCTGGGGCAGGACCCGGGTCCCCAAACACTTTTTTATGACAATAACTTGCATATTAACCCTTACAATGAGCACTTTTGATTTTTCATGTTAATGTCCCATAGACTTTAACGGTGTTCCGGCGGCTTTCGAATTTGCCCCGAACACCGCATATTGTTCGTTGTTCTTCAGAACACCCGAAAAAACCCAAGTTCGGCCGGAACTTATGATCGGGCTGAACCGTTCACCCATCCCTAGTTTACACACACAGATCTCGGTTCTCGCTCTGTCAAGAGCGATAGCGGATGCCCGGTGGTCTTTGCACCCGCCGGGCACGGCACATGCTGCTGGCGCGTGTGCGCGCCTCTTACAGAGTCTTAAAGGGCCGACATACAGTTACAGGGGTTCGCCCAGACCGCAGTAAAGCGGTGGTGGCCGGTCGGGAAGTGGGTATGCACACCTTAGCAAACTGCATCTGGAATAAATTTACCGTTAGACATGTGCAATCCGTTTTGTTTTTTTCGTTTTTCGTTTTTTTTTCGTTTTTTTCTTTCATTCGTTTTCGTACGAATGAACGAACGATTCGCTAAAAATTTTAACGAATAACGAATCGTTCGAATCAAACGAATCCGAAAATAACGAAAATCCGAAAAAAACAAATTAGAAACAACAAATCTACAAAAGAAGAAAATCCGAAAAACGAAAACAGGAACAACGAAAATGAAAATGAACGAAAAAATTCGTACATTCGTAACTTTTTTTTTTTTTGTTGAATTGGTCATTTTCCGTGTCCCTTACAATGGTGCTGCTTAACGTGCTTCGAATAGATTGAACGAAAAAATTCGTACATTCGTAACTTTTTTTTTTTTTTTCGATTCGTAATTTTCCGTGTCTCTTACAATGGCGCTGCTTAACGTGCTTCGAATGGATTGAACGAAAAAAATTCGTACATTTGTAACTTTTTTTTTCGATTCGTAATTTTCTGTGTCTCTTAAAATGTAATAATAGGATACACATTACATAAAATTATGAATTATGCTCCGTTTACGAATCTACGAATGTTATGAATGTTACGAATGTACGAATAAATACGAATGCGTCCGAATTTCGAATAAACGAATAAACGACAATTAAACTAACGAAAAAAACAAATTAACGAAAAAATAACTCTTACGAATGTACGAATCGTTACGAATACGAACACCGACGACTTACGAATGTACGAATCGTTACGAATCAACGGAAACGAAAAAAAAAAACGAAAAACGAAAATAAACAAATTTTTTTGTTGTGCACATGTCTATTTACCGTAGATGTGTGTATCCATCGGGGCTCCGTAGTATAAGAATAAAGTTTGGTTGCTCAGCCCACTCCGCACATGATTAAGACTCCAGCGTACATGTGCATACCTTAGTAAATCAGGTCCTTTGTCTTATTTGTCTTCTTTCTTTTTTCCTTGCAGTTTTTTTTTTTTTTTTTATTGAGCGTCCTCCAATTTTCGAGTTCATTTCATGCAACCCAGCTCAGAAATTGAAAGCAATGACCTGTGGAGGTGGAGCTGTAAAACTATCTAAGAAACATTAGGAGCTACATATTTTCGCTGTCTGGAGAATATTCTCTCGCTGCATTACATCGGACGTTACAGGATTCCGGTGTAGCATTTATTACCGCTATCCAGCGTGATAAACATTTATGACGGCTCGGCATGGCGTGCGTGTGATAGGAATGTGGAAGGAATCGCGAGGTCCCACTGCAGAACGTTTTTTGATATCTTGTCTAAATCAACAATCGTAACGCATTTTCTCAGAAAGGAATTTTTAGCCGCTCGAGCCGCGCAGTTTCATCCTGAAGTTATTTTTTACTATCATAACATGTCCGGTGTGTTTTAAAACTCAATAGCTCTTTCGTAAAGTCATATGTAAATACAGCTGAATAACCGATTGGATGGAGCCTATGCGCAAGCACTCGAATATATCACGTTTGGTATCTAACAAATTGTAATTTAATCCTGCTAAATCATACACTATATTACCAAAAGTATTGGGACGCCTGCCTTTACAAGCACACAGTAGTGTATTTAGGTTTTGTGCTGCCCTAGGCCTGACTAAACTCGTGTACCCCTGATTTAAATATGACCCACCCCTTCCTGTCAAGGCCACACCCTTTGGTGTTTAAGACCTGCCCTGAAATTTTAAAGTGGGGACACTAGTTCTGAGGGCCTGGGGAGGCGGCAATGGATTCCCTTAACCAGTTGCTGACCGCCGCACGCCGATATATGTCGGCACAATGGCAGTGGTGGGCAAATGGGCGTACCTGTACATTCCCTTTAAGAGCCGGGGATAGCAGGCGTGGGCATACTTGCCACATGCAGCGTGACCGTGCCCGCGGGACCGGCGATGTCCGCCAGGCTCCTGGCGATCGTGTCACGGAGCCTCAGAACAGGGAAGTGCCTATATAAACAAGGCATTTCCCCGTTCTGGCTTCTGTCAGAGATCACTGCTCCCTGTAATCAAGAGCAGTGATCGCTGTCATGTGACTAGTAGCCCATCCCCCACACTTCCTAGGTCCCACTTAACCCCTTCATTGCCCCCTAGTGTTATGGATTCCCATAACCAGTTGCCGACCACCGCACGCCGATATACGTCGGCACAATGGCAGCGGTGGGCAAATGGGCGTACCTGCACGTGCCCTTTAAGAGCGGGGGATAGCAGGCGCGTGCACGCTGCGTACAGCATGACCGTGCCCGCGGGACCGGCGGACTTGATGTAAACAAGGCATTTCCCCGTTCTGGCTTGTGTCATGACAAAGATCACTGCTCCCTGTCATCGAGAGCAGTGATCGCTGTCATGTGACTAGTAGCCTATCCCCCCCACACTTCCTAGGACACATTTAACCCCTTCATTGCCCCCTAGTGTTAACCCCTTCCCTGCCAGTGTCATTTACACAGTAATCAGTACATTTTTATAGCACTGATCGCTGTATAAAGGACAATGGTCCCAAAATAGTGTCAAAAATGTCCAATGTGTCCGCCATAATGTCACAGTCCCGATAAAAATTGCAGATTGCCACCATTACTAATAAAAATAAAAAAATATAATAAAAAATATAATAAAACTATCCCCTATATTGTAGACACTATAACTTTTGCGCAAACCAATCGATATACGCTTATTGCGATTTTTTTTTTTACCAATAATCGACCTAAACTGAGGAAAAACATATTTTTTTATATATTTTTGGGGGATATTTATTATAGCAAAAAGTTAAAAATATTGTGTTCTTTTCAAAATTTCCGCTCTTTTTTGTTTATAGTGCAAAAAATCTAAATCACAGAGGTGACCAAATATCACACTATAACATTACCTATAGGGCTGTGGCACTATAATTATGTATTATCATGCTGCATCATAACAATCATGCGGCAATTGGTAAATGTTTTGAATATTTCCAAATGATTTGTGAAGCTGTGCGTTGGTGTAAAATTGTGTGATAAGGCTTGGTTAAAAAAGTAACAGTACTTAAAAATAATAAAACAATAAAACTATTGTATATTTAGTAAATGTCTGGAATATATAGAGCACACGCTGATATAAAAACCCAGATAAATAGAATGCATTGTGTGTTGCTCATTGATTGCATAGTTGTGTTTTTTACATTCCATTCATCTTACATTAATTTTTTTTTAAATTGGTCTTTGTGTGACCTTTCTTTGTAGCTGTGCAATTTATTTCACACTTCAATATTTCACTGATTTTGTACTTATCAATAACAAACAATAATATGATTCAACGGTTCGCAATGTATCATCATTAGGCCCAATCAGGGAGAAAATTAAAAGGGAGGAGTCGACTTACTGGTAACATTTGTTATAGTTATTTGGGAATATTATTTTATTTTACTTTTTTCTCTTAGGAATTGCCTGAATTTTGTAATGGAATAAAGAAAAAAAATATTAGTTTCCTGTACATTTGTTTTTGGTCTAATAACATAACACAGCTTGATGGTACTCAGAGGCATGCAGTCTAATGCCCCATACACACGGTCGGATTTTCCGATGGATTCTGTCCTATCGGACAATGTTGTCGGAAATTCCGACCGTGTGTAGGCACCATCAGACAGTTTCTATCGGATTGTCCGACGGACCAAGTTCTATCTCCTGCTGGATAGATTTTCCGACAACAAAGTCCGATCACACCAATTCCGATCGTGTGTAGCGAATTCCGACGGACAAAGTGCCACGCATGCTCAGATCACATTACAAGACCAAAGCTATTGGCTACTAGCCTCTACGTAGTCCCGTCGTAGGCAACAAACGTCACCACGTTCAGAATGATCGGATTTTCCGACAACTTTGTCCGACCGTGTGTATGCAACACCAGTGTCGGACTAAATCCGTCGGACCAAATCCGATGGATTTGGTGGTCGGATTTTCCGACCGTGTGTACGGGGCTTAAGCCCCCGTACACACGGTCGGAAACTCCGACCACAAAATCCGTCCAATTTTTTCCGACGGATTTTGTCCGAAACTGGTGTTGCATACACACGGTCGGACAATGTTGTCGGAAAATCCGATTGTTCCGAACATGGTGACTTTCGTTGTGTATGATGGAACTACATAGTAGCCAATAGCTTTGGTCTCGTAATTTGATCTGAGCATGCGTGGCACTTTGTCCGTCGGAATTCTCTACACAAAAAAAGTCCGATCGCATTTTGTTGTCGGAAAATTAGAGATCCTGCTCTTCCGATGAAAATTCCGACGGAAAAAGCCCGCTAGAGCCCACACACGATCGGATTTTCCGACAACATAATCCGATCAGACTTTTTCCATCGGAATATCCGACCGTGTGTACGGGGCATTACAAGTAAAGAAAGTTTAAAAAAATTATTTGAAGAGGTTAATATGGTTTTCTATACAAAAAAAAGTCAATATTAGAGCTGTCACTTCTGGAGTTCATACATAGCACTGTACAAGTGGCAAAAACTTCAACAGGAACAATTTCAGCATCATCATAAAAAGGGGTTCCTAAATGTAATGAGGATTGGAGTCTACAGTGAGGGGAAAAAAGTATTTGATCCCCTGTTGATTTTGTACGTTTGCCCACTGACAAAAAACTGATCAGTCTATCATTTTAATGGTCGCTTTATTTTAACAGTGAGATACAGAATAACAACAAAAATATCTAGAAATACACACTTAAAAAAAGTTATAAATTGATTTGCATTTTAATGAGTGAAATAAGCATTTGATCTCCTATCAATCAGCAAAATTTCTGGCTCCCAAGTGTCTTCTATACAGGTAACAAGCTGAGATTAGGAGCACTCTCTTAAAGGGAGTGCCCCTAATCTCAGCTTGTTGCCTGTATAAAAGATGCCTGTCCACAGAAGCAATCAGATTCCAATCTCTCCACCATGGCCAAGACCAAAGAGCTGCCCAAGGATGTCAAGGAGAAGATTGTAGACCTACACAAGGCTGGAATGGGCTACAAGACCATCGCCAAGCAGCTTGGTGAGAGGGTGACAACAGTTGGTGTGATTATTCGCAAATGGAAGAAACACAAAATAACTGTCAATCTCCCTCGGTCTGGGGCTCCATACAAGATCTCACTTTTTGGAGTTTCAATGATCATGAGAATGGTGAGGAATCAGCCCAAAACTACACGGGAGAATCTTGTCAATGATCTCAAGGCAGCTGGGACCATAGTCACCAAGAAATCAATTGGTAACACACTACGCGGTGAAGAACTGAAATCCTGCAGCGCCCGCTTGGCCCCCCTGCTCAAGAAAGCAGATGTACAGGACGGTCTGAAGTCTTCTAATGAACATCTGAATGATTCGGAGGAGAACTGGGTGAAAGTGTTGTGGTCAGATGAGACCAAAATCAAGCTCTTTGGCATCAACTCAACTCGCCGTGTTTGGAGGAAAAAGAAGTGCTGCCTATGACCCCAAGAACACCATCCCCACCACCAAACATGGAATTGGAAACATTATGCTTTGGAAGGTGTTTTTCTGATAAGGGGACAGGACAACTTAACAACAGCAAAGGGACAATGGATGGGGCCATGTACCGTCAAATATTGGGTGAGAATACCACTAAGCCAGGGCATTGAAAATGGGTCGTGGATGGGTATTTTTAGCATGACAATGACCCAAATCACAGGACCATGGCAACAAAGGAGTGGCTCAAGGAGAAGCACATTAAGGTCCTGGAGTGGCCTAGCCAGTCTCCAGACCTTAATCCCATAGAAAATATGTGGAGGGAGCTGAAGGTTCGAGCTACCAAACGTCAGCCTGGAAACCTTAATGACTTGGCCTTAATGACTTGTAGAGGATCTGCAAAAAGGAGTGGGACAAAATCCCTCCTGAGATGTGGGCAAACCTGGTGGCCAACTACAAGAAACGTCTGACCTCTGTAATTGCCAACAAGGGTTTTGCCACCAAATACTAAGTCATGTTTTGCGAAGGGGTCAAATACTTATTTCACTCATTAAAACCCAATCAATTTATAACTTTTTTGAAATGCGTTTTCTGGTTACTTTTGTTGTCATTCTGTCTCTCACTGGTAAAATAAACCGACCATTAAAATTATAGACGGATCATATCTTTGTCAGTGGGCAAACATAAAAAATCAGCAGGGGATCACATACTTTTTTTCCTTCGCTTGTTTAGGTCTACCAAAGGAAATGGTAGAGCATACAAAGAGAAATGTATAGAATACATTTCACAATGAAATGTAAATAACTGTATATGTCACAAATGCATTACCTTGGTGTTATCCTTGACTCATTTTCGTTTATCAAATCTAGATTATCTAGATTAAGTCCTACCATTTTCAAGTCCATAACATTTCCAAAATATTTCTAACTTGTGAGGCCACCATCATCCTTACTCATGTCTTAATTTCCAAAAATACCTTTTTCTAACTCATAAGGTCACCATCATCCTTAAGCCCCATACACACGGTCGGATTTTCCGATGGATTCTGTCCGATCGGACAATGTTGTTGAAAAATCAGACCGTGTGTATGCACCATCGGACAGTGTACGTCGGATTGTCCGACGGACAAAGTCCTATCTCCTGCTGGATAGATTTGCCGACAACACGGTCCGATCACACCAAATCCAATCGTGTGTACGGTTGTCCGACCGGACAAAGTGCTACGCATGCTCAGATCACATTACAAGACCAAAGCTATTGGCTACTAGCCTCTACGTAGTCCCGTCGTAGGCAACAAACGTCACCACGTTCAGAATGATCGGATTTTCCGACAACTTTGTCCGACCGTGTGTACGCAAAACCAACATCAGACAAAGTATGACGGACATGGTCCGACGGACCTGGTCCGCGGATAGTCCGACCGTGTGTATGGGGCTTTAGATATGCCTTATTTTTCAAAAATGCATTTTGTAAACTCATGAGGTCACCATCATCCTTAGCCACACCTTCATTTCCAAAAGTACCTTTCCTAACTCACTAAGGCCACAATTTTTCTTAGTCATGCCTACTTTTCCAAAAATGTGTTTTCTAAACTGATAAAGCCACCATCATCCTTAGCCATGCGTTCATTTCCAAAAATGCATTTTCCTAATTCAAAAGGCCAGCATCATCCTTAATCATGCCTTCATTTCCAAAAATACCTTTTCCTAACTCAGAAGCCCACCATCATCCTAAGTCGTGCCTTCTTTTCCAAAAATGCATTTTGTAAACGAATTAAGGCGAAAATTTTCTTTATTGCCTTGGATTAGCCTTGGAACTTTGCTGCCAGGAAGAGTGTACCAGCTTGTACATTCAGTTTTGGACATAAGCACCTACTAAATAAAATCATGGCTCCACTTGTGTCGCCAAACAGGCTATTTAAATTTGAAGCCTGCCAGGCCACAGCACTAAAAGGTCTTGAGCAGTATTTTGAGATCGGTGATCTTGCGACCTGAATCTGTGTGATCTCCATTATTGACCCAAGCCAATAATTGGCTTGGGTCCACCATCGGCTTGGTCCACCATTGGCTCGGAAACCATTGTTCCATTGTTTTTTGGTGATTTTTAAAAGCGCAACTGGCCCTAAATGACTCCAGTGTTTCAGGGAAGCTCTTTTCAAAAAATTGGCAAGCTTTCAGACCTAGGCAGTAGAGCTCAGCAATTTGATATTGAGTCTGTCTTTCAATTTTTTGAATGACTGGTTGTCAATAATGGCAGGCCTACAGGCATGGAATGGGGCATATTTGACCTAGGTTGCAATCTGATTTCATTCAAAAAAGCTTACGTGTCCTTTCAAATGAAAACAGGTTAAAGCTGATGAATGTGGACAGTTGCCAAGTTTAATTTGGTTTTCACAAAGGGTGAAGAATATTTGAGAGGTATTACAAACATTGTGGATTTTTCACTACACAGAATGCGTATAAAGAACATTAAAAATATTGTGCAAAAAAAAAGAACAAGGCGTGTGCCGATATTTGTTGCAGTTATAATGGGCTACGTCATCCATTAAAGCGGGGTTTCACCTTCAAAATTTTTTTTTTAAAAGTCAGCAGCTAAAAAAAAGTCGCTGCTGACTTTTAATAAGTACACTTACCCTCCCAGGGCGCCCGCGATGTCGTTCGTGGAGGCCGAGATGTCCCTCCGCTATCCGGATCCAGCGCCGCCATCCTCCGTAAGGGAAACGGCTTCACGCAGCCTACTGCGCATGCGCGAGTCGGTGCGCGGCCTACTGTGCATGCGCGAGTCGGCGCGCGGCCTACTGCGCATGCGCGAGTGTCATTTGTGAATGGGGAACGCGGTGTGTTGTGGGACACAGTTCCCATAACACACCGCGCCCCATTCACCTGAAGACAGAAGAAGAGAAGATCACCGCGGCGCTGGAGGAGGCAGATTAGGACGATCTGCCTAGCAACAGCCATTTCTGGTAAGTAAAAAAAAAAAAATTTTTTTTTTTTTTTTAATTTTAAATTGTTACTAACATTTTTTCTAGTTTTCATTTTCAGGGTGTTCCACCACTTTAAGATTGCCCTGGTCACATATTCAAAGTGTTTTCTTGTACACTGGTTGTATATTCCCAACATCCCATAGTCTGAGGGCTGCAGCCCATCATAAAGCTTTGTACTAATTTAATTGCCTTATGCACTTTTATCTCAATGATAACAGTAATGCCGCGTACACACGATCGGACTAACCGGCGGTCTTAGTCGCCCGTGTGTGGGCTCCGGCGGACTTTTTCTTCCCAAAAGTCTGGCGGACTTAGAAAGAAGTCTTGACTCAAAATTGTCCGGCGGACTACAATCCGCTCGTCTGTGTGCTAGTCCGCTGGACTTTTCAAATGAACGGACTTGCCCACACACGGAGTAAAGGCCGTTTATTTTAAACGTGACTCCAGGTAGATGGGACTAGCGAAGGAAGTCAATGTCGCCGCCTCTATCGGCGAGATTGACACCTTGCTAGCCCCGTCGCCTGGTATGCATTTAAAGGGGAACCCCTACGCCGAAAAAATGGCGTGGGGGTCAAAAATCCATACCAGACTCTTATCCGAGCACGCAGCCCGGCCGGTCAGGAAAGGGAGTGGGGACAAGCAAGCACCCCCCCACCCTCCTGAACCATACCAGGCCGCATGCCCTCAACATGGGGGGTGCTTTGTCCCCATGTTGATGAGGAAAAGGGCCTCTTCCCGACAACCCTGGCCTTTGGTTGTTGGGGTCTGTGAGTGGGGGGGTTTATCGGAATCCGGGAGCCCCCTTTAATAAGGGGGCCCCCAGATCCCGGCCCCCCACCCTATGTGAATGAGTATGGGGGGTACTAAAAAAAACACAACACAGGTTTTTAAAGTAGTTTATAAGACAGCTTTGGGGGTCTTCTTCCGACTTCGTGGGTCTTCTCCCTAGGCTACTCCGCTATCTTCTGCTCTTTTACCGCTCTTTAACTAGCGGAGGAGCACGGCTTTCTCCTTCATCTTCCGGGGGTCTTATTCCGACTACGGGGGGTCTTCTTCGGACTTCTCCCGCCCTTCGTTTTTTCTGCCGGGCTCCTCCGCTATCTTCTTCCAGCTCTTTTACTAGTGTTGGCCCGGTCTTCTCATTCGTCGCTGTCGCCGCCACCTTCTTCTTCTTCCTTCTTCTTCTCTTCTTCAGATGTTGACACAACGCTCTCTCTGCCTGTAATGCCAGGGACGCGTTGCGCGGCGACTTATATAGCCATACGGGGCTGGGTGACCGGGTGATGTCACATGGTGACCCCGCCCATTATGATGTCACAGTCCCAGCCTCCCCCGGGACTGTGACATCATAAGGGACGGCCAACACCTACCAGAAAGCATTCTAATCAGGTCGAGTCTGGGGATCGTTTGTCGCATATCTGATCCACTAATCCCAAATTTTCCCAAACATCTTCAATTTGTCATTTAAATTTGCTGATAAATATTAATTTATTATTATACAGAAAAGCTTGAGCTTAAGCTGCTCGAAAGGTGTGGTTGCTGACTTCCAATTTTTGGCAATGGTAATTTTTGAAGATACAAATATGGTGATGAGCCGTCGCTGATTTTTCAAGGCACCCTATACCTTGCATCCCAGCAGTGCATGTTTTGGAGGGTGAGGGTGTAAATAAAGTTGTAAACTCTAATCCAGAATCGCCTCACCTTAGGACGCTGCCACCATATGTGGTATACCGTTCCTTCCTGACCACAGCCTCAGAAATACAACAGAGATGCAACCAGGACATAAGTAGCCAATCTAGTCATATACCATCTCAGAAGCACTTTACAATTTCCCTCTGTAACCCATTACTGCCGAACGTATGCAGATGTGCGTACTCGGCTTTCGGGGGTTATAACGGGATGATGCAGGCGGCATCCCGGTACCGTTTTTTAGAGCGGGCGTTCGGCTTTTCAGGGATAACAACCGATGCAGCTAAAAGCAGCTCAATTGTTATCCCGGAGGAGCGGGAGGGGACTTCCCGGGCCTCCCGTCCCACCGGGAGACCCAATCAATGATCCGGCTCTTCTGGAGCCTAGTGACAGACTGGCACGAAGCCAGTCTCTATATATATATATGTGTAGCGCCGGGCTCCTAATGAGTAAGTGCTGTATGTTTTATAAATTTAATGTTCCTAAAACCACAGTTGGGTTTTGGGGTTAATTGCTCTAAATTAGGGTCTCAGTATCAGTTTGGCTGGATTGCACTGTGTTCTGCTTGGCCATAGGTGTCGGTGTCACCTCTGGCAAGCACAAGAGCGCGGTTCGGTTGGACGCATTGGGTGCAAATCTCTCTCGGAACCAACCAGTGAGTGTGTCGTCTTGCTTTGCATTCTGGGAGAGGGTACTTAAGGTACTGAGATCACGTGCTTCTGGGGTCCGTTCCAGAAGATCTTTCTGTCTGTTTGGTCCTGGTCCTCCTGACCAGCCCTCAGGGGCCCTCATGGCCTGGGGTGCAGATCCATACATTTTTCGAGTCTCGGGGCTGGCTAGCCAGAGACACAGTAACTGGAAGGAGGATTCTCAGTTGTTCCGGTGCTGTCTCGGATTTGGAGAGGCCCAGTAACTGAGAACGCAACCAGGGGAGGACTCTTCAGAAGAGGGCCATGCAAAAGGCTGGCTGCTCGGTAAGAGCCTGGAAGCTAAGTTGAAAGACACCAGGTGAATCCACACTCGTACGTTATCGCCGGACCGCCTGCAAGATACTGGTACCATGTGAGGGTTCTCTAATCTCATCTATCCTTCAGTTACAACCAAGTCTGTGGCAGAGACTTTTCACTTACAAGTTCTACAACCAAGTCTGTGGCAGAGACTTTTCACTTACAAGTTCTACAACCAAGTCTGTGGCAGAGACTTTGCTCTATTTGAATCAGTTATCGGCTGCTAAATCTACTGAGGGGAGATTTATCCGATAGCTGCAATATCCAGTTGTGAATGGCTATTCTCTGGATTTCATAGTGAGAGACATTTAGTTTCATGCAGTTCCAAGAGTGCCTGAACTTCCTACCTATACCCTCTATTCCTTCATTAAGACTGTGCTTTGTCTACTACCATTTTGCAAATAAAAATCACAACGTGGATCCAGTGTGAGTTTTTACAGTTCTTTGGGCCATCTACCTCAGGAAACCCCTAGACACATACGAGGTCAAGAAGGTAACAGTAAGCCCAGCAGCTCCTTCGGGATTTAGTGCTACATATACCGTATTTATCGGCGTATAACATGCACTTTTTCCCCCTTAAAAGAAGGGGGGAATCGTAGGTGCGTGTTATACGCCAATCCCCGTCGATCTCCTGCTGATTCTGAAGAAAGGAGAAAGCGGAGCCGCGATACAGAAAGCCGAGTGTACTTCGGCTTTACTCGGCTCCTCTCGCAGTCCCGCCCACCTCCACTGATTGCGAGAGGAGTGAGCGCCGACAACATACAGAAATCTGAGTGTAGTCCCGCCCCTGACTGTGAGCAGAGACGAGACTAGCCGAAGTACACTTGGATTTCTGTATGTTGTTGGCGCTCGCTCCTCTCGCAATCAATGGAGATAGGCGGGACTGCGAGAGGAGCTGAGACTAGCCAAAAGTATCTTCTGTATGTTGTCAGCGCTCGTCCTCTCCACTCAGTCTGCGCCAATTTTAAATCAGGGCAGTGCTGCAACTAGGCAATGTTGCAAAGGCACTGGGTAAGGCTGCACAGGGCAAGGCTGCAAAGGCCATGGGCAAGGCTGCAAAGGCCATGGGCAAGGCTGCAAAGGCAGATGAAAGAGAAAACTTCGCGCATGCTATATGGAGTGGGAGGTAGGTAATGTCAAAGTCCTGGGCAGCCGGCAAGATAGGTGACCAGGACCGGGAAATGACACTATGTTCAAAAGGGAAATAAAGTGCAATGGGGTGCAATATATATGAAAAGTGAACAAGTGCCAAGAACAATAGTAATAGACCAGTATCTTCAATAAATAGTAAGTAGCTCGATGATAGTGATAAAGGGGTGCATGCACCTCAAGAAAGAGCTAAAAATATATAATCAATCCTATGATCAATCAATAGTGTGCAATAAAGTGCAAAAAACTGGCATAAAAAGTGAATTGGTGATAAACATAAATAATTAATCGATTTCTTCAATGAATAATAACGTAACAAAATAGCATTAATAATGCATAAATAAAGTGCATATATATCAATAAAGTGCTAAAGTGCATAAAAATATATCCTGTGTTGAACGTCAATATGTGATAAAGATCAATGGATGATAGAAATGTAATTAAAAAGTGGTAATTAATTGACAAAGTCCGTAAGGTGAAAATCCATAGATATATGTAGATTAAAAAATATATAAAAATATATAATAAAAACGTGTTAACATCCCGTGACTGGTGTAAACAGTGGTGGGAAGTCCAGGTGGGGAAAAAATAATTGATAAGTGATATCCTGGAAAGCAGCAGGTGTCTCTAAAATAGAGTGGAAAATTCCACAGAGAGTTCTAGATGTTTAAAATGTATCTTTTCTATATCGTTGTATAGCAGTGTAGCAGTGTCCACGCTGAAAGTAATAGATTTGTCTGGTGACTCCTTCTCTGGTCTCCCAGAACTCTTACCTCTAGGCAGTTGTAAAACAGCTTTGCGGGGGTATCACTATGCGCCCCAAATAGGGTAACAGGAGTACCAGGTGTTCTCTTGTGGGTTCCAGATTAGTCCCTTCTCACTCTCCTTCTCCAGACCTAAAAGGGGTGCTGCGTGTCTCCACACAGCAGTGTAGTAGGATCGGGGAACGGACGAAAAAGTCAGGGTTCCCCAGATGAAGACACGTGACCGTGTCGTAACGCGTAGGGAGTGGCCGTAGGCAGACCCACACAGAGGAGGACGCGAGGAGGCGTTCCGGACGCCTTTGGTGAATACTGCTCGTTTTGCTCTTTTACTAATGTTTTTATGTACGTTGCCATTTGACACAATAAATTGCTCATTATTACCCAATATACTACACTAGTGGAGTCCCCCCCTCCTTCTTTTTCGTCCGTTCCCCGATCCTACTACACTGCTGTGTGGAGACACGCAGCACCCCTTTTAGGTCTGGAGAAGGAGAGTGAGAAGGGACTAATCTGGAACCCACAAGAGAACACCTGGTACTCCTGTTACCCTATTTGGGGCGCATAGTGATACCCCCGCAAAGCTGTTTTACAACTGCCTAGAGGTAAGAGTTCTGGGAGACCAGAGAAGGAGTCACCAGACAAATCTATTACTTTCAGCGTGGACACTGCTACACTGCTATACAACGATATAGAAAAGATACATTTTAAACATCTAGAACTCTCTGTGGAATTTTCCACTCTATTTTAGAGACACCTGCTGCTTTCCAGGATATCACTTATCAATTATTTTTTCCCCACCTGGACTTCCCACCACTGTTTACACCAGTCACGGGATGTTAACACGTTTTTATTATATATTTTTATATATTTTTTAATCTACATATATCTATGGATTTTCACCTTACGGACTTTGTCAATTAATTACCACTTTTTAATTACATTTCTATCATCCATTGATCTTTATCACATATTGACGTTCAACACAGGATATATTTTTATGCACTTTAGCACTTTATTGATATATATGCACTTTATTTATGCATTATTAATGCTATTTTGTTACGTTATTATTCATTGAAGAAATCGATTAATTATTTATGTTTATCACCAATTCACTTTTTATGCCAGTTTTTTGCACTTTATTGCACACTATTGATTGATCATAGGATTGATTATATATTTTTAGCTCTTTCTTGAGGTGCATGCACCCCTTTATCACTATCATCGAGCTACTTACTATTTATTGAAGATACTGGTCTATTACTATTGTTCTTGGCACTTGTTCACTTTTCATATATATTGCACCCCATTGCACTTTATTTCCCTTTTGAACATAGTGTCATTTCCCGGTCCTGGTCACCTATCTTGCCGGCTGCCCAGGACTTTGACATTACCTACCTCCCACTCCATATAGCATGCGCGAAGTTTTCTCTTTCATCTTCCCTATTTAAGTGCTTTTGTGATCACTAGTCACTTTGCTGCATGCACCTTGTTTGCGATCATATTGACCTCCCTATTTTACTCATAGTAGCGCTAGAGCTTCTCTTATTTACTTAAGGCTGCAAAGGCACTGGGCAAGGCTGCACTGGGCAAGGCTGCACTGGGCAAGGCTGCAAAGGCACTGGGCAATACTGCAAAGGCACTGGGCAAGGCTGCACTGGGCAAGGCTGCAGATGGACACTGATAAGGCTGCATTGATGGGCATTTAAATAAGTTTTTTTCCTTAAACTTCCCTCCTAAAAGTTTTTTTCCTTAATATTCCCTCCTAAACTTGGGGTGCGCGTTATACGCCGGCGCGTGTTATACGGTATATATATATATATATATATATATATATACGAATATATATTATTATATATATATGAATAACGAACTTTTCCAGAGATGACATAATATAGAAAGAAAATCCACATGGCACGAAGGATGTGAATACCTTTACATCTAAAAGTGGGCACAGTTACCCAAATCCATTTCTGTACTTCTCGTCAAATTAAAACGCAGTTTTCTGTTCTCCGCTCTGGCAAAAAAAAAAAAAAGATCCCTTCCCACAACCTACCTTATAAAATAAGTGCCAATTAAAATGCCAGTTCTGGCATTCATTTCTCTTCTGATATGGTACAGTACTAAATTCAGGCGGATAAATAAATAAGTGACATCTTTATTTGAAATCCCATATCATGTAATGACAGTCTGGATTCTGACTTACACAACCACTCCGTGACACATATTAAGAAATACGCATCACATTGTGGCATCTGTTTGAAACTACATACCCCATTAGTGATACTATTTAAAGTGAGGACTTAGAGCTTGAAGCGGGCGAAGAGAGTTAAGAACTTCCTTTTCTAAAAAAAAAAAAATTCATTTGAAATGAAGTCATTTTTTTTTTTACTCAACAGTTCTCTGGCTTTGTGACAATTTCAGCATAATAGTGTTAGTCCTATAACAATTTTAATTTTGAAGGTGGGGAAGAAAAAAGTTTGTCTTGTTCAATAAGTATAGAAATACACTTCATTAGGAATGTATTTTTTAAAGTGAAAAATAATTCAAAATTACGACATCATATTTGACATTTTGGATTGTTTCGGTTTTGCTCCAAAAATAATAATGGAGAAGGTAGAAAGTTGTCATATATTGTAAGCCATATACACAAGACTTTTTTTTTTTTAATGCTTTGAATATGCTGTCAATTTTTGTTGCAGGTGTACATCAGGACTGTAATTGTATTAACCACTTGACCTCCAGAAGATTTTGCAATACCGCACTGCGTTACTTTAACTGACAATTGCGCAGTCGTACAAATAGAACTTTATTTTTTATTTTTTTTTTTTTTTTTTGCGCTATAAACAAAGAACACAATTTTGAAAAAATAAATAAAACATTTTTACTTTCTTGCTATAAAACATATCCAATAAAAAAAAAAAATACTTAAAGTGTTTAGTTCTATTTTTTTTCAACACTTTTTTTTTAAATTACTCAATATTAGCTAATTGTTAAATAATAAATTCATTAATGTTTAATTAATCAATGTTTATTTTTTCTTACTTTTGTATCTTTTTTAATTTAAGTGTTTAATTCTATTTTTTCAATACTTGTTCAAATACTAAACCAATGGTAACTTGTTAAAGTGCCTGTAAACCCTTTTGTCTTACTTTTATCTATAGGTAAGCCTAGAATAAGGCTTACCTATAGGTAGTGGAAATATCTCCTAAACGTGCACCATTTAGGAGATATTTCACTTGTAGTGCACGATGTTGTCATCGGCGCATGCGCTGTGAAGAAACAGACCACGTGACCTTTCTTCCCCCCCAGCGTGTGCCGCGGCTGACGGCTCCCGCACGCACTGGCCATCACGTGGCTCCGGCCAGTCACAGTGCCGGAGTCTGTGGTCCCGGAATTAACCACTTCAGCCCCGGACCAATTTGCAGCCAAAGGACCACGCCCCTTTTTGCGATTCGGCACTGCGTCGCTTTAACTGACAATTGCGCGGTCGTGCGACTTGGATCCCAAACAAAATTGGCGTCCTCTTTTTCCCACAAATAGAGCTTTCTTTTGGTGGTATTTGATCGCCCCTGCGGTTTTTATTTTTTGCGCTATAAACAAAAATAGAGCGACAATTTTGAAAAAAATGAAATATTTTTTACTTTTTGCTATAATAAATATCTCCAAAAAATATATAATTTTTTTTTTTTTTCCTCAGTTTAGGCCGATACGTATTCTTCTACATATTTTTGGTAAAATAGCGATTATTGATTTGTTTGCGCAAAAGTTATAGCGTTTACAAAATAGGGGATAGTTTTACAGCATTTTTATTAATATTTTTTTTTTTTTTTACTAGTAATGGCGGCGATCAGCGGTTTTTATTGTGACTGCAACATTATGGCGGACACATCGGAAATTTTTGACACATTTTTGGGACCATTGTCATTTATATAGAAATCAGTGCTATTTAAATGCACTGATTCCCATGTAAATGACACTGGCAGTGAAGGAGTTAACCACTACGGGGCGGGGAGGGGCTAAGTGTGAAGTGTTGTGTTTTTTTTACATTAGGGGGCGGGCTGACGCCTGACGTCATTGATCGGCTTTCCCGATGACAGGGAAAAGCCGATTAGTGACAGGCAGTGTAGGAAGTGCGGGGAGTGGTTTGTTTACACAGACCTCTCCCCGTTCTTCAGCTCTGTGACCCGATCGCAGGACACCAGCGGCGATTGGGTCCGCTGGTCCCGCGGCCGTGGTCATGGAGCTCCCGACCGGGTCGCTTGCGCGCCGCTGGCAGTGCTCGCGCGATCCCACGGCTAGGCAATTAAAGGGGACGTATATGTACGTGCTTTTGCCTAGCCGTGCCATTCTGCCGACGTAAATGTGCAGGAGGCGGTCGGGAAGCGGTTAAGAGAGGCGAAGAAGGACGTGGCCTGCACAGGGGACAGCACGGGCTTCGTTTGCAGGTAAGTGTCATATAATTATTATGCTTTGAATTTGCAGGCCTTGCGGGGAGCAAAAGAGGAAGTAAATCCCATCTAACTTCTATTTTTTTTGCATTACACCGTTCTCAAAAAACATGAGTGCAAACTTTGTTTTTTACATCCCTTGAAATCTCTATGGTTTTTTCAGCCGGCGATTCCCTACACCATAAGAATGATCATAGCGGCTGTTCCCCCGTTTGATCGTTCTTACGGGCGGTGAGAGGGGATATCCGCCCTCCGGTGCTGCTACCGACTCACCGCTTCTATCGCTGAGTCAGAGACAGAATCCGCCTGTCCAGATGGTCGCTGGAGTCTCTGTGATTGTTTCGGAGGCCGGGCGCGATGTTATGACGTCACGCCCCGGCCTCTGCATTCAAACAAATGGCGCCGCCTAGAGGTGAGATGTGGGGTCTTATTGACCCCATATCTCACTGTTAAGAGGACGGATCATGCCATATTCCTATTACAAGGGATGTTTACATTCCTTGTAATAGGAATAGAAGTGATCAAATTTTTTTTTTTTTAAAGTGTCAAACTAAAAATTAAGTAAAATAACAAAAAAAAATGAAAGTGCCCCCTTACCCCGTGTGCGTGCATGCATATGAAAACGGTGTTCAAACCACACATGTGAGGTATCGCTGCGAACCTTAGAGTGAGAGCAATAATGCTAGCACTAGACTTCCTCTGTAACTCAAACCATTTAACCAGTAAAAATTTTAAAAGCGTCGCCTATAGGGATTTTTAAGTACTGAAGTTTAGCGCCATTCCACGAGCGTGTGCAATTTTGAAGCGTGACATGTTAGGTATCTATTTACTTGGCATAACTTCATCTTTCACATTATGCAAAAAAATGTACTTTTCTGGGGGTTTTCTTTAAAGCACAAAACTGTTTGAAAAACTGCTGCGCAAATACCGTGCGAGATAAAAAGTTGCAAGGACCGCCATTGTATTCTCTATGGCCTTTGCTTAAAAAACATATATAGTGTTTGGGGGTTCTATGCAATTTTCTAGCCAAAAAATATTATGATTTTTACATGTAGGAGAAAAATGTCAGAATTGGCCTGGGTGGCAAGTGGTTAAAGCGGAGTTCCACCCACTTTTGAGACGAAAGACCACCTCTCCACCCCTTGTTTTTGAATATTGAAATTTCTTTTTTTTCCAATAGTACTTTTTTGGAAGTACAATTGTACTTCCGATTCGGCTGGGCCACGGCCGAGAACGTCGCGTCCTCTTCTTTGGTGAACACCCCTGTTGTCTTCTGGGACCTGTGTGTGTCCTAGAAGACAAGCTGGCCATTTACAAAGTGCCACAGGACTTGTGCATGCGCAGTCGGAAACCGGCAGTGAAGCCACAAGGCTCCACTGTAGGTTTACCTTAGTTGGAATGGTGGCGCCTGCACCCGATGTACGGATCGGCCTCGAAAGGCTGACATCGCCGTTCCGCTGGACAGGTAACTGTCCTTTTTTAAAAGTCAGTAGCTTCTAGCAAGGCTCGTAGTTTAGGGAAGTTTTTCAAATTCAGTGTCTTCATATTCCCCTTATGTTTCCCACTAGTGTGATTTATACTGAAACTAATTGACCTGTGATAGCTGTTTCCTAAATTGCCCCATATTTCTACATCCGTGATCAAGTCTGTATTGTTGGTAATCAGTAGGTCTAGTAACGCTTTGTTTCTAGTTGGTGCGTTTACCATCTGACCCATGACAGCCTATATCTGGATAATTAAAATCCCCCATTATGATAACACTTCCCATCCTTGCTGCTAATCCAAATTATGATAGACGGGCCGCCTCCGCCTACTCCCTTAGGTTAGGGGGCATATAGCATACTCCCAGTATTACTTTACTTTGTTTCATCCCTTTGCAGCTCTACCCATAAGGATCCCACCTCCTCCCTTGCTCTCTTAGTGATTTCATCTCTCACATTCACTTGTACATCATTTTTGATATACAGGCATACCCCTCCCCATTTTTTACCCTCTCTATCCCTGTGATATAGTGTCTTATAGTGATTATAGTGATTATAAAGTGTAATACCTTTTAATGGTTGCCAGCCAATCATGAGAGCTGTTGAACCAAGTCTCTGAAATTCCTAGAAAATCTAAATCCTCCTTGAACAACAGTAGCTCTAGTTCTCCTATCTTGTCCGCCAGACTCCTGGCATTGGTGAACATGCCAAGTAGTTTGACCGGTCGCATACTGTCTCCTTATTGGGTGTTCTGAGGTTGCAAATAGGACTTGTTACAATACTTACCTCGGGTTTAGGTGCTTAAGTCCTTTCTAGATTTCTTTCCCCTAGAGCAGCCCTGAAGGTAATTACCCCATCTCAAAGGACTCTTGCTAAAAACAATTTATTGGGGTATTGGTGGTCAGTCCATTAATGGATTCCACTATTTCACATCAAGACACATAGGGGTTAATTTATTAAAACTGGAGAGTACAAAACTTGGTGCAGCTGTGTAAAGAAACCAGCTCAGCTTTCAAGTTTTTTTTTGATTGAACAAGCTGACGTTAGAAGCGGATTGGCTATCGTGCACACCTGCACCAGATTTTGCACTCTCCAATTCTAGTAAATCAACCACATAAGGGCTGGTTACAGCAGCGGCCGGTGGTCTATTTTTTTGGGGGGGGGGGGGGCGCCTCGCAGCACACCCCCACCTCTGGTCAGTCAGGTCACCCACACTTACCCCATCTAGGTTAGGCAGCGGTCCTCTTGGCAGCGGGCGGCTTCCCCTGCTTCCTGTACATCTCCTCCGTGTGCTCCATTCTCCAATCTGATCTCATCTCCGTTTGGCCAATCGGGTCTCAGGACACACTTCCTGAGTGGCCAGGAGGAGAATCAGTGTGACAATGGCGCATATTCATTCACTATTGTTACACAACTGAGTGGGCGCTGCTCCCAGAGTCCATCCTTTTTTGAAGCCTATTAGAGCCTCTGGCTAACGAATTAGTTATTAAAAAAAAAAATGTTAGTTAGTCAAAAATATCTAATCTAATCTAATCTAATAAAAAAAAAAAAAAAAAACATTGCAATCAATGTGTCCGCATGTAGATTAGGGGGCCGAACGCATGGATAGGGGGGAGGCGACGTGCGCCCCATATGGACGGGCCGCCACTGCCCTGGTTCACACTGGTGCAACATGTGTTCCAACTTTGAGAGCACAAGTCTCCCCCCATTAAGTGCAATTGAATAGTTCTAATAGGAGCGACTTGAGTCGCTCTGACTTAGAAAAAGGTACCTGCACTACTTTTGGTGCGACTTGCATTGATTTCTGTTAAAGAAGAAGTCGCGCCAAAGTCGTGCTGGGATGTCAGTTTCAAAGTCACGTGACTTTGAAGTCCCGGCAGTGTGAACCAGGCCTAATATACAATAGGCATCATTGGTGGGACAATCCTAGCATGTGTTTGGTAACCAGCAAAGTGTTAGCGGTGAACAGTTAAAGCCAAACTCTGGCCATTATTTTGGCTGTAGTTCAACTTTGTCTATTTGCTTCTCATTCTCCATACTGCTGATGGGGGGGGGGGGGGATATTTGGAGCTTCCAGTTAAAAGCAAGGGGTCCATATCCCTGTATAAGCACTTACTAGTGAGTTAGGAGCTTACACAGGACTTTCCTTTTCCAGTCCATGTGGCCAAAACAAGCTATGAAGGAACAAGTAAAAGGGAGTTCAGACAATAGACTACTCGCAACTCAACTTTATCGAACGCGGCAAAACAGACTTAACTTTTTAAGACCTTCCTATACCATCGCTAACTCTGCAGGCTTTTGAAATGTTGACATTATTAAAATAAAATATGGGTAGAATGTATTGGCATGGCAGTTGGAGTAAGAGATTGCTCCGATGGGAAAAGATTAATTATTGCACAAAATGGCAAGTCTCAAAACCACGACTCCCAGGACGTCTTAAATGCTGTAAGATGACAGTTTGAAAACCCTCCTGAATACGATGACAGCAGATTAAACCGCTAATTGTTATATTATGATGATTAAGGTTGACCTTGGGGTGGATGTACTATTTTGAAAATGGAGTTTTTTTTTTGTACTCCCTGCACCCCACCGGCGAGAAGAGGCAGATTTATCTTCTGGGTGCCAAACATCTATACGATAAGATATTTGGCATACTGAGTAGTAACAGTACATCTCTATTATTCCACACTCAAAACCATTACGTAGAAGTCAAAGTCGATGGAGAAAGGCCCTAAATCAGAGGCCAGAGTATGTCTTTGGGAAACATAAATCACAAATATATTTTTCTTTACACAATGTGTGCATTTGCTCCGTTCCAGTTTATCAAAATGCCCTTCAGTCATTCTAGGAGATGCACATGTAAATCAAAGTAGGCCTGCCAGTCAATTCAATTATCCCACTGCAATCTATATTCTGTCGTGGGCTAGAGTATACATTTCCTCTATTGTATATATTTTTCATCACCAATAAAGCTTGTTCACACACAATTTGTTTTAGGTTGACTTATTGCACATAATAGCAAATGAGATACTTTGTTGAGTGATGGAGCTTAATCAGTATTTGTATTATTGTGTTATTATGCAGATTATAGTATCATTTAGACTTGTAGCTATCAAAATATTGCATTTTACTTAGAATGGTAAGCAATTTTAGAAGATTAGGTTAAAGGGAAAGTACAGTGATTTACTGGCACTTTTATTTTTTCAGCTTCTAAGTCAATGTTTACACGTTTTTAGCAAAATAGATCCAAATCTCTCAAATCTAATGTAAACTTTAAAGCGTTAACGTCATTTCAAAAGTTGTTTTCAGTCATTTGATTTAAATCATCGGATTACATTCTGAGTGTCTCACAGCAAAGGAGTATGCGCTTCTAGAAGAATGGTCAAACATTCCCATAGACACACTCCTAAACCCTGTGGACAGCCTTCCCAGAAGAGTTGAAGCTGTTATAGCTGCAAAGGGTGGGCCAGCTCAATATTGAACCCTACGGACTAAGACTGGGATGCCATTAAAGGTCATGTGCATGTTAAGGCAGGTGTCCCAATACTTTTGGTAACATAGTGTAGATGAATAGATATCCTCTTTGATATCAACACTCATACGGACGTAAGGCTCTTGTCCACAGCTGTGTGCTTTTTTTGGGCTGCCATACTCCTTGCTTGAAGCATAGACATCCATTAGCAGTAGACAGGGCTTACAGGCTATAAGTATCCTAAGTTCTGCACTCAGGTGGCAGGGATTCATCTGACTTATCCCTCTAGTTTTTACAGACCTCTCATTTTCTCCTGGGAGCTTCTTCCCCTTACTCCAAAGACATGCTGGTAGGTTAATTAGATCCTGTCGAAAAAATTGGTCAATATGTGTATGTTGTATGTTGTATGTGTTTGTAAGCACGTCGGGACCATATGGGGCAAAGGACCGCGCTATACCGCAGATGGACACCGGCGGCAAAAAGCGACCTGAAGCGATTCAGTTTGCATAGGTAGTGCTATACAAGTCATTCATTCATTCACTACAAGAAACCCTAATGATTTCTTCTCTTGTCTTCCATCAGAGAGCCTTTACTTTCTTTGGGGAATTCCTTACCTTGTCACCTTTAAGACTGACCTATTTTCCCCTGTTCCTCTTTTATTCTCTCTTTAACTGGTTCTATCATGGCAACAGGAACATCGACATATGTACATCATGTTTGTACACATGGGCGTAGCATAAGGGGTTGCAGGGGTCACAATCGCAAGCCCGCCCCTAGCTCCAGGGGGCCCCTGCAGCCTCCCTGTCAAATTATCATATCCTCCACAAAATCCAGCTCCGATCTGCCCTAGGGCCCCACAGCCACGCTCCATTACTGGGCTTTAACTTTGCCTTCCACAATCCACGCCCCTCTGTTCTCATTGGCTGGGGAGAAGCTGTGAGCCATTTCCTGAATGGAGAGGAGTACGAGGTGAGAACAGCCCAGGATGGGGAAGTGTCTGTGCTGTGTGCTGGCAAAATGGAATGGTAACCGAGCTCAGCAAGGCAAGAGGAGGAGAGTGCCGTCCTGTAGCCACGATGGGACCGATGTCACTGGTGAGGTAAGACACTGCTCAGTGCCTCCTAGTCACTAGCTGGGATTCTCTGTACCCCCCCACCTGAGGATGTCTACTTAACCAACTTCCCTGACAACTGGGGAAAAGAGACACACCTCCAGGAGGTGACCTTCTCCCAACACTGACAAAGAAACCTTCAGAAATTGCTAAAACAAATCCCTTAACACCTCCGTGGTGGGGGCCCTGAAGGGCTGCAGGCTCTAGATTTTTTGTCACATGGCTTTGCCCTCCCAAAGCTAAGTTGACCCCCCCCCCCCCCCAAACCCTCTGATCACCCCCTCCACCCTGCATGCTATGCCCGGCTGCTGAGCTCCTTTCCCAGTACAGGACTCTATAGTGTTCTTCCTCCGCAGGGCTGAAATCACATTCCTTTACAACACAGCCAGTCAGCCATGATCTGCACAGGGTGTATCTGCCTACTGAAAACAACACTGCCTTTCCGACCAGAGAATTTCACAGGTCAGAAGGGAAACATAAAAGCCAGATACACCCTGTGAAGACTGACAGATTGTGTGTAAAGGAATGTGATTTCAGCTCTGTGTAGTGTGTGGGGGGGGGGGGAGCTGTATACAGTGCTGGGATGGGAAAGGAGCTCTGCCAAGTGACCTGCCAGGGGTCCTCTGATTCTCTAGCGGTGATTCCTGTCCTTTGATGTAAGGAGGAACTCTGGGAACTCAAAACTCTTAAGCCACTTTGAGCATCTTGGCGTGCTGTGGGTCTATTTGCACGCACGGTGGAAGTAGTGGCGGGGGGGGCCATGTCAACTTTTGCATCGGGGCCCACAAGCTTCAGTGTATTCCCTCTCCTCCGCCTCCCACATGTACTCACAGTTTTGACTGCAGCTTCTCGTTACTCTCTGCAGTCATGTGATAACAAGTGATAAGGGGAGAGAGGAAGGAAAGTCTGCCGGCTGTCTATCTCCCCCTGCAGACTGGAGGGAGCATAACGCCTAATCCCCTCCTTCCAGCAAGTGACGGAAGCAGCTCCTCCTGACAGGAGAGAAATTGCGATCAGAACTGCACCTGACTGGCCTACTGAGCCATTCGGCCCACCGGGAAACTCCCGGTAGTCCCGGTGGCCAGTCCATGCCTGCCTGATCTTGATGTGGTTGTCTTACCATAGAAAGCATGCAGACCTCTCCAGAAACATTTGGCCATTGCAAACCAAAATTGTTACCCTCTGTTCCTCTTCTTCTAATGTTGATTAGCTACAACTGCTGCTTGTATCAGCCATATTAATGATGATAATAATAAGAATGCTTCTCTTCACAATGGTTTTAATACTACCCTGTTTCCCCGAAAATAAGACCTAGTGTGATTGTCGGTGATGGCTGCAATATATGCCCTACCCTCCAAATAAGCCCTACCCTGTTTCTCCGAAAATAAGCCCTACCCTGAATATAAGACCTACAAGGACTTTACTAGGGCTTATTTGGGGGGTAGGGCTTATATTGCAGCCATCACCGACAATCACACTAGGTCTTATTTTCAGGGAAACAGGGTATACACATACAACGTGTATACAATATCAGCATAGCTAGATTTATAAAAAAAAAAAATCCTGTTTTTTGAAAGCTTTTAGCAGTTTTTGAGCACCATTTAAGCCATACAAAAGCAAACCCATTTTCGTTTAATGAATACATACAGCTATGCTAATATTTCATACAATTCATGATAAATTCACAGCCCCATGTGTTCTTTACAGATTTCCCCCCCCCCCCCCCCCCCCAATACATTATTCTGATCTTTATTTGTCATTTTAATATGACAAGTGCCACATTGTACTAATTGCTTGTTATGCAGGGTTTTATACCACCGTTGAGAGAAAAGGGTCACAGATTACAGTTATTTTCTACCTGTTATCGATGTAAAATGCTGTGGATGACAGCTATTACCATTCGGATGGGGTATATCTTTACTGCTGAATAATTACAGAATAGAGGAGCCCAAATCATTATTGTATTGATGCATTGCATTTATTAAGAAAGGTTAGTGGTAAGCATTAGCCAGCTGTTATCATGGAGATATCACGGCTTCTTCCAAGTATCTGTCAACTGGCAAGACTTCAATTTCTCCTTACATATAAATTAAAGGGAAACTCTACTTTTGATTAAAACATTAAAGAATGGCAACACAAGCCGCTCTCCAGAAAATAATTTGTTATACAAGGGCTGTACTTAATGTATTGGAAAAGCAAGCATAACTTTTTAAACTTGCATAGGTCCTTCAAATTTCACATGTTCGGTAGAGTAATACCGCGTACACACGATCGCTCATTCCGACAACAAAATCACCCGTCACTCACAGCAAAGGGGCGTTTTTGACAACGTTTTCAAGATTGTCAAGATTTCTCTAACTGAACAATAAAAGAGGATTGCTCAGGCCTCGAGTAAATCTGTGTGGCAAGACTGGGCTCAAATGAAAGGAAATCGTATTCTCTACATTATGACATCAAAAAAAATAAAAATTTGGGGTTTACATCCACTTTAAAATCCTTTAACTAGTCTAGGTGATACAGTAAAGTGTCTCTTTATGAAAAATGTGCTGTGTGCACATCTCATCACAAGTAATCCCCAATTCATCCAGTGACCATAATATTGCATTTTCCTGACATACTTCAGGTAAATACCACATTATGGTCAGTAAATGGAACTGACGATCATTGAAAATAAATATTAGACATGGGAGCCGTCAATAAATTTGTTTCGTTTCGTATAAAAAAAAAAAATTGTAATTTGTGTACCAAATATAATTCGAATTCGTACAAAATATGAATTTTGTACGAATCGTTACGAATCGTTAATTTGGATAACGAATATCGACACTCTACGAATAATAACAAATTATCCGAAAATGTATTAACGTTACATAACACAAGTCTAGTGTCTATTGTTCACCAATCACTCGTTTACGAATACGAAATTTCGTATTTCATACTTCCTCTGAGTGATTGGTGAACAATAGACAATAGACTTGTGTTATGTAACGTTAATACATTTTCGGATAATTCGTTATTATTCGTAGAGTGACGATATTCGTTATCCAAATTAACGATTCGTAACGATTCGTACGAAATTCGTATTTCGTACGAATCCGAATTATATTTCGTACACGAATTACGAATTACGATTTTTTTTTTTTTTTTGGTTTTTGGATAATTCGTTATTATTCATAGAGTGTCGATATTCGTTATACTGAATCTCGAATTCATTTGAATCATTCGTTATATCCGCTATAATTTCTTTCATATTAGTTGAAATTAGTTATTTGGTAGTTTTGGATTCGGATAATTTGGATCCGAAATTCGTAAACGAAATTTCGTATTTCGTACAGAATTCGTATTCATAAAATTCGTAATTCGGATTCGTACGAATTTCGAAAAATTCGTACGAATTTCCGATTCGTACGAAACTAATCGCACATGTCTAATAAATATATTAGGCAAAGCATCCCCCTCATTCCCAAAGCTAAGGGAACATTATGTAAGTGAACAAAATGTATGTGAACTTTGCATTTAGTAAACCAACTTTACAATGTTGTTCTAAGTTGACAAAGAAAGGTAATGTTTGTTTATTGGAACTTCACAGCTCATTCAGAACTTTGAAATTCCATCGAACAAGCATCCTCTGTGTTTGCCAGCTCAGAATAACTTTCTATGTAACACTTTCAAAGAATGGCAGTTAAGGGGATTTAAACAGATGATGTCGGAATTTTAGATATATTGTCACTTTTACGGCTGTTATCTGGTGACTGAAGCCAATGATAATCATTACAGGCAGTCCCCGTCTTCTGTCTCGGTTATGGATTTTTCACATCCACAATGGCGTCTTCGAAATGTCACTTAATTCATCTTATTTTTTGTGGTAAAGCTTGTCGCCCTAACGAGGAAAGTATCACAGATAGATTTTTTTTTTTTTGTATTTGTCAGATAACATTAGCAAGAAATGTTCACTGACAAGAACTTCAGCTTCTTAGTTTGTACGTTTGTGAATCTGCAATTGTTCAAAAATACAATTTGGAATAAGAGGGCTGAATTTTCCAGTTTACTACGTTAATGTACCTGCTTAACCTCCAAACGTTGACCCCACTACAGAGACACAGATGCCTGTGATTGTGTCTCTCAGGATGCCTTGGGAAAACAACTCCTCCTCCTGGTGTTCCTGGGCAAGACAGATCTCCTCCCGGGTACTCACTATGTAGATGTCAGGGCTGGGCTCAGCCCTTCCTTCTCTGAGCTGACCGCTCAGCTGTCGGACAATTTCCAGCTCCCATCTCTCTCCACAGTTACTCAGCTGTTGATGATCCTGCTCGTCAGTCCTGCCTACTTAAAGTGGAAGTAAACCCCCCTATCGTTTTCAGCCAAGGAAGCTGCCATCTTTGCCTCTGTTTAATCTTCAACTGACACGGTGCTGCACATGTCATCCGTTATGACACCAGCCGTTGGATGGTTTGACTGTTTGGTTGAGAGCACAGCCAATGTGCAGTTAGCATTCATGGCATGCCTTTTTTTTTTTTTAAACTGTTAAATCGATTGGTTTACTTCCGCTTTAAAGTGGAGGGCCACCCTGAAAAAAAAAACTTCATAAAAATGTTAATAAAAATTTAAAATGAAAAAAATAAAAAATATATATTTTTTTACTTACCAGAAATGGCTGTTGCTAGGCAGATCGTCCTAATCTGCCTCTTCTTGTTCCGTGGAGCTGTTCTGTCTTCTGCTCCTAGCGCCGTCTTCTAGTGAATGGGGCGCAGTGTGTTATGGGAACTGTGTGTCCCACAACACATCGCGTTCCCCATTCACAAAGTGCTGAGTGACTCGCGCATGCACAGTAGGAAACGGGCAGTGAAGCCAGCAAGGCTACGCTGCCTGTTCCCCTTAGGTGGAATGGCGGCGCCGGGAACCGAGACCCGAGGGATGATCGGTCTCGGGCGGCCGACATCGCAGGCACCCAGGACAGGTAAGTCTGCTTATTAAAAGTCAGCAGCTACAGTGTTTGTAGCTGCTGACTTTTAATTTTTTTTTTTCCCGGCTGGCCCTCCCCTTTAAGCCGTCCAGTCCAGAGGAGCTCTGCCTTCGCCTTGGTTCCATCACAAGAAACTATCTCCTGCGTTCCTGTTTAAAGACTGGCTTTGCTGACATCCCTTCTGGTTCCAGATCATGTTTGCTGTTCCACTACATTGATCCCTGACTTCTGGCTTGGCTGACTATCCGTTCCGGTTACTGAACTTTGGCTATGTTTTGACTACGTTTGTTCTTTTTACTTTTATTATTAAACAAGTGGGATTTAACTGTACTTCTGTCTCGGCCTGATTTCATGGTTTCTGACAGTAGACCCCACTACAGTCACACACGCTTGGTGTAATATCTCTGAGGACTTTTCTGGAACGCAAATCCTCATCACATTGCACCTAGACAGCTCAGACCTCCTCCCGGGATCTCATTCAGTCATGTGCGGCCATATAAAACAAAGGCAAACCATAGTGCTCTCTGCTCATAAAATGTACTAAAACTATAACTCTGGGATAAAATACTCACATACAAATGATAAAAACATGCATATCATCAATAATGATGTGAGCCGAGAAAATGTCCTGAATGGCGGCACCTCACACCTGGTGGTTTCAGGGAATTCCACATCCTTGCCGCTTTTACAGTAAAGAACCCTCTAAGTAGTTTAAGGTTAAGCCTCCTTTCTTCTAATTTTAATGAGTGGCCACGAGTCTTGTTAAACTCCCTTCCGCGAAAAAGTTTTATCCCTATTGTGGGGTCACCAGTACGGTATTTGTAAATTGAAATCATATCCCCTCTCAAGCGTCTCTTCTCGAGAGAGAATAAGTTCAGTGCTCGCAACCTTTCCTCATAACTAATATCCTCCAGACCCTTTATTGGCTTTGTTGCCCTTCTTTGTACTCGCTCCATTTCCAGTACATCCTTCCTGAGGACTGGTGCCCAGAACTGGACAGCATACTCCAGGTGCGGCCGGACCAGAGTCTTGTAGAGCTGGAGAATTTATCGGTTTATCTCTGGAGTTGATCCCCTTTATAATGCCAATATTCTGTTTGCTTTGTTAGCAGAAGCTTGACATTGCATGCCATTGCTGAGCCTATCATCTACTAGGACCCCCAGGTCCTTTTCCATCCTAGATTCCCCCCAGAGGTTCTCCCCCCAGTGTATAGATTGCATTCCTATTTTTGCCACCCAAATGCATTATTTTACATTTTTCTACATTAAACCTCATTTGCCATGTAGCTGCCCACCCCATTCATTTGTTCAGATCTTCTTGCAAGGTTTCCACATCCTGCGGAGAAGTTATTGCCCTGCTTAGCTTAGTATTGTCTGCAAATACAGAGATTGAACTGTTTACCCCATCCTCCAGGTCATTTATGAACAAATCAACAGTATTGGTCCCAGCACAGAACCCTGGGGGACCCCACTACCCACCCCCGACCAGGGCCGGATTAACATAGGGGCTATTGGAGCTGCAGCTCCAGGCCCCTTTCTCAAGATAGGCCCATTTGCACAAAAAAAAAAAAAAAAAAATTATCAAAAAAAAAAAAAAGATTGACTTCGAGGGTTGTAGCTCAGTGGTCAGGAGTCACAGAGACCCCACATTTGGGGGGTAGATAGCTAAATACCTACTCCAGCACTGGTTAAAATATGGGGCTGCTTTCATCTATGGTTCCGGAGATACAGGGCTGCTTGCGCAACCTGTCAGAAGTTACATACAGAGCGGCCAGTTTAAATACAAGCTGGAACACTCTGCAGCAGACTGAGAGGATAAACTCACAAGGCTTATAATAATTATTTGTATATTACTTATGATAATTAACCCCTTGCCACCCAGGCCAATTCTGACACTTCTCTCCTACATGTAAAAATCATAATTTTATTTTGCTAGAAAATTACTCAGAAGCCTCAAGCATTATATATATTGTTTTAGTAGACACCCTATGGAATAAAATGGTGGTCTTTGCAACTTTTTATGTTATGATATTTGCGCAGCAATTTTTTCAAACGTTTTTTTTTGGAAAGAAACTGTTTCATTCATCAAAAAAAAAAACACTAAAGTTAGCGCGATTTTTTTTGTGTGATGATTTACATTTTTTTTACAGGTTACATGTTTAGAGTTACAGAGGAGGTCTAAGGCTAGAATTATTGCTCTCGCTCTACCGATCGCGGTGTATGTAACCTGTGTGTATCTGGCTCTGATACTAACCAGTGCCTACCCAGCCACTGACTAGTATCTCTCCCCAGCCTGTCCCCACACACTCTCTCACCTGTGAATGGGGGAATCACTCCCGTAGTGTTATTGTGTTCTGCCAGTGAATAGATCAGTGTTGCTAACTATAGCTGGCAGCACTGATTGTTTTGGGGAAAACCTGACAGGCTGGTTGTACTCAAGTCGGTTAATAGGTTGACTTGTGTAAAACCAGGTAGCCCATACATAGATCGACTATGGCTGGTCTCTGCTTAATTGGTGTAATTTCAATCCATGTATGGCCCGCTTAACCACTATGCAGTCTCTAAACATCCTTCCACAAACCTTTACATTTTTCCTTCCCAGATTACTTCATCCTCCTCTCCTATACATAGTGCCCACTGTCATACTCTCCACACTTCTCTCCTATACATAGTGCCCACTGTCATACCCTCTACACTCCTCTCCTGTAATTACTGCTTACTGTCCTACTCTCCACATTTCTCTCCTGTACATAGTGCCAACTGTCATACCCTCCCCACTCTTCTCTTATACATAGTGCCCACTGTCATACCTCTACACTCCTCTGCTGTGCATACTGCCCACTGTCATACCCTTCACACTCTCCTGTACATAGTGCCTTCTGCCATACCCTTCGCACTTTTCTCCTGTACATAGTGCAGACTGTCATACCCTCCACACTCCTCTCTGGTACATACTACCCTCTGTCATACCCCCCACACTCCTCTCCTGTACATACTGCCCACTGTCATACCCTTCACACTCCTCTCCTGTACATACTGCCCACTGTCATACCCTCCACACTCCTCTCTGGTACAAACTACCCTCTGTCATACCCCCCACACTCCTCTCCTGTACATACTGCCCACTGTCATACCCTTCACACTCCTCTGCTGTACATAATGCCTTCTGCCATACCCTCCGCACTCCTCTCATGTTCATAGTGCCCACGGTTAGACCCTCCACATTCCTCTCCCTCACCTGCACATACTTTCCACTTTTATACCATCCATACTCCTCCCCTATGCCTCTTACCCACAAAAATAGTTCTTTAAAGTTATATTGAATATCCTCAATGTTACCAGCTCTAGAATGGGCACACTTTTGTTAGTTCAACTTAAGGAAATCTCAGTCCTCATATTTGTTCTGTCCCATTATTAGTACTTATTTAATATTGTAATTACTATTGTGATGTACAGAGGAACATGGGGGATGTCAGCTACTCTAAATATAGCACCTGTAAAAAAAGTGCCCCTGAAAATATTTTTGAAATGTTGGCAACTATGCACTTAGGCACTGCCCAAGGGCCACAGGGTCAGTAGGGGGCACCATGAGAGGCTCCTGTGATATTAAAGCGGCAGTAAACCTTTCTAACATTACTACTTTTTAGAGGCCCTGAGTTAGGTTATGCCATAATGTACAAGTATGCACAGCATATTAGCACATTAGGGTACACTTAAATTGTCACACTGAGCCCTCCAGTGCTGTGCTGTGATCAATAAGGCAGGGCCCGGGCGCTTCCATCTTCACCCGGTCTTCCTTCCGGGTTCTGTGCCTTCGGTCACTTGCCTTGGCCGGGCTGCGTTGATATCATTCCCACGCATGCTCATGTGCATCCTCTTTCTCTCACCCCCCCTTTCTCTCTCATCCTCCCTCCCTTACCCCTCACCCCTCTTTCATCCCCTTTCTCTCTCTCATCATCCATCTCTCTCTTTAATTTAATTTGTTATTAAAAAAAATTGTTTGCATTTTTATTTATCTATTTATTGTTTATAAAAGGCCCCACTAAAATCCTCAGCACCAGGCCCACAATGTTCTTAATCTGGCACTGCCCCCGACCATTCTGAGTACTCCCCCCATTTATCACCACCCTCTGAACTCGCCCTTGTAGCCAGTTTTCAATCCATGTACCCACCCTATGGTCCATGCCAACAGACCTTATTTTGTACAGTAAACGTTTATGGGGAACTGTGTCAAATCCTTTTGCAAAATCCAGACTCCGTGTCATATTGTTTGGGACTGTTGAGTAAGCACCTTGCTGCGGTCTTATTATTTGTTACTGCTAACTCACCAAATAATATTGGTGCCACCCTCTTTGGTCTTTGTGTGCCTTTATATCTCCTTGGGTACCAAACATTTGGCCCCGCTCACACACAGCGCAAATCCCAGGGGTCGTCACCATCTGCAATACAGCGATCAGAGTATGGTATAGCTGGCAATGCACTCACCCTATGGTCCATGCCAACTGATCTTATTTTGTACAGTAAAGGTTTATGGGGAGCTGTGCCAAATGCTTTTGCAAAATCCAGATACACCACGTCTACGGGCCTTCCTTTATCTAGATGGCAACTCCACTCTGATATGGGTCAGATGGGTAATGAGGCCCCTCCCACCAGGGCCATCTTTAACCACTTCAGCCCCGGACCAATTGGCAGCCAAAGGACCAGGCCCCTTTTTGCAATTCGGCACTGCGTCGCTTTAACTAACAATTGCGCGGTCATGCGACGTGGCTCCAAAACAAAATTGGCGTCCTTTTTTTCCCACAAATAGAGCTTTCTTTTGGTGGTATTTGATCGCCCCTGCGGTTTTTATTTTTTGCGCTATAAACAAAAATAGAGCGACAATTTTGAAAAAAATTCAATATTTTTTACTTTTTGCTATAATAAATATCCCCAAAAAATATATAAAAAAACATTTTTTTTCCTCAGTTTAGGCCAATACGTATTCTTCTACATATTTTTGGTAAAAAAAATTGCAATTAGCGATTATTGATTAGTTTGCGCAAAAGTTATAGCGTTTACAAAATAGGGGATAGTTTTATAGCATTTTTATTAATATTTTTTTTTTTATTAGTAATGGCGGCGATCAGCGATTTTTATTGTGACTGCGACATTTTGGCGGACACATCGGACATTTTTGACACATTTTTGGGACATTTGTCATTTATACAGCAATCACTGCTATTTAAATAGCACTGATTCCTATGTAAATGACAGTTGTAGTTAGGGGGTTAACCACTAGGGGGCGGGGAGGAGTCAGTGTGACGTGTTGTGTTTTTTTTTACAGTAGGGGGCGTGGCTGTACGTCTGACGTCATTGATCGGCGTTCCCGATGACAGGGAACCGCCGATCACTGACAGTCAGTGTAGGAAGCGCGGGGAGAGGTTTGTTTACATAGACCTCTCCCCGTTCTTCAGCTCCGTAACCCGATCGCGGGATACCAGCGGCGATCGGGTCCGCTGGTCCCGCGGCCGGGGTCACGGAGCTCCCGACCGGGTCGCGAGTGCGCCGCTAGCGGCGCGCGCGCGACCCACAGGCAGGCACATGCACGATCACGTACAGGTACGTGATTCTGCCTGCCCGTGCCATTCTGCTGACGTAAATATGCAGTGGCCGGTCGGGAAGCGGTTAATATTGATTGGACCCTGGGCAAAACTTTTCTTGGCCCCCCCCCCCCCCCATGCAGTTTCGCTCTCCACCTGCTTTGAGACATACAATAAATAGCAGCTAGACTCAAAATCAGTTTACTGAATCAGATCAGGCAGCGATTGCGATTGGTTGTCAGAGGTTACAGTGTATCATTACCGCTCACTGACTGGTTGCCAGAGGTTACAGGGTATCATTACCGCTCACTGACTGGTTGCTAGAGGTTACAGTGTATCATTACCACTCACTGACTGGTTGCTAGAGGTTACAGTGTATCATTACCGCTCACTGACTGGTTGCTAGAGGTTACAGCACACATTGTGGCTCACTGATTAGGATTAGTTGCTAGAAGTTACCTCACATGATTTCTACTTGTTTATTGGTTGCTAGAGATTACTGTGGATATGACCTCAGGGGGTCATGATACACATATGAATGCCGCCGGCCGGCGCTACTTACAGATGAATGCCACCGCTATTTACATATGAATGCCACTGCTATTTACATATGAATGCCGCTAATGTACATGTAAACACAGGGTCTGCAGGTGATAGTCATCTGTACACAACAATAGGGCAGAGCTGGGCAGTATTAGTAGCAGCACTTCACACTGAGATATTGGGACACAGCACAGGACTAAAACCTCAAGGGACGAAGGATTTTAAACCAGGATGTCAGGTCACCTGAGATCAGGTGACAGGTGCACTCTGTAGGAGTCGGAAGTGCACCACTAGGTAGTGGACCCTAGGACTGACTGCTGTGGATTTTACCCAGGGAGATTCAGGACACAGGTCTACTGGATCACTAACACAGATCCCAGTGGGAGCTAGAGCATAGATTCCCCAGGGCGCGGAGTCTAAGAGCCAGCAGGTGTTCGCCAGAGCCTCTAGTGGTGAGGATGGACTTCACTGCAGTCTGGCTCCAGGTCGCGCCCCCTAGGGTCTCACAGCTCACGATCACAGTAGACTACAGAAGAAGGAAGCAGCAGGCTATAACGACAAGGATAGTAAGGGGATAAGGCAGAGGTCAGGGCAACTAGCAGACAGGAACAACAGAGTACACGCCAAAGGTTCAGGGTCACAGGCAGACAGGAATGGCCGGGGACATGCCAAAGGGTCAAGGTCACAAGCAGACAGGAATCGTTGAGAACACGCCAAGATCGGTAACAGAGACAAACAGAGCACACGGCAAGCAGGAAGTAGGAACCAGGAAGCCGAATACACCATGGATACACAATGGTTGATCAGCAATACTGGCTTGCAGTGCACAGGTTAATATAGGTTTCCCTGATAGGGCCTGGGGTGGAGCCATGCTTAGAGGAGAGGTTATAAAAACCACCAGGTGAGAGTGGCTGGCCTCTTAGTCTGAACACATGAGGAGAGGTAAGCAAACAGGAGAAGATTACTGCATAACCATGACACAGGATAGTTGGCAAGTATGAGGCAGCTGCTTTGGGCCCCACAACAACGACAGGGCCCAGGGCAGCTGCCCCCTCTGCCCTGCCTTAAAAACGGCCCTGCCTCCCACCATCAGCTAGACATGGTCAATCAATACACAGTAAATATGTTTTGTTACTTGCCCATAAGTTGAATAAGGCGGGCAACAAAGGGTATTCAAATTTAGAATCCTGATCCATAAAAAAGGTATTGCCCAATGAATAAGCGGATAACTATAATTTGAAAGCGATTCCAGCTCATAACGGGCAGGCAACTGCCATTTGTAAAATGATTTAACAGATCTACCGCAGGCTTTGTTTTACAATAATACAGACCTCTTTCACTGATTCAATCACATTGCCCAAGCCGAAATGTACGGCCGCTTGTAACACATTGGAATCAATTAACTGAACATCGAATAAAATGGGAACTTTTTTTTGGAGCATATGATTTCCGAGGGAAAAAAAGTAACAAGCAAATGATTTGATTTCTTTTCAAAGAAATTCATTTTCAGCTTGGATAGCACCCATCCAAAGGTTTTCTTTTCTGCAAATTAATAGCGCAAAAGTTTCAGGCTGTGATAAGTCTAATTCAGTGCTATTTTGTGTTTGCTAAATGGGATGTGACAAGGTTCGAAAGTAATGGGGAAAGCACAGAAAAAAAAAAATAATAATTAGATGGGAATCAACTTGATAATTTTACCAGGCACCGGAGAGAAGTGAAGTGTTGCCTTTGTGCAGTAATATGCGGAGGAGGAAGTACAATTACCTGAAACAGATAGGAATCAGAAAGAAAGTTAATCAGCTGCAGGAAACAGCAAACACAAAGTCCATTTCCTTTTGTTCGGCAGATAGCGAGACGCTCCGAAAAACGATGTCCTGAATCTACATTATCTTCAGTCTTCAAATATCACTTCTGTCAAATCTTCAAATATCGAATTATGTGGTGACATGGTTGGCTTTTAAATGGCGAAAAAGACACATGTCCGTCAAGGTTAACTGTTTATCTTAGAGGGAAAAAGAAAAGGAGAAAATGTCTGACCGTTTTGACTTTTAATGGAGAGAAAGCGCTTTCTGTACTACGAGACAGCATAGTGTTGTGTATAAATGATACGACTTTATTCTCTCTCATCTAAATGTCACATAATCTGTCCCATTGGTGTATCCTTATTAGACATGTGCACAACAGAAAAATTTGTTTATTTTCGTTTCGTTTCTTTCGTTTCCATTGATTCGTAACAATTCGTAAGTCGTCGGTGTTCGTATTCGTAACGAATCGTAAATTCGTAAGTCGTCGGTGTTCGTATTCGTAACGATTCGTAAATTCGTAAATCGTCGGTGTTCGTATTCGTAACGATTCGTATTTTCGTAAGAGTTATTTTTTCGTTGATTCGTTTTTCCGTTAGTTTCATTTTCGTTTATTCGAAATTCGGACGCATTCGTATTTTCGTAGATTTAGTTACATTCGTACTTTCGTTAGATTGATTTATTCGTACTTTCGTAACATTGTTTTCGTAGATTCGTAATCGGAGCATAATTCATAATTTTATGTAATGTGTATGCTATTATTACATTTTAAGAGACGCGGAAAATTACGAATCGCAAAAAAAAGTTACGAATGTACGAATTTTTTCGTTCAATCCATTCGAAGCACGTTAAGCAGTGCAATTGTAAGAGACATGGAAAATTCCGAGTCGCAAAAAAAAAAGTTACGAACGTACGAATTTTTTCGTTCAATCCATTCGAAGCACGTTAAGCAGCGCCATTGTAAGGGACACGGAAAATTACGAATCGAAAAAAAATGTAAAAAAAGTTACGAATGTACGAATTTTTTCGTTCAATCCATTCGAAGCACGTTAAGCAGCGCCATTGTAAGAGATACGGGAAATTACGAATCAAAAAAAAAAATAAAAAAAAGTTACGAATGTACGATTTTTTTTCGTTCAATCCCTTTGAAGCACGTTAAGCAGCGCCATTGTAAGAGGCACGGAAAATTACGAATCGAAAGAAAAAAAAAAGTTACGAATGTACAAATTTTTTCGTTCAATCCATTCGAAGCACGTTAAGCAGCGCCATTGTAAGATACACAGAAAATTACGAATAGAAAAAAAAAAAGTTACGAATGTACAAATTTTTTCGTTCAATCCATTCGAAGCACGTTAAGCAGCGCCATTGTAAGGGACACGGAATATTACCAATTCAACAACAAAAAAAAGTTACGAATGTACAAATGTTTTCGTTCAATCCATTCGAAGCATGTTAAGCAGCGCCATTGTAAGGGACACGGAATATTACCAATTCAACAACAAAAAAAGTTACGAATGTACGAATTTTTTCGTTCAATTTTGATTTTCGTTGTTCCTGTTTTCGTTTTTCGGATTTTCTTCTTTCGTAGTTTCGTTGTTTCTAATTTGGTTATTTTGGATTTTCGTTGTTTTTCGTATTCGTTCGATTCGAACGATTCGTTAAAATTTTTTGCGAATCGTTCGTTCATTCGTACGATAACGAATGAACAATTATAACAGAAAAAAACAAAAAACAAAAAAAAAAAAGAAACGAATTGCATATGTCTAATCCTTATGCCCTGTACACACGGTCGGAAAATCCGACGGAAAAGGTCCGATCGGATTATATTGTCGGAAAATCCGATCGCGTGTGGGCTCTGTCGGACTTTTTCCATCGGAAAAAATTTGAGAGCTGGATCTCAAATTTTCCGACAACAAAACCTGATCGGACTTCTTTGTCCGATCGTTTGTAGAGAATTACGATCGGACAAAGTGCCACGCATGCTCAGATCGTCATCACGTTCCGAACGATCTGATTTTCCGACAACTTTTTCCGACAACTTTGTCCGACCGTGTGTATGCAACACCAGTTTTGGACAAAATCCGTCGTGACACATTTTGTGGTTGGAATGTCCGACCGTGTGTACGGGGGCTTACTGTTATGCTGCATACAATACGATCGGAAATTCCGCCAGCAAAAGTCCGATGAGAGCTTTTTTTTTTTTTTTTATCTTTTTATTAAGTATAAGACATACAAGCAAACAACAACAGTAAAGCTGCCACAGCATTGGGACTAGACCCACGCAGGTGTCAGTGCCAACTGGCCATTGGGCTGCTTCCAGCATTAGTGTCATACAGCTGTAGCAAGTCCAGAAAAAAAAAGAGGAATTGAAAAAAAAAAAAAACACAAAAGCAAACGAACTAACAACCTAGTGCGGTATTGGCTCCTGCTCAATTAAGGTAGCTCAGGAGCAAATCTATCAGTCGAGACCCAAGGGACAATAATAGATATGAAATAATTCCATAACGGAGATTACATTGTCAAAAAAAAATGTATCAGTATCACTTTCTCCCGTAGAGTGGTATTATGTACATGTTCAATCAGTCCCGATGAGAGCTTTTGGTCGGAAAATGCGACAGTGTGTATGCTCCATCGGACTTTGCTGGCGGAATTCCAGCCAGCAAAAGATTGAGAGCAGGTTCTCAATTTTTCGGTCGGAAAAAGTTTCGATCGGAAATTCCGATCGTCTGTACCAATTCCGACACGCAAAATTCCTACGCATGCTCTGAAACAATTTGACGCATGCTCGGAAGCGTTGAACTTCATTTTCTCGGCTTGACGTAGTGTTGTACATCACCGCATTCTTGACGGTCGAAAGTACAGCAACATTTTGTGTGACCGTGTGTATGCAAGCCAAGCTTGAGAGGAATTCCATCGGAAAAACCATCCAAGATTTTTCCGACAGAAAATCCGCTCGTGTGTACGGGGCATTAGACCTTTCTGTTGCCTTCAACACAGTTGACCACCCAATCCACCCTGCTCTCTTGGCCTCCAAAACTGCGCTGTTCTCTGGTCCTCCCATTTCCAATCGAATTGCTCTTTAAGTATCACCTACACTAGACATAGTTTTGTGTGAAATATGCCACTTCCTAACTCTCTCTCATTTAAATGTCACATGAGCTGTCCCAATGGTGCACTCTTGCTGTTAGACCTGTCAACACGGTTGAGCACCAGCTCCGCTCTACTTCCTTGGCCTTCAGGCCTATGCCCTGTCCTGGATCTCCTCCTACCTATTTAAGCACTCTACCTCATCCTCTCCTCTTTCTCTTTCATTAAAGGACTCCAAGTTCTGGTGCCCTTTTTTTTTTTTTATATCTACACCTCCTCCCTATCATGAATGCTGGTGCCAGAATCATCCACCTTAACAGATGCTCAAGGTCCCCCAAATATTCATACCAGACCCTTCAGGGGGACCCCCAGAAGAGACGACGATGCCGGACGAGAAGGACGACGCCGGACGAGAAGGACGAGAAGGACGAGAAGACCGGAGGAAGAAGAAGCGAATCGAAGGAAGAAGAAGATGGAAGAAGATGACGGAAGGAGAAGATGAAGAAAGGAAGACCAGAAGAAAGAAGATTTTAATAAAGGAATTGTCAAAGACTGTCTCCTGTCATTTTTACCATTTTTGCCACTTTTTTGGTGAAATGGTAGGGGTACAAAAGTACCCCCTTACCATTTCACACAGGGGGGGGCCGGGATCTGGGGGTCCCCTTGTTAAAGGGGGCTTCCAGATTCCGATAAGCCCCCCGCCCGCAGACCGTAACGATTCGTAACTTTACTAACGATTCGGAAAAAAAATTACGATTCGTCCGAATTTCGTACGAATTCGAACGGAATTTCGTACACGAATTACGAATTACGAATTTTTTTATATACGAAACGGGACGAAACGAAACGAAACAAATTTTTTGACAGTTCCCATGTCTACTTCCTGGGCCTGCAATACTCAGCTCTTTCCTGGTTCTCCTACAACCTATCTAATGCTACTCCTTGGCATCCAAGATTCGGCTCTTTCCTGGTTCTCCTACCACCTATCTAACGCTACTCCTTGGCATCCAAGACTCGGCTCTTTCCTGGTTCTCCTACCACCTATCTAATGCTACTCCTTGGCATCCAAGATTTGGCTCTTTCCTGGTTCTCCTACCACCTATCTAATGCTACTCCTTGGCATCCAAGATTTGGCTCTTTCCTGGTTCTCCTACCACCTATCTAACGCTACTCCTTGGCATCCAAGACTCTGCTCTTTCCTGGTTCTCCCCACCTATCTAAGTGTTCCATCAGTGTAACCTACAACTCTGCCTCCTCCCCTCCTCTTCCTCTTTTCTTAGGTGTCCTCAAAGGCTCTATCCTCAGACCCCTTCTATTCTTTCTACCTTGGTCAGTTGATAACCTTGCATGGCTTCCAATACCTTTTGTATGTTGATGACATCCAAATCCATCTCTCTTCAGTTTACCACTTCAGTTACCTTGCACATCACTAATTTACTAATTGTCATATTAATATGGATGCCACACCACTTCAATCATTTCAAAAATTAGCTCATAATACCCCCCCCCCATCTTGTGCACCCTCCCCCAACTTTCCATAAAGATCAACAGTGCAGCTATCCTTCCTTGCCCTCATACCAGGGTGCTAGGTGTAATCCTGGACTCCAACTTCTCCTCAGCCCCATTTTTAAACACTTTCCAAAGTTTGTTACCTCCATTACATTTAAAAAATACACCCCTTCTCAATTAACTACACCGCCAAGCTACTAATTCACTCACTTGTTACCTCTCACTTTGACTACCATAACTCTTCCTCATTGGTCTAACTCTGCATAGGTTATCCTGCCTTCAGTCTGTCATGGCTGATGCTCTCAGAGTCATCCACCTTAACTACCGCTCATTTTCTGCCACCCCTCTCTACCAATCTCTACCGTTGGCTTCTTACATAGTTGCATAGTTGGTAAGGTTGAATAAAGACACCAGTCCATCTAGTCCAATCTGTGTGTGTGTGCATGTGTGTGTTTATTTCAATATAATGTCCCACATCCCTGTATATTGCATTCGCTAAGATGCCCATTTAAGAGTTTTTTGAAACTATCGACATTTCTCGCTGACACCACTGGTTGTATAATGCCATTCCACATTCCTACCGCTCTAACAGTAAAGAACCCCTTACGCAGTTTAAGGGTGAACCGCTTCTCCTCCAATTTGAGGCTGTGATGTATGGGATGCATACTAGCACATTATAAATTTGCCTTGCAGGTTAAAAAAATTACCGTATATACACTTGAGTATAAGCCAAGTTTTTCAGCACATTTTTTTGTGCTGAAAGTGCCCCCCTCGGCTTATACTCGAGTCACAGTGCCATCTCCCTACATGATCAGCCATCCTCCAAAAGCCACGCCTCCTCCTTGTCCTCCTCCTCAGTGATAGGCGGAACACTCAGCCGTGTCATGCAGTAAGACGGCAGCCGCCCAGTGTTCAAAACCGCGCCTCCTCCTCGTCCTCGCCCGTGATAGGGGAACACGCAGTGAGTCAGTGTTCAGTGTTCTGCCTATCACGGATGTCCTCTCATTCTCATCCCACTGATGAGAACGAGAGGATGTCTGTGATAGGCGGCACACTGACTGCTGGGAAACTGAGTGTTCTGCCTATCACGGAGGACAAGGAGGAGGCGCGGCTTTTGAACACTGGATGGCCGCCGTCTTACTGCATGACACAGGCTGATCAGGTAGGCAGATTGGCACAGGGAAATGGACACAGGGAAATGGACACAGGGAAGGCATGGACATAGGGAAATAGACAAAGGGAAGGCATGGACACAGAGCAATGGACACAGGGCAATGGACACAAGGAAGGCATGGACACAGGGAAGGCATGGACACAGGGAAATGGACACAGGGAAGGCATGGACACAGAGCAATGGACACAGGGAAATGGACACAGGGAAATGGACACAGGGAAGGCATGGACACAAGGAAATGGACACAGGGAAGGCATGGACACAGGGAAATGGACACAGGGAAGGCATGGACACAGGGAAATGGACACAGGGAAGGCATGGACACAGGGAAATGGACACAGGGAAGGCATGGACACAGGGAAATGGACACAGGGAAGGCATGGACACAGGGAAATGGACACAGGGAAATGGACACAGGGAAGGCATGGACACAGGGAAATGGACACAGGGAAGGCATGGACACAGGGAAATGGACACAGGGAAGGCATGGACACAGGGAAATGGACACAGGGAAATGGACACAGGGAAGGCATGGACACAGGGAAATGGACACAGGGAAGGCATGGGCACAGGGAAATGGACACAGGAAAGGCATGGGCACAGGGAAATGGACACAGGAAAGGCATGGGCACAGGGGGACAAGGAAAATGGACACAGCATGGAAGGACACAGGGAAATGGACACAGGAAGGCCTGACACAGGAAAAGGGACAAAAGGCATGGACACAGGGACAAGGCATGGACACAGGGAAGGCATGGACACAGGGAAATGGACACAGGGAAGGCATGGACACAGGGGAAGGCATGGACACAGGGAAGGCATGGACACACAGGAAAATGGACACAGGGAAGGCATGGACACAGGGAAATGGACACAGGGAAGGCATGGACACAGGGGAAAATGGACACAGGGAAGGCATGGACACAGGGAAGCATGGACACATGGACACAGGGAAGGCATGGACACAGGGAAGGCATGACACAGGGAAATGGACACAGGGAAATGGACACAGAAATGGAAGGCATGGACACAAAATGGACAAGGGAAGGCATGGACACAGGGAAGGCATGGACACAGGGAAATGGACACAGGAAGGCATGGACACAGGGAAGGCATGGACACAGGGAAGGGACACAGGGAAGGCATGGACACAGGGAAGGCATGGACACAAGGAAGGCATGGACACAAGGAAGGCATGGACACAGGGAAGGCATGGACACAGGGAAGGCATGGACACAGGGAAGGCATGGACACAGGGAAGGCATGGACACAGGGAAGGCATGGACACAGGGAAATGGACACAGGGAAGGCATGGACACAGGGAAATGGACACAGGGAAGGCATGGACACAGGGAAATGGACACAGGGAAGGCATGGACACAGGGAAGGCATGGACACAGGGAAGGCATGCACACAGGGAAGGCATGGACACAGGGAAGGCATGCACTGGACACAGGGAGGCATGCAGCTGCAGATGGGCATTGTTGACCCTCTTTTTCCATTCACAGTAGCTGCTGCATTTCTCACCCTTGGCTTATACTCGAGTCAATACGTTTTCCCAGTTTTTTGTGGTAAAAGTACGTGCCTCGGCTTATATTCAGGTCGACCTATACTCGAGTATATACGGTAAAATAAAAAATTGCTGGTGGTTAACTAACGCTTTATTGGTTCCCTGCCCTCCCCTGTTTTCTATTTATCTATCTATCAATCTATCTATCTCCTCTCTTTTTTTTTTTCTATCAAATTATTCATCTATTTTTTTATTTTTCTTGTATAAATAATTGGCTGTCACGTCTGAGAACAGCGTGTATTTTTGCTGTAACATATGGAGACAGCTGCCATTTTCTTCTGATGGTCATATGAGGTATAACATAACAAAACTTCCTCATACAGACTCATACATTGTTCTGTTTAGCTTATATTAATCTTTTTTCACTGGTTATTCATGCATTTCAATAGCATCTGTTTGGTTTCGCCATACTGTACTCGGCTGTTTAAATACAGATCTGTACAATGTTTGAAAATGTCAAATGAAATATGGTACAGAAGCATTGGACTTTAGAAATGATTTGAAGCGCGGTGTCAGTGTATCGGGATTCTATCATGAAAGGACGTGTTCTTTATTGTTACATAAGTGAAATGTCAGGTTGTTCTTTCTCTGATTGACAATGAAAACCGCAAAAAAAAATAAAAAAAAATTCCAAGGACGGGATGTGATCACTTGTAGACATAAAATAAAAACGCTATAGTAATGACCGCCCCAAAGATGACCTTTGCAGACGGTGTGCCTCGGTGTTAGCGATAAGCAAACCTTGGCAATTGTATTTTCAATAAAATCTAACTGTCTGCATTTTTTTTTTTTTTAATTAGCCCTGAACTGTCTACAGGCGGTCCCCTAGTTACAAATATCCTACTTACAAATGGAAGGAGACAACAGGAAGTGAGAGGAAATCTACCCCTAGGAAGGGAAATTCACTCCTGTTAATGCCGCGTACACACGGTCGGAATTTCCGACAGAAAAAGTCAGATGGGAGCTTTTGGTCGTATATTCAGACCGTGTGTATGCCCCACCGGACTTTTTCTGTCGGTATTTCCGACGGACACACGATCAGACTTTTTGACAACCAACATGCAAATTAGCTGTTTTGGACCAAATCCGACCGTGTGTACGCTCCATCGGACCAACTTATTCCAAGTTTCATCGGACTTTTGTTGGCTGTGCGAACGGACCAACTTTCTGCCAACAAAAGTCCGATGGACCAAAGTCCGACCGTGTGTACACAAAACCAACGGACTCTTGTACAAACCAATGCAGAACCAATGCAAAAGATCAGACAACAATACAGAAGTTGACCAAAGGTGGCGTTAAAGAGCAGAAAAACCAAGTGATTTGGTGAAAGTTGGCTGAAAAAGTCCTGCCGTGTGTATGCAATACCAACTTGGGGCAAACGCCCTTTGGACAAAAATCCACGGGAAAGTTGGTCCACGGTCCGATCGTGTGTATGAGGCTTTAGATAGAGAGCATGTTCTAAATTTTTCCGTTGGAAGTGCCGACGGAGGTTATCCCGTTGGCAAGTCAGTACACACGATCGGATTGTTGGCCAACAAAACCGTGGAATTTTGTCTGAAGGGTGTTGGCCCAAACTTGTCTTGCATACACACGGCCACACAATTGTTGGCCAACAATTCCGAAACGTAATGACCTACTAGACGCACTACCAGGGGCGGACTGACAACTCATGGGGCCCCCGGGCAATAGGTGATTATGGGGCCCCCAGGCAATCAGAGATTATGGGGCCACACAGTATACACACACACAGTATACAATCACACAGTATACAAAGACATGTTTCTATTGGCTGAGAAGGTACTGGAGAGGCGGGGCAGCTATAATCTCGGGATTTTTAGACCAAAAGGATGTCGGTAAGGGACATTTCAGAGACAGATGTAAAAAAAACACAGATTTTTTTACATACTGTCCCTGGTTTTACTGAGGCTGGCAACCCTGATGGGGCCCCCTAGTGGCCCGGGGGCCCTCGGGAAGTGCCCGAGTGGCCGAATGGTCAGTCCGCCCCTGCGCACTACGTGTTTTTTCAGCTCTTTATTGACACCCTTTGTGCTCCTTCTGCTAATTTTGTGTTAGTAGAAGTTTGGTGAGTGTTGATTCGCGCTTTTCATTTCATGCTTTTCAGTTCGTTTCTCAACGTCCGTTCGTCAACCAGCCATGTTGCGGAATCGGAGGAGAATAACGTGTTATTTATTATTGGCCTTGGAGTTATTGCTTTGACATTATTTTTTTGGTTGAATAATAATGATTTGATTTGGTATATTTTCTATATTTTTGGATGCATAGAATGCACTTTTTGGTTTAAGTTCTATTGGCAGATATCATGTCTAATTTTATTTGTTTTCTTTTTTTAATGCACAATAAAAAAATTGTGGAGAATAATACTTGGCTATGTGTTTTACTTCAAATGACAGTTTGGGAGTCGACAGTAGACATGTGCAATTCGTTAAATTTTTTTTTTCGTTAAAATTCGTTATATTCGTTCATTCGTTATCGTACGAATGAACGAATGATTCGCTAAAAATGTTAACGAATAACGAATCGTTCGAATCGAACGAATCCGAAAACAATGAAAATCCGAAATAACCATATTAGAAACAACGAAACTACGAAAGAAGAAAATCCGAAAAACAAAAACGGGAACAACGAAAATCAAAATGAACGAAAAAATTCGTACATTCGTAACTTTTTTTTTTTTTTATTGGTAATTTTCCGTGTCCCTTACAATGGCGTTGCTTAACGTGCTTCGAATGGATTGAATGAAAAAATTCGTACATTCGTAACTTTTTTTTTCGATTCGTAATTTTCAGTGTCTCTTAAAATGTAATAATAGCATACACATTACATAAAATTATGAATTTACGAATCTACGAAAACAATGTCACGAAAGTACGAATAAATCAATCTAACGAAAGTACGAATGTAACTAAATCTACGAAAATACGAATGCGTCCGAATTTCGAATAAACGAAAATTAAACTAACGGAAAAACGAATCAATGAAAAAATACCTCTTATGAAAATACGAATCGTTACGAATACGAACACCGACGACTTACGAATTTACGAATCGTTACGAATCAAAGGAAACGAAAGAAACAAAACGAAAATAAACTAATTTTTCTATTGTGCACATGTCTAGTCGGCAGTTACATTTAAAAAGATACAATGTAAAATTGACAAGGGACACCAACATAGTTGTATCTTTGATCTTAACCACTTGCTGACCGCTGTCAGCACATATACGTCGGCAGAATGGCATGGCTGGGCAAAGTAATGTACCCGTACGTTACTTTGAATTTCCCGCCGTGCACACGCATGCCTGCCGCGAGCTCTGTGACCGTGCCCGTGGGACCCGCGGACTCGATCGCCGCTGGGATAACCGCGATCGTGTCACGGAGCTGAAGAATGGGGAGATGCCGATGTAAACAGCATCTCCCTGTTCTGCCTAATGACAGGACACTGATCGTCTGCTCCCTGTCATCGGGAGCAGCGATCAGTGTCGTGCCAATGCTAGCCCATCCCCCTGACAGTTAGAATCACTCCCTATTACAAACTTAACCCCTCCCCGCCCCCTAGTGATTAACCCCTTCCCTGCCAGTGACATTTTTACAGTAATCAATGCATTTTTATAGCACTAATCGCTGTATTAATGACAATGGTGCCAAAAATTTGTGTCCGCCATAATGACGCAGTCACGATAAAAATCGCTGATCGCCGCCATTACTAGTAAAAAAAAAATATTAATAAAAATGCTATAAAACGATCCCCTATTTTGTAGACGCTATAACTGTAGTGCAAACCAATCAATAAACGCTTATTGCGATTTTTTTTAACCAAAAATATGTAGAAGAATACGTATCGGCCTAAACTGAGGAAAAAAAATGTGTAATTGTTTTCCCCACAAATAGAGCTTTCTTTTGTTGGTATTTGATCACCTCTGCGGTTTTTTATTTTTTGCACTATAAATAAAAAAAATGCTGATTGGAAAAAAATATATATATATTTTTTACTTTCTGCTATAAAAAAGAAAAAAAATATCTAATTTCTTCTAATCTAATTTCTTCATCAGGTTAGGCCAATATGTATTGTGCTACATATTTTTGATAAACAATAAAAATAAAATTCCAATAAGCGTATATTGATTGGTTGGCGCAAAAGTTTTAGCGTCTACAAATTATTATGCCCCGTACACACGGTCGGATATTCCGATGGAAAAAGTCCTGATTGGATTATGTTGTCAGAAAATCCGATCGTGTGTGAGCTCTAGCGGGCCTGAGAGCAGGATCTACAATTTTCCGACAACAAAATCCGATCAGTCTTTTTCTGATAGTGTGTAGAGAATTTCGACGCACAAAAGTGCCACACATGCTCAGAATAAATTTGGGGACGAAAGGTATTGGCTACTGGTCTCTTAAAAGAAAAAAGGAAAAGAAAACCCATCACCCCCCCCCCCCCCCCCCCCCCAGTGTCAGAACGAAGCTCTTGCCTGAGTTTTCCCGATGATCGGCGGGTGCCGGAAAACATTAATTTGCCGGTAGACATGTGCACAACAAAAAAATTGTTTATTTTCGTTTCGTTTTTTTCGTTTTTGGAAAAAAATTGATTTTTTTTCGTTTCGTTTTTTTCGTTTTTGAAAAAAAAAATTGTTTTTTTTTGTTTTGTTTTTTTCGTTTTCGTTGATTCGTTGCGAATCAACGAAAACGAAAGAAAGGAAACGAAAAAAAACAATTCGTATTCATATTTTCGTAAGAGTTATTTTTCGTTGATTCGTTTTTTCGTTAGTTTAATTTTTGTTCATACGTTTATTCGAAATTCGGACGCATTCGTAGTTATTCGTACATTCGTAACATTCGTAACATTGGTAGATTCGTAATCGGAGCATAATTCATAATTTTATGTAATGTGTATGCTATTATTACATTTTAATAGTTTACGAATCGAAAAAAAAAAGTTACGAATCAAAAAAAAAGTTACGAATGTACGAATTTTTTTGTTCAATCCATTCATTACGAATCGAAAAAAAAAAAAAAAAAAAAGTTACGAATCAAAAAAAAAAGTTACGAATCGGGAAAAAAAAGTTACGAATCAAAAAAAAAAGTTACGAATGTACGAATTTTTTTGTTCAATCCCTTCGAAGCACGTTAAGCAGCACCATTGTAAAGCCCCATACACACGCGCGGATTATCCGAGGACCAGGTCCGTCGGACCATGTCCGTCATACTTTGTCTGATGTTGGTTTTGCGTACACACGGTCGGACAAAGTTGTCGGAAAATCCGATCATTCTGAACGTGGTGACGTTTGTTGCCTACGACGGGACTACGTAGAGGCTATTAGCCAATAGCTTTGGTCTTGTAATGTGATCTGAGCATGCGTAGCACTTTGTCCGGTCGGACAACCGTACACACGATCGGATTTGGTGTGATCGGACCGTGTTGTCGGCAAATCTATCCAGCAGGAGATAGGACTTTGTCCGTCGGACAATCGGACGTACACTGTCCGATGGTGCATACACACGGTCTGATTTTTCAACAACATTGTCCGATCGGACAGAATCCATGAAAAAGTCCGACCGTGTGTATGGGGCTTAAGGGACACGGAAAATTACCAATTCAACAAAAAAAAAAGTTACGAATGTACGAATTTTTTCGTTCTTTTTCGTTTTTGTTTTCTTGTTTTCGTTTTTCGGATTTGCGTTGCTTTTCGGATTCGTTCAATTTGAACGATTCGTTAATCGGATTCGTACGATTCAAACAATTCGTTATTCGGATTCGTACGATTCGAACGATTCGTTCATTCGTACAAAAACGAATGAATGAAATAAACGGAAAAAAACGAAAAACGGAAAAAAAAAGAAAAACGGAAAAAAACGAAACAAATTGCACATGTCTATTTGCGGGCACCCGCTGATGGCTTCTGCTCTGCCCCCTACCCAGGAGTGCCAGATCACGTAGGCAAAGAAGAGCCGCTTTGCCGCCGTACATCCTCATGAAGCGGTCGGCAAGCGGTTAAACAGTTTTGCATTTGTTTCTTTCTTCTTTTTTTTTTTCGTTATATGCAATTGTAATTTTTATTTTATTTTTTTATTTTACCAAGTCTGTCTGATTCGAAAAATGGAGCCCGCTAATAGTCCTTCTGCAGCTAAAAGAAGCAATCATGTGAGATTCATGTCAGGTCAAGCGAAAACCCGAATTCATTCATTCCGTGTCATCGGCTCTCCAGTCACTGTCGATTACCGCCCGGCCGTACCAACGAGTGGAAATTTTCTCCGACATATTTCTATACTTATTAATTAAATCCATTCCGATAGCTTCATGCAAATAACATCAATACCAATTAAGCGCCGCGCTCATATATCGTACTGTTAAACATCTACTGCTGTAGAGAGGAAGGCTTGGGGGTCATGCTAATATTAAAGGATTTTTTTTTTTTACCCTAAGTACTCTGCAAATTACCGGGGAAAAAAAAAGAGGCAAATTGTGTAACTCCAATTTACTGTGTGGCTGAACCCATTCACTTTATTGGGCATGGTGGGGTTCTTAGCTGCACGTGTGCCGTGTTTGCATGTAGAGAGGAATGCTTGGGGACATAATAATATTAAATGAAGGCCAATTTTTAGTAGTAGTTTTAAAATTGTAAGGAGAGTAGCCGTAACTTACTGTGTGGCTGCAGCCATTTACTTTTATGAGCATGGTAAAACTGTACCTGGATTTGCGCCAAGTTTGCATTTAACCACTTCAGCCCCCGGACCAATTGGCAGCCAAAGGACCAGGCCCCTTTTTGCGATTCGGCACTGCGTCGCTTTAACTGACAATTGCGCAGTCGTGCGACGTGGCTCCCAAACAAAATTGGCGTCCTTTTTTTCCCACAAATAGAGCTTTCTTTTGGTGGTATTTGATGCCCCTGCGGTTTTTATTTTTTGCGCTATAAACAAAAATAGAGCGACAATTTTGAAAAAAATGCAATATTTTTTACTTTTTGCTATAATAAATATCCCCAAAAAATATATAAAAAAAACGTTTTTTTTTCCTCAGTTTAGGCCGATACATATTCTTCTACATATTTTTGGTTAAAAAAAATCGCAATTAGCGATTATTGATTGGTTTGCGCAAAAGTTATAGCATTTACAAAATAGGGGATAGTTTTATAGCATTTTTATTAATATTTTTTTTTTTTTTTTACTAGTAATGGCGGCGATCGGCGATTTTTATTGTGACTGCGACATTATGGCGGACACATCGGACATTTTTGACACATTTTTGGGACCATTGTCATTTATACAGCAATCAGTGCTATTTAAATGCATTGATTCCTGTATAAATGACACTGGCAGTGAAAGAGTTAACCACTAGGGGGCGGGGAGGGGTTATGGTCTGTGACATGTGTTTTTTTTTTTACATTAGGGGGCGCGGCTGACGTCTGACGTCATTGATCGGCTTTCCCGATGACAGGGAACAGACGATCAGTGACAGGCAGTGTAGGAAGCGCGGGGAGAGGTTTGTTTACACAGACCTCTCCCCGTTCTTCAGCTCTGTGACCCTGTGGTGATGGTGAGAAGAATGTTCCTTACATTGGTGATCAGTGGGAAGAATGTTCCTTACATTGGTGATCAGTGGGAAGAATGTTCCTTACATTGGTGATCAGTGAGAAGAATGTTCCTTACATTGGTGATCAGTGGGAAGAATGCTTTGTATATTGATGGTCAGCGGGGCAAATGACGCTTACATTGGTGACCAGTGGGAAGTATTTCCCTTACATTGGTGGTGAGTGGGGTGAATGTCCCTTATATTGGTGATTATTGTCAGGAATGGTTCTTACATTGGTGATCAGTGAGAAGAATGTTCCTTACATTGGTGATCAGTGGGAAGAATGTTCCTTACATTGGTGATCAGTGGGAAGAATGTTCCTTACATTGGTGATCAGTGGGAAGAATGCTCCTTACATTGGTGATCAGTGGGAAGAATGTTCCTTACATTGGTGATCAGTGAGAAGAATGTTCCTTACATTGGTGATCAGTGAGAAGAATGTTCCTTACATTGGTGATCAGTGGGAAGAATGCTCCTTACATTGGTGATCAGTGGGAAGAATGTTCCTTACATTGGTGATCTGTGGGAAGAATGTCCCTTACATTGGTGATCAGTGAGAAGAATGCTCCTTACATTGGTGATCAGTGGGAAGAATGTCCTTACATTGGTGATCAGTGAGAAGAATGTCCCTTACATTGGTGATCAGTGGGAAGAATGCTTTGTATATTGATGGTCAGCAGGACAAATGACACTTACATTGGTGACCAGTGGGAAGTAATTCCCTTACATTGGTGGTGAGTGGGGTGAATGTCCCTTACATTGGTGATCAGTGTCAAGAATGTTCCTTACATTGGGGATCAGTGAGAAGAATGTTCCTTACATTGGTGATCAGTGGGAAGAATGTTCCTTACATTGGTGGTCAGTGGGAAGAATGTTCCTTACATTGGAGATCAGTGGGAAGAATGTTCCTTACATTGGTGATCAGTGAGAAGAATGTTCCTTACATTGGTGATCAGTGTGAAGAATGCTCCTTACATTGGTGATCAGTGGGAAGAATGTTCCTTACATTGGTGATCAGTGTGAAGAATGCTCCTTACATTGGTGATCAGTGGGAAGAATGTTCCTTACATTGGTGATCAGTGTGAAGAATGTTCCTTACATTGGTGATCAGTGGGAAGAATGTCCCTTACATTGGTGATCAGTGAGAAGAATGTTCCTTACATTGGTGATCAGTGAGAAGAATGTTCCTTACATTGGGGATCAGTGGGAAGAATGTTCCTTACATTGGTGATCAGTGGGAAGAATGTTCCTTACATTGGGGGTCAGTGGGAAGAATGTTCCTTACATTGGTGGTCAGTGGGAAGAATGTTCCTTACATTGGTGATCAGTGAGAAGAATGTCCCTTACATTGGTGATCAGTGAGAAGAATGTTCCTTACATTGGTGATCAGTGGGAAGAATGTTCCTTGCATTGGTGATCAGTGGGAAGAATGTTCCTTACATAAATAAGTGCATGATTATGTGCACAAGCTTACAGCTGGCATAATGCTCCTGACAGCCCTACTTATAGCTGTGGTAGAATGCCACCCTTATGCCGCATACACACGATTGGAATTCTCGTCGGAAAAGCCTTGGATGGTTTTTCCGACGGAATTCCGCTCAAGCTTGGCTTGCACACACGGTCACACAAGTTCTCTCAACTTTCGACCGTCAAGAACACGGTGACGTACAACACTACGACGAGCCGAGAAAATTAAGTTCAATGCTTCCGAGCATGCGTCAAATTGTTTCCGAGCATGCGTCGGAATTTTGCGCGTTGGAATTGCTACAGACGATCAGATTTTCCGTCTGAAAAATAGAGAACCAGCTCTCAATATTTTGCTGGTGGAAATTCTGACAGCAAAAGTCCGATGGCGCATACACACGGTCAGACTTTTTTTTTGATACTGGTTCTATCCAAGCACCATCAGATGGGAGGTCAACCAGCCGCAGCTTAGGGAACCCTTAGCAACCTCATAAGGACCCTTGGGTTCCATAGAATCCTGGTTGAGAATGGCTGCTTTGAGGTGGATTTTCCAATGGGTGAGATAAAAAATCTGGAGTTGGGCTTTAAGAAACCAATGGCTGATTAAGTGGACTAGATTCAGCTTATAACTAAATGACCACGTTTGGGTGCACTGACTTAAATTTGTCCACCTTGCATGGGCATTTTGCTAAAAATTCTTACAACCCGAAGAGCTATTCATTTAGGATAAAAGAGGAAATCAAACAAAATTGTCTCACATGTTTCAAAATCTTCGTCTTATAGATGACAAAGAGACCATTATATTCAGTGTTTCCAGAACACAGCTGACCTTTGGAAGGCCTGTTTATCGATGAGTGTCCAGATGGATTTTTTTGGATGCTGATGGTTACTGTGTATTTTCTTAGTAGCCTCCGCCGAGAGATTGGGCAAGTGCTGTCACCACTGCGTGAAGAGGATTGTGCCAATGCAAACCATAACGCTTAAGTGCCCAGCATGCCAAGCGCATGGCAAAGACCAGGAGCGTCAGCTGTTGGACAGTTGGTGATGTGTACACGACGACTGCTGGCTGCCAGTCTATTAAACCCTGGATTATTTTTTCATCAAACAAATGGGTTTTCTAATTAACCGGCTCCGACTACTGTACTCCCTATTCAGGTCACAGGAAAAAACATGTCTTTAAATGTCACTTATTGAAAAGGGATTAGAACAGGATTAACTCTTCCATTCACTTCCAGATATTTTCATCTACTGGGCTGCAGTCCTCGTATTTGTGCATTTTTTTTGTTTTAATGCAGACAATAATAAGTTTTCCTTAAAGAACTTTCCTGTGTTTATGCTCAGCAGCAGCAACGGACCCTTATCACAAGTCCCCAGTGGGTTCTAAGCGCAATTATTTATTGCAGATGCTAGTTTGTCCCGAAAGTTTTATGCAATGCAAAAGAGGTACTTAAAGTGGACCTTCACTCCAATATTAGAAAGAAATGGTTTAGTCACTCCAATATTAGACTTTACTTTATTTAAACCCCCCAGTCTAGAATGGTTACTCCTTTTTTGCTTGTTTATTTGCCTTTTTGTTCACTTTTCTGCCCCCACCCCCCTCCATACCCACCTAACTGAGAATGCCACTCCTTAACTGCTGCCGACCGACGCACGCCGATATACGTCAGCACAATGGCAGCGGTGGGCAAATGAGTGTACCTGTACGTCCCCTTTAAGAGGGTCGAGGATAGCAGGCGCGCGTACAGCGTCACTGTGCCTACGGGACTGGCGGACTCAATGTCCGCCGGTCTCCTGGCGATCGTGTCACAGAGCCTCAGAATGGGGAAGTGCTGATATACGTTGGCACAATGGCACAATATATACATCGGCACAATGGCAGCGGTGGGCAAAAGGGCGTACCTGTACGTCCCCTTTAAGAGCCGAGGATAGCAGGCGCGCGTACAGCGTGACTGTGCCCACGGGACTGGCAAACTCAATGTCCGCCGGTCTCCCAGCGATCGTGTCACGGAGCCTCAGAATGGGGAAGTGCCGATATACGTTGGCACAATGGCACAATATATACGTTGGCACAATGGCACAATGGCAGCAGTGGGCAAAAGGGCGTACCTGTACGTCCCCTTTAAGAGCCGAGGATAGCAGGCGTGTACGTACAGCGCGACCGTGCCCGCAGGACCGGCGGACTCGATGTCCACTGGTCTCCCGGCAATCGTGTCACGGAGCCTCAGAACGGGAAGTGCCTATGTAAACAAGGCATTTCCCTGTTCTGGCTTGTGTCATGACAGAGATCACTGCTCCCTGTCATCGAGAGCAATGATCTCTGTCATGTGACTTGAAGCCCATCCCCCCCACAGTCAGAATCACTCCCTAGGACACACTTAACCTCTTGATCGCCCCCTAGTGGTTAACCTCTTCACTGCCAGTGTAATTTACACAGTAATCAGTGCATTTTTTATAGCACTGATCGCTGTATAAATGACAATGGTCCCAAAATAGTGTCAAAAGTGTCCGATGTGTCCGCCATAATGTCGCAGTCATGATAAAATTTGCAGATCGCCACCATTACTAATAAAAAAAATAATAATAAAAATGCCATAACATTATCCAATATTTTGTAGACGCTATAACTTTTGTGCAGACCAATCAATATACGATTATTGCGATTTTTTTTACCAAAAATATGTAGAAGAATACATATCAGCCTAAACTGAGGAAAAAAAAAAAGTTTTTTTTTATATATTTTTGGGGATATTTATTATAGCAAAAAGAGGTGATCAAATACCACCAAAAGAAAGCTCTATTTGTGGGAAAAAAAATCTGAGTGCTGTGGTCAGGAAAGGGGTACAATCTCTTGGGGCTGAATCGGTTAAAGTGATTGTAAACGATCACCTTGTAAAACAATTCATTTAGTTTAAAATAGAAATGAAAGGCAAAATATTTGTGTATACATATAAAAACATGATAAGTACCTTTTTTTTTTTCCCTTTTTTTTTTAAGTGATTACATTCCCTCTGTTCTCAGCTGCATAAGAGCTGGGGGAGGAGAAGCAACAGCACACTGAGCTTCCCATTGAAAGAGCAGGAGAGGCATGTCATGACAAGTCTGATCATTGGAGGAGAGCAGACTGAGTTCCCAGCATAGATAGAGAACTGACCACAGTGTGTTCTCCTTCTTAGTGTGGTCGGTTTTTAATAGGGTTAGGGGTTAAGGGTTAGGGTTAGCGAAGCTCGCACAAGTGCTTTCCCGGACTTGTTTATTCCCGGACTTGTTCATTCCCCGACTTGTTTATTCCCCGACTTAGTTGGGGTAGGCAGAACACTTTGGTGGGGGTGGGTGAGCCACGCCTCTTGACCCTTGACCCCTGGGGACACGCCTTCTGACCATTGACCTTTGGAGCAGGTCCCTCTTCCAATGAGTCCTAACCTTGTTCTTCAAGGGAAAACTCTAACCCTAAGTCCAAACCCTAACCCTAGGGACAGACAGGGACACCAGGGATTTCACACAAAGGAAGCAATACAAAAAAGCAGGATACTTTTTCATACAAGTACATGGTATAGTAAACACATATCAGGAATATAAAATGTTGGGGTAACAAACACTTCCTGGGATATACACTTGCGGGCAGGTGCAGTTCATGGCGCTGTTCAACTGGCCACTGTGCAGAGGGTGTGTTGGTTGAGAGGAGCTTTGTTCCTCTGAAGCCTCCTTAGGTGTCATCAAGGGAGCAGCTACTTTACAAATGGACGTTGCTGCCCTGGCTGACCAACGCAGCCATCTTTAGTGAGGGCAATGCTAATAAATACTGTGTAATTAGCACTAGGGAGAGGTTCCTGTTGAGGAGGGACAGAGCAGTGATTCCACTTGTGCCGCCACTATCTGGGGACTCTAGAGATTTGCCACAAGGGTCTTTCTACCAGTCAACCAAGTGTGCCTGCACAGCTGCTCTGTCTATCAGCCACTCCCTTCACTCAGATACTGCTCCGATAACTAGAGTTGCCACCTCATCCCTTTAATCCAGAACCTGTATAAATTAAGCCAGGTTCTGAGGCTAATTTTATTCAGATAAGGCACCAAGTGAGTTTAATTACCACCTTATTCAGCCACAGAACCTGTGTACTTAACATGTGTTATGTATTAAAGGGATGAGGGGGTAACCCTACCGGTAACGTGGGTCCTATTCAAATGACTGCTCAAGTAGAGAGACTGTGTTAAAGTGTGGCCAACTTTGTTAAGAGCTGTCACACCCAAGTTCTGGTGGTATCATAGTTAAGTAGTTACATAGTTACGTAGTAGGTGAGGTTGAAAAAAGTCCATCAAGTCCAACCTATGTGTGTGATTATATGTCAGTATTACATTGTATATCCCTGTATGTTGTGGTCATTCAGGTGCTTATCTAATAGTTTTTTTAAACTATTGATGCTCCCCGCTGAGACCACCACCTGTGGAAGGGAATTCCACATCCTTACTCTTACAGCAAAGAAACCTCTACGTAGTTTAAGTTTAAACCTCTTTTCTTCTAATTTTAATGAGTGGCCACGTGTCTTATTAAACTCCCTTCTGAAAAAAAGTTTTCTCCCTATTGTGGGCTCACCAGTACGGTATTTATAAATTGAAATCATATCCCCTCTCAAGCGTCTCTTCTCCAGAGAGAATAAGTTCAGTGCTCCCAACATTTCCTCATAACTAATATCCTCCAGACCCTTTATTAGCTTTGTTGCCCTTCTTTGTACTTGCTCCATTTCCAGTACATCCTTCCTGAGGACTGGTGCCCAGAACTGGGCAACATACTACAGGTGCGGCCGGACCAGAGTGTTGTAGAGCTGGAGAATTCTTGTTTTATCTCTGGAGTTGATCCCCTTTTTAATGCCAATATTCTGTTTGCTTTGTTAGCAGCAGCTTGGCATTGCATGCCATTGCTGAGCCTATCATCTACTAGGAGCCCCAGGTCCTTTTCCATCCTAGATTCCCCCAGAGGTTCTCCCCCAGTGTATAAATTGCATTTATATTTTTGCCACCCAAATGCATTCATTTTACATTTTTCTACATTAAATATCATTTGCCATGTAGTTGCCCACCGCATTAATTTGTTCAAATCTTCTTGCAAGGTTTCCACATCCTGCGGAGAAGTTATTGCCCTGCTTAGCTTAGTATCGTCCGCAAATACAGAGATTGAACTGTTTACCCCATCCCCATCCTCCAGGTCGTTTATGAACAAATTAAATAGGATTGGTCCCAGCACAGAACCCTGGGGGACCCCACTACCCACCCCCGACCATTCCGAGTACTCCCCATTTATCACCACCCTCTGAACTCGCCCTTGTAGCCAGTTTTCAATCCATGTACTCACCCATTGCTCCATGCAAACGGACCGTACTTTGTACAGTAAAAGTTTATGGGGAACTGTGTCAAATGCTATTGCAAAATCCAGACTCTGTTGTTTGGGACTGTTGAGTAAGCACCTTGCCGCGGTCTTATTATTTGTTACTACTAACTCACCAAATAATATTGGTGCCACCCTCTTTGGTCTTTGTGTGCCTTTATATCTCCTTGGGTACCAAACATTTGGACCCGCTCACACACAGCGCAAATCCCAGGGGTCATCACCATCTGCAATAAAGCGATCAGAGTATGGTATAGCTGGCAATGCACTGACACCTTTGCTGCCATAGTGCTATGGGCTGGGTGTTCAATGTGCCCCTTGTCAGGGTTGGGCTCAGCCCTTCCTTCTCTGTGCTGGCCGCTCAGCTGTCGGCTAATTTCCAGCTCCTATCTCTCCACAGTTACTCAGCTGTTGATGATATCCTGCTTGTCAGTCCTGTCTACTTAAGCCGTCCAGTCCAGAGGTTCTCTGCCTTTGCCTTGGTCAACATCACAGAAACTATCTCCTGCGATCCTGTTCAAGACTTGCTTTGCTGACATCCCTTCTAGCTCCAGATCCTGCTTGCTGTTCCACTACATTGATCCCTGACTTCTGGCTTGGCTGACTATCCCTTCCGGTTACTGAACTTTGGCTATGTTTTGACTATGTTTGTTCTTTTTACTTTTATTATTAAACAAGTGGGATTTAACTGTCTCGGCTTGATTTTATGGTTTCTGACACCCCTGTGCCTTTAAGGAGGGGGTGGGCTCCCTCCAGGTTTATCTGCCATACACCTTTCCATCTAAATGCATGTGCTTCTATTGTTGGAGACTCACAGAAATTAGAGTTTAGGTCCACAGAAAATGGGGTGCCTTGACTGGGCTCTGTGGCTTACGCATGTATTTGTGAATGTGTCCAAGTAAACCCTTGTTTTTAACGCATACTGTTGGACAGGTCAGTTTGGTTGGTCACAGGCTGGTAGGTAAGATGAGCTTAGAAATTTCTTTTTTTTTATGGTGCATTATCAGGGTGTGTCTGAACCAGAAAGAGACAACCAGTTTCAGATGATGTTATAAGTAAAGATGGTGCACAGGAAGACCCAGTTTGCACGGAGCAGCAGATCCCAGCAGACTAATGCTGGATTTGCGAGGCATATAAGTATATTTTTTGAAGATAACCCAGCATAAAAGTAAAGCGGGTATTTGAAAAAAAAACAGGGGCAGTAGGTGAAATTCCTCCTTAAAGAGACCCTGTTGCTAAACCATCCTTTTCAACAAAAGCATTACCATAAGATTATAATTGCATTTAACATACTTTTTTTTTAATCAGCTTTTTATTGCCACACCAATGTAATGAGATAATCCAGAGCATTATGATGTAGCACATTCACCGGTCTGGATGATGTATGACAGAGTATTGCAAATCACACAAAAAAAATACAACACAATAGAAATTAAATTGAAAAACAAAAACAAAAAACAAGGGGATCACATAACAACTATGGTCCGAAAATAAGCATGACCATTGCTAAAATGTATCAGTAAAGGGTACATGATCTCTAAACAATGACACCCATTTCTAGACATGTGCACTGCCTAAAAATTGGTTAGTTTTTGTTTTCTTTTCATTCCTTTTTCTTTTTGTTTTTTGGGTCCTTCGTTATGATCGCAATTCGTAAATCCAAAAATAAGAAAAAAAATCCGAAATTTTTTAGGAATAACTAACTTACTAATAATAACTAACTATTAAATTATAGGTATTGGAATGTCCTTTCATATTTGGCTGTTTAGTGAACGTAACAAAAACAAATTTAACCCAAAGTTACAAATTATCCAAAATAACGAATGCTGCATCTAAACAAATGGAACAGAACAAATTAATAATAAATAATAATAAAAAAATGTATTATTATTATTGTAATTTATTATTATTAACCACTTTCAGCCCCGGACCAATTTGCAGCCAAAGGACCAGGCCCCTTTTTGCGATTCGGCACTGCGTCGATTTAACTGACAATTGCGCGGTCGTGCGACGTGGCTCCCAAACAAAACTGACGTCCTTTTTTTCCCCACAAATAGAGCTTTCTTTTGGTGCGGTTTTTATTTTTTGCGCTATAAACAAAAAAGAGCGTCAATTTTGAAAAAAAAAACGCATTCTTTTTTATTTTTTGCTATAATAAATATCCCCCAAAAATAAATAAAAAAACATTTTTTTTCCTCAGTTTAGGCCGATACGTATTCTTCTACATATTTTTGGTAAAAAAATCGCAATAAAAGATTATTGATTGGTTTGCGCAGAAGTTATAGCATTTACAAGATATGGGATAGTTTTATAGCATTTTTATTACTAATTTTTTTTTATTAGTAATGGCGGCGATCAGCGATTTTTATTGTGACTGCGACATTATGGCGGACACATCGGACATTTTTGACACATTTTTGGGACCATTGTCATTTATACAGCAATCAATGCTATTTAAATGCATTGATTCCTCTATAAATGACACTGGCAGTGAAGGGGTTAACCACTAGGTGGCACTGTGGGGGGGCGGCTGTCAGCTAGTGAATGCTGATCTCTGCTCAATCACAGGGAGCAGAGATCGGCATCACTAGTTGCTAGGCAGAACGGTGAGATGCTGTTTATTTCCGCATCTCCCCGTTCAGCCTTCCCGTGAGACGATCGCAGGTGTCCCCGCGGCGATCGAGTCCGCGGGACCCGCGACCGGCCTCACGGGGGTCCCGACCGGCGCGGGAGCGCGCCGCTCCCGGCGCGCTCCCGATGGCACGGCGGCATTTAAAAAGGGACATATATACGCCCTTATGCCTGTCCGTCCCATTCTGCCGACGTACATCGTCGTGCGCCAGTCGGGAACCGGTTAATTTGTTACGTTCTATTGCGTTTAGATGCGGCATTCGCGATTTGGGATAATTCGTAACTTCGGATAAATTCGTATTCGTTACGTTCACTAACAGCCAAATTTCAAAGGAAATTCCAATACCTATAATTTAACAGTTAGTAATAGTTAAGTTATTATTTGTTATTATTTCAGATTTTTGTATTTACAAATTTTCGAATTTACAAATTTACAAATTTACGAATTTAGGAATTTTTAAATTTACGATTTTAGGAATTTTCTGAATTCGAATATTCCAGAAAATTTGTTAAATGGGTTTTTGTTAATTTGAATATTTCCGAATTAACTAATTTGTCGAAATTTGTTAAAAAAAAAGAATTCGGAACAAAACAAATTGCAAATGTATACCCATTTCTTCCATCGACCTGAGTTTAATCATAGTGCTAAAACTTGACTCATCAACCTCTTCTTATGAAGGAGTTTTATTTTATTGGCATTTGTCCAATGTAAGACCATAGATTAATATTTTAAATACAAATATAGCAGATGATTAAGCTGGCGTGGCGTCAACCACCTCTCAGCCTGCCTCTCTGGGATCAGGAAGGAATTTTTTCCCCTGCTGTAGCAAATTGGATCATGCTCTGCTGGGGTTTTTTCGCCTTCCTCTGGATCAACTGTGGGTATAGGATTAGGTATATGGGATTGTATGATATTTTTTATTTTTTTTTATTTTTTTTTTATGGTTGAACTAGATGGACTTTTTTTCAACCTGACTAAGTACCGTATTTATCGGCGTATAACACGCACTTTTTCCCCCTTAAAATCGGGGGAAAGTCATGGGTGCGTGTTATACGCCGATACCCCAAAAAAAAAAATGACAAAAATCGGTTGCGGCGCCGAAAAATGGCGTCCGCGGCCGAAAAAGGCCGAACCGCGGCCGAAAAAGGCCGGAAAAGCCGAAGCGCGGCCGAAAAAGACCGAAGCCGGCTGTTGAGCTCCGCTCGTAGTCCGGCCTCCCTGCGCTCGCTCCCGAAACAGCAGGGAAGCGGGACTCCGAGCGGAGCTGAACAGTCGGCTCGGTCTTTTTCGGCCGCACTTCGGCCTTTTTTCGGCCGCGGTTCGGTCTTTTTCGGCCGCGCATGCGCGGTATTTCTCGCGGCGGGAAATTTAAACGCTGGCGAACTGCAAATGACACTAGCAAGCTGCAAATGACACTAGCAAGCTGCAAATGACGCCAGGCAAGCTACAAATGACGCTGGGCAAGCTACAAATGACGCTGGGCAGGTTGCAAATGACGCTGGGCAGGTTGCAAATGACGCTGGGAAAGGCTGCAAATGACGCCGGGCAAGCTACAAATGACGCTGGGCAAGCTACAAATGACGCTGGGCAAGCTACAAATGACGCTGTGCGAGCTGCAAATGATGCTGGGCAGGTTGCAAATGACGCTGGGCAGGTTTCAAATGACGCTGGGCAAGCTGCAAATGACGCTGGGCAAGGCTGCAAATGACGCTGGGCAAGGCTGCAATGACGCTGGGCAAGCTGCAAATGACGCTGGGCAAGCTGCAAATGACGCTTAAATGTAAGGTTTTTTTTTCCCTAAACTTCCCTCCTAAAAAAATTTTTTCCTTAAAATTCCCTCCTAAACTTGGGGTGCGTGTTATACGCCGGTGCGTGTTATACGCCGATAAATACGGTAACTATATTACCTTTCTCGCATGATTCTCCCATCATTGATTAGAAAATCGTTTGTTTTTCAAAGAATTTCCAGCATGCCCGATTACTTAAATTTGATTGCCACACAAAAATTGGCTGTTGCTGCAGCCCACTAATGGTGCAAAATTCGAACAAAAATTCTTAGATAAGATTTTCAAAAGAAAATTCTTTCCAAAATCAACCCATGTATGGCCAGCCTTAAGCCTCGTACACACGATTGGATTGTTGGCCAACAAAGTGTCAGACTTTTGTCCGAAAGGGTGTGTGCCAGGAACTTGCCTTGCATACAAACGGTACACAATTGTCAGCCAACAAACACAAATGTAGTGACGTACTATGTGGAATTTCAGCCCTTGAGAGCCACCCTTTGGGCACCTTCTGCTGATGTCGTGTTTGGTGAGCATTGATTCCGAGCATGCGTGTTTGTACTTTGGACTTTTGTGTGACAGACTTGTGTACACACGATACAAAAATCTGACAACAGACCGTTGTCCGCCAAAAATTTACTAGCCTCCCATCCAACATTTGTTGGCCAAAATTTGGACAACAATTGTCTAATGGAGCATACTAACAGTCGGATTTTAGGCGAACAGTCTGTTTTCACACAATTCCTTTAGTCCCATTCAAATAACAGTTGCTTAAAAAAACTATAGAAGAATTACTATAGATGAAGAGTTATGCCCCGTACACACGGTCGGACATTCCGACCACAAAATCCGGCAGATTTTTTCCGAAGGATTTTGGCCGAAACTTGTCTTGCATACACACGGTCGCACAAAATTTGATTGTTCGGAACGAGGTGACGTATAAAACATACGACGGGACTACATAGAGGCCAGGAGCCAATAGCTTTCGTCTCCAAATTTTTTCTGAGCATGCGTGGCACTTTGTGCATCGGAATTCTGGACACACGATCGGAAAAAGTCTGATCGGATTTTGTTGTCGGAAATTCCGACGGAAAAAGTCAGATTGAGCCCAAACACAGTCATATTTTCCCGACAACATAATCCGATCGGACTTTTTCCGTCGGAAATTCCGACCATGTGTACAAGGCATTACTCTACCAGCAAGTGAAATTTGAACAACTTATGTAAGTTGATAAAAAAATTATGGGCACTTTTGCATTACTTTAGTATAGCCCTCGTACATGAATGCATACATGGGCAACACAGTGGTTTAGTGGTTAGCACATCTGCCGTACAGCACTGGGACCTTTGTTTGGAATCCCAATCAGGGCACTATCTGCACTGAGGTAGGATGGGTTTTCTCCCACACTCTAAGGATATGCTGGTAGGTAAATTTGCCCTAGTCTGTACAGTATCTCACAAAAGTGAGTACACCCCTCACATTTTTTTTTACATTTTTTATTTATAACAGAGCATGGGCCCACATGGACCACAGCAACAATATTACATAACATTTATGTAACAGTAACAAAAACAATAACATATATAAGAAATTAAACAAGTGTTTACAGTAGACATGTGCATTCGTTTTCGTCCGAATGCATTTTTGTCCGAATTTCAGGTATTTTAGTTATCGTTTTAACAAACGATAACGAAAGTGCAGAATCCGAAAAACGAAAGATCCGACATAAACAAATGCTTTATTTTCGTTGTGACAACAGTTCGATATAGATAGGAGATTCGACGCTGACAATAACAATCTGTGTCTATTGAACCTGTGGTCGAATGTGCCTAACCTTAACTCTATTAGTCCAAGATTATTCTACATAGAGAGAAAAGATTCGACGTAGAAAGGAAAGATTTGACGTAGAAAGGAAAGATTCGGCGTAGAAAGGAAAGATTCGACGTAGAGAGGAAAGATTGCTGCTGGAATTGGGTGGAATTGCAGCTAAACTATACAGAGTCATACAGTTTAGCTGCTCCGTCGAATCTTCTTTGAACTTTCGACAGACACCATAAGCCTTCAATGACAGATTCAACCTTAATTCATTTGGATTTTCGGACGAATGCAATTTTTAACAAAAAACTAAATAAATAAAAACGAATTTCGGGAGTAACTAAATAAATAAATTTTTTGGACGAAAACGAAATTCCAAAACGAAATATTTCAGTTTGCACATGTCTAGTTTACAGTTAGAGATATGTTTTGTATCTGCTTTCGGTATGATAGGTTGTCGCACTCCTGCGGGACCAGTGCCATAAATTTTCTGTGAAAGGAGGGGGGAGAAAAGTCTATCCGGGGCCTCAGAAAAGAGGATATTGAAAATAGAGGGCGTGGGAGGGGGGAGTTTAGGTAGGTGGGAATGGAATGGGGGGGGGGGGATATTGGAGAATAGGGGTATGGGGGGGGGTTGGCCCTCACATTTTTTGTAAATATTTTCTTCTATCTTTTCATGTGACAACACTGAAGAAATGACACTTTGCTACAATGTAAAGTAGTGAGTGTACAGCTTGTATAACAGTGTCAATTTGCTGTCCCCTCAAAATAACTCAACACACAGCCATTAATGTCTAAACCGATGGCAACAATGTGATGGCAACACTGTGACAATTTTTCAGCACTATATAAATACCTTTTAAGCATAATATACTTTTTCTCCCAACCAATAGTCACCCAAACAAAACTCAGCATAAGATGTTATGTACCTCTCTTCAATGGTAATAAACCCAACCCTACATAGGGAACGGCTGAATGTTGAACATAAATTGTGCAACAGCTTCTTTATAAAAATCTTGATCTTTTTAGTAAAGAAAAGCCCAAGGCAAACAATAAAAAAAAAAAAAAAAGAAAGAAACTTAAATGTGAATTTTCTCCTTTAGTCTTGGAAGGATCGAATACATTTATGTATAAAGAATGGTACAGTCACGCAGTGATGGATGCGCGGCACACTTCATCTATTCCATTATGACAATAAATTACAACAGTAATCTGTTTTGAACATTATACAGAGGCACAACTTGTTTCTTGAGTCACTAGACTGCCATAGAATGTGTGATGAACAGACACGCACAATGCGGACTGGGAGCCAAGTCTCCATTCTTATTCAAAACGCGTGAGCGAGCGCTTAAATTTCGGGTTTCATATAGGACCCTCAAGGTTAGCACCTCACCTTATTAATTCTTACCGGGATGAGTTTTGAAGGCTTTCTATTTGACTAACATAGAAACAATTTCATGAATTCTAAGCAGGAGGCAAGATGTATTTATTTGAAATGAAAATGATATAATAGCAATAGGAACATAGACAATTCTCAAAACGCCATGTACATAAGTGAAGAAGATTAAAACCTTTATATGTGGGCTGCGGTGGAATAATTCATCCTAATTTTTGAACGTGGAGGTATTAAAGAAAGTCACACGGCACTGCGCACACCGACTGTCTCTTTAGAATTGAGATGACTGTCGAATCTGGTCTGTGCTTGACTCCTGAGGGGTTGATGCCTTCTTTTTTTGTCCTTTGATGAACGTAGCCAGGTTCACAAAGAGCTTTGAAAGAACATGCGAAACATGTAACAGCTTTTACAGTTATAGAAACATAGAAAAGTGACCAAAAGGTCCATCAAGTCTGAACCTTTTTTTGGATTTTTGCAACCTACTTGTCTGAGTACCGTATTTAGCGGCATATAACACGCACAGGCGTATAACACGCACCCCAAGTTTAGAAGGGAATTTTAAGGAAAAAAAAGTTTTAGGAGAGAAGTTCAGGGGGAAAAAAAAATTACATTTAAGTGTCATTTGCAGCTTGCCCAGCGTCATTTGCAGCCTTGCCCAGCGTCATTTGCAGCTTTGCCCAGCGTCATTTGCTGCCTTGCCCAGCGTCATTTGCAGCTTGCCCAGTGTCATTTGCAGCTTGCCCAGTGTCATTTGCAGCTTGCCCAGTGTCATTTGCAGCTTTGCCCAGCATCATTTGCAGCTTGCCCAGTGTCATTTGCAGCTTGCCCAGTGTCATTTGCAGCTTTGCCCAGCATCATTTGCAGCTTGCCCAGTGTCATTTGCAGCTTGCCAGCGTCATTTGCCTTGTCCACGTTTAAATTTTCCGCCGCCGACAGGTCTGCGCATGCGCCGCCGAAAAAGTCCGAACCACCGCTGAAAAAGTCTAAGCCGACTGTTCGGCTCCACTCGGAGTCCCGCCTCCCTGTTGTTGTTGCGAGCGCAGGGAGGCGGGACTACCAGCGGAGCCGAACAGTCGGCTCGGCCTTTTTCGGTGGCGATTCTGCCTTTTTCGGCGGCGGTTCGGCCTTTTTCGTCGCTGCTAGCTATTTTTCGGCGCCGCTCGCTATTTTTGGCATTTGTTGGGGGGGTATCGGTATAACACGCACCCACGACTTTCCCCCGATTTTAAGGGGGAAAAAGTGCGTGTTATACACCGATAAATACGGTATATTTTATGCTTGTTGAAAATCACTTATGCCCCTGTACACACGATAGGATTTTCCGACAACAAAATCCCATGTTTTTTTTTCGACGGATGTTGGCTCAAACTTGTCTTGCATACACACGGTCACACAAAGTTGGTCGGAAATTTTGAACGTCAAGAACGCGAACACGTACGACAAGCCAAGAAAAATGAAGTTCAATAGCCAGTGCTGCTCTACTGCTTGATTCTGAGCATGCGTGGCACTTCGTGAGTCGGAATTGTGTACACACGATCGGAATATCCGAGAACTTGTCTTGCATACACACGGTCACACAAAGTTGGTCGGAAATTCCGAACGCCAAGAACGCGGTGACATACAACACGTACGACAAGCCGAGAAAAATGAAGTTCAATAGCCAGTGCTGCTCTACTGCTTGATTCCGAGCATGCCTGGAACTTTGTGAGTCGGAATTGTGTACACACGATCGGAATATCCGACAACTTGTCTTGCATACACACGGTCACACAAAGTTGGTCGGAAATTCCGAATGTCAAGAACGCGGTGACGTACAACACGTACGACAAGCCGAGAAAAATGAAGTTCAATAGCCAGTGCTGCTCTTCTGCTTGATTCCGAGCATGCGTGGAACTTTGTGCGTCGGCATTGTGTACACGCAATCGGAATTTCCGACAACGGATTTTGTTGTCGGAAAATTTGAGAATCAGATCTCAAATTTTGTGTGACGGAAATTCCTATGGAAAATGTGTGATGGAGCCTACACACGGTCGGAAATTTCCGACAACAAGGTTCTGTCACAAATTTTCCGTAGGAAAATCCTATCGCGTGTACGGAGAATTACTGTTGGCTGGCTCACTACCTCTGCTGGAAGTTCTTTCCAAGCATTATCTATTATTTCAGTAAAATAATACTTTTTTTAAAAGATGTATGGGTTTTTTTTTTTACATGGTGGATGCAGCATCGGTTTGATGCTGCATCTGTCCTACTGGCGGCTCTAAGACTAAGAACCGAGCGATCAAACACCGCCAATTCATGAGCAGAGAGCTGGTGACTGTGGGTCACTGGAGCGCTGGGCTGTGGCGGAGGAGGGACAGCCGGCTCAGGCTCTCAGCAGCAGAGACCTACGAACAACCCCTACTTACGAACGGGGCGATGCGGGGACTCTCCGCCATTTTTCGCTGTTTTTCGCTGACTGTCGGCCGTTCTGCGCATGCGCGGCCATACGGAGCCTCGTAAAATGCCGGAAATGTCCGTAATTTGCCGCGCATGCGCAGAACGGCATTGGACTGAACATCGGAAATGTCCGGAAATGTCAGTTTTTGTCGGTCTGCGCATGCGCGGCCGACTTACGAACATTTTTGACTTCCGTACAGGCGGGCAGTCCCTAACGAGTTCGTAACTCGGGGACCCCCTGTACTTCTCCTTTAAGGTTTGTTTTACACTTTCCTTCTCCTAGCTGGGTGTCCTGATCCTGTGTTCTTGAACTTAGATTCATATTGATAATACTGAACCTCATTCACAGCCTTCACATATTTACAGTAAATGTTTCTTTCTTTCCTCAAGCTTATATGTGTTAACTGTCAGGACCGAGGTCTGAACCTGTGACCTCTGCTTTATCTGGCGATGTCTTCTCTTCCTGATCCACCTGCGATACTGAACAGCACCCTGTTTGATCCATTGGACAATTCTGCCATGTGCCTTTTTTTTGTGGACCTTGAAAACCTTGCTCCTCCTATGAACTTCCCATTTAAGCCATGCCTTTGCACTTCCTGTTTGCGAGATTATTGTGCTCTCTCCAGCCAATATCTCTCTTGTCGCTCTTGCTGCCATCTGTATCTTTGCTACCACTCATTACTGACCTTTGGTTTGTTCTTCAACTATGCTTCTGCTTGATCCCAGCTTGCAACCACTTGTTACTGACATTCGGTTTGTTTACTGACTACGCTTCTGCTTGATCCCTGCCTGCTATATCCTCTACTGGACCACGGCTTGCTCACCTCCTGGTGGGGTGATCCTAAGGACAGCAATCTGGCACTAACACGCAGCAAAATCCATCTCCATCATCAGGAGCTCTGGTGAACACCAGTTAGTACCTAGACCCCGCACCTTGGGTGAGTCCACGTCATCTGCCAGGGTGACCTGCTTGTTCACTTATCCAACTGGGTGGTGGGAGATTCTCTACTGCCATAGATACTGGTCTCTGAGCCTGACCTCTGACATTAACTTTCAGTCATGTCCCGCTTTTCCCTCAAGATTGTATGTCTTAAAGTGGATGTAAACCCAATTTTTTTTTTTATGTCATAATGTCGAGAATACGATTTCCTTTCATTTGACCCCAGCCTTGTCACACAGATTTACTCGAGGCCTGAGAAATCCTCTTTTATTGTTCAGTTAGAGAAATCTTGACAAAGTCTTGAAAACTTTGTCAAAAACGCCCCCTTGCTGTGAGTGACAGGGGATTTACATATCTCATGCACTAGCCTGAGACAGGCACATCCTGTGTAAAAAGTTCACAATTCACATCCCCCTCTCCTCCCCCCCAGCTCTCCCAGCTTTACTGTGTTTTGACTGGATGTTTCTTATCATTAGACATGTGCACAATAGAAAAATGTGTTTAGTTTCGTTTCGTTTCTGTTCGTTTCCGTTGATTCGTAACGATTCATAATTTTGTAAGTCGTCGGTGTTCGTATTCGTAACGATTCGTATTTTCGTAAGAGTTATTTTTTAGTTGATTCGTTTTTCCGTTAGTTTAATTTTCGTTTATTCGAAATTTGGACGCATTCTAATTTTCGTAGATTTAGTTACATTCGTACGTTCGTAAGATTGATTTATTCGTACTTCCGTAACATTGTTTTTGTAGATTCGTAATCGGAGCATAATTCATAATTTTATGTAATGTGTATGCTATTATTACATTGTAAGAGACACGGAAAATTACGAATCGGAAAAAAAGTTACGAATGTACGAATTTTTTCGTTCAATCCATTAGAAGCACGTTAAGCAGCGCCATTGTAAGGGACACGGAAAATTACCAATTCGACAAAAAAAAAAAAGTTACGAATGTACGAATTTTTTCGTTCATTTTGATTTTCGTTGTTCCTGTTTTCGTTTTTCGGATTTTCTTCTTTCGTAGTTTCATTGTTTCTAATTTGGTTATTTCGGATTTTCGTTGTTTTTCATATTCGTTCGATTCGATAATTCGTTATTCGTTAAAATTTTTAGCAAATCGTTCGTTCATTCGTACGATAACGAATGAACGAATATAATGAATTTTAACAGAAAACGAATAAAAACAAAACGAATTGCACATGTCTACTTATCATGGGATGCAGTGAACCGTCAGCAGACTATAGACAGACAAGTGATTTAGGGGACATGTATGTAGTCAGAGCTGGGCAGAGTAGAACATCCAGTGATCTGATGATAACCTGTCTCAGGCTAGTGCATGAGATATATAAATCACCTGTCACTCACAGCAAGGGGGCGTTTTTTGACAAAGTTTTCAAGACTTTGTCAAGATTTCTCTAACTTAACAATAAAAGAGGATTGCTCAGGCCTCGAGTAAATCTGTGTGGCAAGACTGGGCTCAAATGAAAGGAAATCTTATTATCTACATTATGACATAAAAAAAAAAATTCAGTCGGAAAAATCATTTTGAGAATTCCGATCGTGTGTTTACGCGGCATTTGTGCTCCTAATTGAGGCAAGTACACACTATAGAGGGATACGCTATGTTCATATTTCACGTCTGAGGTTTACTACCACTTTAATATTCACTAGCGATGCTTTTTTAATAACACTTTGCTAATAGTATTAGAACTTATAACTGATGTGTGTAAGGAAGGCAGGGGGGAAACATTTACTGCAAAGAACTGTAAGACATTTTAAGCACCCATCAACTAATTTAGCAGGCTACTGCCATATACATGATAACTACAGCATGACCATATGTAGAAAGAAAAGAAACATTTAATGGATTTTTGCACAGTAAACAATCTACTTCTTTTAGTAATCTACCCTTAATGAACTCCTTACAAAAGTGA